>VWZF01006106.1:7172-19447 GCA_013396755.1 Sclerurus mexicanus | reverse complement strand
GGCTAGGTTCATTGGTTGAGTCTCTACCCTTGGCAGGGGAATTGGAACTGGATGATCTGTTAAGTGCCTTGCAACCCAGACCATTCTGTGATTCTATTACCGTATCTAAAACCTTATTGAACATGACAAACTGCTCTGATTGGCCCTGCTTGAGCAACCTTGAACCACAGCCATGCTGGGACTCTTTTGTACAACAGATGCATGTACAAAGAAAAACAGACAGACAAATCCAGAAAAAATAAAATTATGGAGTTAAAAAATAGGTTGGGTTGGAAGGGGCCTTCAAAGACTATCTAGTACAAACACCCTAACATGGACAAGACCATCTTTCACCAGATGATGTCGCTCAGAGCCCCATGTAAACTGACCATAAACACTTCCAGGGATGGGGCATCCACAACTTCTCTGGGGAACCTGTGCCTATTTCACTACCCTTAAAATAATAGATTTTCTTTCCTATGTCCAGTCTAAATCTACCATCTTTTACTTTACAATGGTTGCCCCTTGCCTTGTGAGTACAGGCCCTGGTAAAAAAAATCTCTTTACATCTTTCCTATAACCACTTTAAGTATTGAAAGGCTGCAATACGGCTCCCCTAGAGCCTTCTCTTTTCCATGCTGAACAAACCCAGATCTATTAACCTGTCTTCACAGATGGGGTGCTCCATCCCCCTAATGATCTTGGTGGTCTCCTCTGGACTTAATCTAACAGGTCAGTGCCCTTCCTGTGCTGAGGACCCCAGAGCTGGATGCAACGGGGTCTCATGAGAGTGGAGTAGAGAGGCCGAATCTCCTTGCTTGACCTGCTGGCCACACTGCTTTTGATGCAGCCCAGAATACAACTGGCTTCTTGGGCTGCAAGTGCACATTGCTGGGTTGCATCCAATTTTTCATCCACCAACACCCCCAAGTCCTTCTTGGCAGGGCTGCTCTCAATCCCTTCATCCCTCAGCCTGTATTAATACTGAGGGTTGCCCCAGCCCAGGTGCAGCATGGTGCACTTGGTCCAATTGTTGAACTTCATGAGGCTTGCAAGGGAGCCCACTCCTCAAGCCTGTCAAGGTGCCTCTGGATGGCATCCCTTCCCCTGGTGAACCTGTACCACTCAGCTTGGTGTTATCCACAAACCTACTGAGGGTGCACTCAATCCCACTATTTGTCATTGCTGAAGATACTAAACAATCTGGTCCCAGCATGGGCCCTTGAGGAACACCACTTGTTACTGGTTTTCTCTTGGGCATTGATGTCAAAGTACAAAGAGTTTAAGCAGGAAGAAAACCAGCTACATTCTACACAAAAACCAAACTGAAGGAGACAAAAGTTACTGTCTTTCTACACAGTACGAACATGACAGATCTTCGGACTTCTGGTTCTGTGGGTTTACCTCTGGCCCCTGTCAAGAAAGAATGAACTTTGGAAGCACAGCTCTAATTTCTTCTTCGCTGTCCGGCTATTAACCAAGCATTCTTTTGAGAGTAGTTATCTGAAACTTTTTACAATGTCTGTTTAAAAAAAATAATGACACAATTTCAATGTGCAATGTACACCCTTTAGAGCAATGGAGAGTGAATTACACTACTGGTTAAGTGAGTTTGGGATATATGGTATGATACCTTTTTGTTAATATGAAAAGTAGTATTACCAGGTGGCTTTTGGATTTTCAGTTTTCCAATTACCAACTCAGTGGTTGTGTCTGTTGTCAGTTTCTTTTTAGTCACAATACAAGGAAGATTTAAATATGAACTCTTACTTCTAAAGTACTCTTGAAACTCTCCTGCCATTCCATTAAGACTATATCAGTGATCAACTCCTTTAAATCCTGCTGGATTTGTGTCAGAAAAAGTGAAAATCTTTTAGAAACATGTTTCTGTCCGAGTGATCACCATGGTAACTCTACAATAGACAAACTTTAACCAAAAGACACACTGTGTTCTGTGTGACCTTCTTTAGAGCTAATACAACTTGAAAAAAACACAGCAAACACTGGTTACTGACAGCATAGCTGATATTCTGGGTATGAACTTTAATAACATTATTGAAATCTCCACTGTTTTCTCTAGCCATCCAGAAGGTAGACAACCATCTGAGAATAAAAACATTCATCCAAATTCTAGTACGTGTTTTCATTCGAAGTGCCTTTGTAGTCTGCTTTTATGAGATACTAGCTGACCTGAGAGAGTCTTTACCAATTTTACTGGAGGACTTTTTATGAGCTCTCCACGTCTTAAGGTCAGTTAAAAATTTAAAGTGTTGGCTTGACTCTTATAATAAACTGGTTTACAAGGAGAAATTTAGATCTACAGAGCAGTAGGAGTGTCCTAAGCTCAAGCATATTCCTTAGCTAAATGCTTATGCTCAAACCAGTTTCCTTAAAGTAATCTGGTATCCATCACACAAAAACCCCCAACTTTATTAGTGAAAAATCATGTTTAACTTCATCACTGTCCTCCTCATAGGGGACACTTTTACTGCGAACTGATGAAAGATGGCTGGATTGCATGTGAGAAAACATCAACAAGAGAACAAACAGCTACATACTGCAAGTAATCATCAAGAAAGACACCTCCCCACTAATTCAAGAGCACATCCAACACATATAAGTTAAGGGGTGTCTCATGCCAGTCTGATTTGTCTAACTAGCCTTTGTAAGAAGCTCAACTATAACCACTTCTAAAGTTAGATAAGGCTTTTTATTCTCCCTGTTTCAATTTTTAAATATTAGAAAATGATCCAATTACAGATGTGAAGTCTACCTGCCTCTACTTAGTATAAATATTAAAAAAATTAACCCCTTGCTAATATGCAACAGATATACATATAACATTTTGCTATTTAAAGGAGTTACTGCCTATTTTGCAATACTGACACTTTACTGCTAAGCATCTTATCTTTTCATGTTGCATTACACAGCACAGTATCAGGATTTTCTCCTGAAAAACACAATACTTTCTTATCACGGGATACTGAGCTGAAAATAACCTGTTATTCATGCTTATGCTTTTCAAGGGGAAAATAACTACAAAAGGTCAACCTCAGGCATAATTTAACAAATTCTGGAATTTGATTTTGGAAGCTAAGATACCAAGTCTTCTGGGGAAAAGATAAACAGTATTTGATGAGTGCAAAGTTTGTGTTCTCTTTGACTTCCAAATCCCCACAGACAGGACATGGCTTTGGAAAAGACTTACAAATGGCTTGTGACAGAGATAAGAAAATGATGCAGTCCTGAATATTTTTGCCACTGAAGAAAGCTAGAGGTCTACACCAAACCTACTGGTAAAAATTAAAAGACTAAATTCTAGCAACACAGCTTATCAAGAACCATTCTTCCCAACAAAACTTGTGTTACTCACATGCTTTCTGCTCTCCTTTCTGTTTTTGCTTTATATTACAACAGAGTGGACTAACAAATTTTGCTTTATTTCAGTACTAGGATTTATAACCTACAAGGCATCATTAAAGTATGCAAGAATTGTGTGTTTTTTCACTTATTGGCCTTGAAGACAGTCTTTCAGAATCCTAAATTCTTTTCTCCAGATCTTCTTCTTCCAGGAGAGCCATTTGCAGGTGTGTCCCTTCTCTGAACTTCTTTTCATGAGCATCACAAATTCCCTGAGTTTAAAGACAATTTTGAAGCACAAATCTGCATTACCAGCTGTCCTCCCATTCTGGTAGCCACTTCTTCCCCCTTCTCCTCTTGGTTTTAGAGCTTCTCCAAGCATCTGCCATATGTATCATCACTTGATCTGGTTTCACCAGCTTCAAATCCATTTAAATCATGTTTCAGAGAAACATGTGACATGTTCAGTTTTCTGCAAGCAGTTACAGCAGAATACAATGGCTGCTTTTATGAAAGCTGAACATTTTTCTAAGTATCTTTAGAGGAAAATTTCCTCCTGATATGCTGTCTTTGCTTCTTCCAGAAAAGATCGTTCTTGCTTATAGAATTACAGTGGTCTCCTCCGCAATACCAGCAGATTTGAGACAAGACATAAGCAAGCTCCAAGACAATGGCTTGGGTCTGTCAGATACAAAACCATTTCATCTCTCACTTGGCAGGTGAACAGCTTGCCTGAGCTTGGCAAAACTGAGGCTATAGAAGAGCATGCTGTGAAACCCATATTTGCTGACAACGCAGCCTACCATTTCTCCTCTCAAAGAGATTTCTCTAAAACCTCCCCCAAAACAGGTTTTGTCTGGACAGATGAATTTTTTCCTGTGAAAGATGGACACACATTGAATCAGGAAGTTCACATGAAGCCAGTGAGTCCTGAGAGAGAGATTCACAGGGCAGAAAGAGTCCTTTTCCAAACCTGTTCTGTGCATTTGTTAAACCTATCAACTCAGAAACTGTATGGTTGTTTCTATGTTAAATTTATGCTTTAGGTTTCACTATCTTGGTACGCTAAATTTCACAGTTTATTTAATATACCTTAGCTCCCAAAATTCAGATTTTCTAACTTTACACTTCACTCAAAAAGCCTATTACAATAGCAAAGAAACAAAAGGGAATGCAGGCCACTAATTCAAATATTCTTCCAGTATTAGTCTACAGACTTTGCATCCTTTTTTACTGGCTTCCTTCCTATGGAAAAAGCATGTCTTTACATACCAACATTATTCAATTTCTTTTGACTTGTTTTCACTATTTTAAAAAATATGTACCGCTAAAACATAAAGAGGTGGAATTAAGAAAAGCTGCAATATTCTGGAGTATCGCTGAGTTCAGACACTCCCAAGGGAGACCACAGTAACATCCCAAAAGGTGTGGCAGAGGTACTGAGTCAACCCAGAGAAGTTAATAAGCAGTTCCCTCTTGACCCATATAACACAAATGGTCTTATCTAGAGACTGATGGAAGAGGTCCAGTCCACATAACTGTGACACTGTCATGTTTAATTTGATAGGTTATGACTTTACACACACACAGAGGCACAAAAGCACCAGAGCCAGAAGGTGACTCCCAATAACTTTATCAGATAAGTTATCAGAGAAGCCACAACCCGAGCTGACACAAGGTCCTCAATCCCATGGTGTGGGGGTGGCATCCACCTGATAAGTCCACAAGGGTAGTTCTGTGGGTCGCCTCACTGACCAAGGAGGTTGCTCATGTGGTAGAACTATATGAGATGCATGTGAAAAGCATTCTGGGGTGGCATAAGATTTGTTAGTGGAACGTCAGGAGAGGAACCAAAGGAAGGGAAAGGGAGAGATCAAGGTGGTTTGGGAAGGAACAAATATGGGAAAACAGTGGGATAAGGAGATAAAGGAAGCTGGTCATATTTAAAGAGATTGATGGTTGGTACTGCACGGTGATGTCCTGCATCTGATCACTACAGTCTGTCCTGTCTTATCATTAAATGCTATCTTTGACTCTTTTTGTCTGGGCTTTCGAAATAACAGTGAAGTTACTGGGCTCTACACTGTGCTATGTTTAGTGAAAATGCATTAAAAGAAAGCAATTTTTTTAATGTCTCTGTTCTATTTAAAATACAAGTAATGATACTTTACATGAACCTTGAAAATGTACCATCTACTGCTGCTATCTCCAGTCCAAAGACGGACATTGTATATGAACAAATGACATATTAAAGTTTGTATCCTGCCCTCTATTTTCATATCTTTCCTCTTTTTTTGGAAGGCTAAACGGAAGCTGAACTGGCCTGTACTAGTACTTTCAACCAATCCAGCTGAAATATCTGGATGCTTAATTTTGTCTGGTTGACAGCCAAAAGGGAAATACATTTAGTTGTTGACATGTCAAAGTCCTCACACTCAACCACTTATGTTACTTAAAACACTGGAAAAAGTGAAAGTTTCTTAGACGAACTGCAGTTAGTCAGAGCCTTTTCCCACAGTAAGGAAGCACAGTGGTGAGTCAGAGTCATTAAGAGACATCAGCCTCAGATTCTAAAAAGTGAAATAAGAGGATGCTTGAGATCCCTTCCATAACTGATCTTATTATTTACTGAGCTGAATTTTAAAAAAAATCCAGATAGCATTTGCAAAATTAGCCTCTTAATTTTGTAAGAACTTCAGGATGAAAAAAAAAATTAATATTTATTGGCTTGAAATTTCCTGTTTTACAACAATCCATGCAGCTACATTAGACAGAAAGAACCATGTTGTTCTAGTTACTATTAAGAACATAGGGGTAGCTTGCCCTTAAATTGTGGTTTTACTTCATTTTCTGAAAACTAGGAGTTTGACTGATACCAAACCTAGACAATGTCACATGCTTAAGAATTTAACCAAATAGGAAGCAACCAGCCTGGTTCAATCCTGTTTACTGCAACGTGACCAAGCAAAAGAACTAAAATAATTTACCTGGTGTCTTTAGTAAGATTTGGATCCAGAGATTTTAAAAGAAAAAGGCTTTGAAAAGAGATGCCGTCAGCCCTTTAAATTAGTTGCTTATCTATGGATTATTAACATCACATTTTCTTTCTTCAGTTACTGAGAGAAATTACTTGTTTGTCAAGGTAATTAACAGATTATCACTTACACCAATCTACCAGTGGAAAATAGCGATGAGACATTTGTAAGGCCTTAGATAAGTGTGTTAGACTAAAACTTTGGACTTCAAATTAAAATCCAGCATTAGAAAAAATAGGCATTTAATATTTTGTCATAAGGCAACACAAGTTAAGATTATATGAATTAGGACTGGAATGGATGACTATTTACCACTTACTAAAATTTTGCTTACTTGAGTCTGTTGAAATTTGGACATCTTTTGCTGATCCCTGTGTTGAACCATCAACATCATCATCTTCATCTGTGAAAACAGAAACATTTAAAGAAAGGATTCTTGTTCATTTGAACTACAAGGGAGGAAAAAGGTGTTTGTCATGTAAGAACAGTTTCCATCAAACAAGGTAGCATAAAAGGAACTAGTCAGAAAAGCACACTTTCTTTTTCTATCTGTAATAATTCATACAATAAAATCAGCATTGCAAAACCCAAATCTGCATTGTCATGTAACCACAGTGAAGGCATACCTGAGATCCCTCTACTATTAGCTCTAATACTGCAACTGCTGCATTTCACTCCTTTCTAAAGATCCCATGTTTATCTATGACCAAAATACATATGGTTTCCATTCAGTTTTCAATCAACTAATCAATCCAGGAATTGCAGTAACAGCCTTCTAGTCAGAAATACAGAAGTTATAGAAGTAATTTCTACAACTGAAAAACAAATTTGCAGATGCCTGAAGAGAAAGAAATTGCTGCTCTCCAGAAGAGGATTTTCACAGCAGCTCATCACTCTCACTGAAAGCTGGGAGCTAATGTCAGAGAATAATGCATCCTGTAAAACTACAGAAAAAACGCTAAGACTAAAATAAATGCTACGAAGATTTACATTTGTTTCTCTGATGATAACATGCTGACTGCATTCTCATTCCTGATACTCAGGGCCATACAAGAAAGCCAGTGTAAATTCAAACATGACCAATTTTTCTTCTCTAAAGGTAGCAATAGCATGCAACATAAGTCAACCCACAGGGTATTCATCATACAATGGTATTCATGCTAACGCGCACTGAAGCTCCCAGTCAGTCTTGACTGGGGCTGTGGGCAAAGCTTTCAAAAGATATAAGCCAGGCAACATCTGTATAAAAACTATGCCTTGCAGCTGAGGGACAAAGCAAGAAATCAAAATAAAATCAAAGCAAGAAAAAAATAAAATCAGTAAAGGCAGATCTTCAGAGCAAAAGAGGTACTGGGGAAGTCAAAATCCTAAAGCAGGAAAATGTTCCAAGAAGCAGAATCACAGCATGTCCAGGAGGGTGCTAGGAACCCCAAACTTGAGAGCAAGTAACTTAATGAATATCTGCACATTGCTTTAAGTGACTACAAGAAAGACCAACAGTAATGTTTTTGGGTTGGGGCTCCTAAAATAGAAAAGTGTTGAAATACTTTCCCTGCTATAGCTGACAACAGATCAAGTTTCAAACTGGAGAGAAATTTAGACAGTGTGGCCTTGAAACACCCTGAAATAAAAGGAAGCTGAATGTCTTCTTGAATTTCACTTCAGACAAAATCAAGTTAAAAAAAAGAATACGTAAATATAACAATAAGAAATGACTGCTCTGATTGCTCCCAACTCTATTCTCAGTTTAGATGGGAAGAAGTTGACATCTTTTATTACTCTTTCTCATTCAGTCTGGATAGTAGGGATATTTATACTAACAGCATCTTGAAACTGTCACTGAAGTTCAATGACTTCTTCTGAAACTCATTAAGACAGGAACCAGTTGGAGGTAGGGAAGATAACTGCTCCACCATTGCTTCCCCTGGTATTTCAAGGGTTTTGAAAAGCCTCTTTCAGCACAGAGATATTTGCCGAATATTGGTTACAAAGCTCAACATTTACACACTGGCAAAAGCAATTCAGACAAATGCTCCCCAGTAGATCAACAACAATGTATGTACTCATTCACTGCATGGGACTTCCCAAACATCAGCTTAGGAGGAGCTAGTCTGCAGCAGTTAACTCATCCAGGCAAGTGGCCACACTTCTTTGGTACCTCAGACCGGACTTTTCATAATAATCTAAGTGATGCCCTTCGTCACCTCTAGCAACAGAAGAGTATGCTCCATCATGAAAACTTCTGGACAAGCATGCTTAGACAACAGGTCCTATAGAAGTGCTAATTATCCTCCAGTGAAGGAACTCTTTGCTCCCTTGAAACACCCCTAACATGCACACAATCTTTAATGAGATCTGCTATCCAGAGTCTACACCTTCCTCTGGAAAAGCAGTGACAACTTCTGGGCCAGCTATCCTCGGTTGCTTCATGGTCAAAGAAGCATCAAACACATCCTAACAGAGTGTCAGGGAGGTGCTGGACTCATGACACGTCTTAGTAACTCAGCACATGACAGGAGCTAGAGGGTTTTTGGAAAAAAATGTAGGTTTGTTCTGTGAATATGGGTAACAAGAAGGACTATGAGGCTAGAGCACCGAGTTTCCTTGACACAGGATGACGTGAGAATTAGTTGAAGACAATTCTTGGCTCTGCCATTGGGGAAGAATCTGGGCAGAGGAAAAGACCATACAGCGATGGCACTTGGTGCTTTTAGTGGGGACCTGCAGACACCTGATCTCCAGCAGATGACTGAGAATGGCAAAACTCCATCAACAGGTGTTAAAGTAAGGCTCAATAGGATGTGAGTGATGTAAAAGGAGTCACAGGTGAAGATGCTGGACCAGTACCTGAAGACCCAGGACTTAATTGCTAAGCCAAGCTTCACGTACCATCATCAGATAAGGAAAAACAGAACAAAATACCTCATGCACAGCAGACTGCAAGGCAGGTACTGCACCACAAACATTACTCTCCGTGCCTTGTGCTGAGCCACAACTGTGGCCCACTGACCATGAAAAAAAAGATGTCATCAAGTGTGGGGTCAGCCATCAAGTTAATGAGTATGCCATGGATCAGCAGCAGGAGGAAAGGGGAGCATCCACATGGCTCAGACCCTGCTCCCTTGGGTATCAGCAGCCCCTCCATTCTGGGAGATGATGCCCACTGGATGACAGGGAGCTGAGTCCCAGGGACAGAAATTCTTGAAGGCCACAGAGAAGAGATCTGGTGTTAGAAAAGAGATTTTTCAGGGTGTTGTTATACTATATCTGTGTGATACACAGGCTGAGGATTGTAAAAATGCATTATGGCTTTCCAAACATGGTGGATTTTATTTGTTTTGAATTTTTTTAATTCATATCATATTAAAGCACTGGAAATGGTACAAATTAAGTTAGTGAATATTTCTCCATCCCTATGTGTCTGCTTCTGACCACCAGCTAATGGCTGGATTCTCTCAATTCAAAGTACAAGCCATATTTTGACTAAAAAAATGCAAAAAAGCAATAGTATTTTAAAAAACCTCGAATATACGTAACACAATCTCATACAATGTGCACGTTGCTTAAGTCCTGAAATGGAAAACCTTCTCTTCCAAAATATTGAAGAAAGAGACTAGAAGGTGCTGCTACAACCTTGGGTTCTTTCACTCAAGGTGCTCCTTATTAAATTGTTACTTAAAGGTGATTTTAAAATAAAAAAAAAGAGAAAGTTTAAGTCTGACATATTAAAAGAACACACCACTGTTTAAAAGATAAACTTAATTAACATCAGAAATGATGCCTAAAGATTTTAGTGTATTTTGTAGATTTTCTAGAATTTTTAGAATTATGTAGGTTTCCCTGGATTGCTCACATATTAGGTGGTCTTTAGAGTTCACTGGGCACTTTATCACACATTTCTGAGTTTTGCCAAGGACGCAGTGTTTTGAAGGAGCACCTGCAGGACAGCTTGAAGACAAAACAGAAGAGAAGGCTCAGAGCCCTTGGAGAGGCTCCAAGGGGCAGCTCTGAGCTTTCGGAGGGTGGGCAGCTGGAGAAATGGGTACTACAGGTTGGTTTTAGATATCATATATGCTAATTAGTGGAAGTTATAAAAACTGTAATATCACTGAACCAGGGGTGTGCATACTTATGGTGTGCACCTAGAAGCTTCTAAATAAAGGTACTTCTCTATCTATCTCCACTAACATTGTTTTGAGCCCTTTTCCAGGGAATTTTAGGCATCAGAAATATCATACCCAAAGACTCTATTTAAAAGGTTTATGATTAACTGCTGTTAGCAATAATAGCAGTACAACTCTGGGACGCTTCCTTTGGGACACTTGTGAAATAGCTAATGATGGACCTGAACCAAAGTTCAAAATGAGCCTTTCAGCAAAATCAAGCTCATCTAGACTGTTTAATTCTGCTATTTCTTATGCTGGAAGCATTAAAACTCCATGACTTTTAAGTGGGTGCTGTACCTCATCTTTCCCCACTTAGCAAGCAAATTGACTAACAAGAAAAATGTCACTGAAAAAAACCCCAATCCACAAAAGCAACCTAACATCTCCTCTCCGCCTTTACACTTTTGTAGGTCACTTCAGTGTATCTGGGTCATGTACATCCAGGGTCATGCAGTTTATGCAGTAGCAGGACTCCTGCCATAGCTTCTGCACATGACAACACATGGCTCTTGCTAGCAACCAAATGCCTTCCCCAAAACCAAACCTAAGTGTTCAAAGCAGAACGTTCAAGAGCAACCTGTCGAGAAAAGAGCAGTTGCAAATATTTAAATTCCACGAGCTATATTCTGTCTGCCTTTTACTTCCTCTCCTATTGTATTCAGGCACCAAAAGAAAGGCTTTACAAGAGCATAATAATTAAAATATAAATTAGAAAATATTTCAATGGCTTAAAAAAACTCTCTTCTTCCTAAAGAGCGGTTAAACAAACATTCACTCTAGATGGCAGCACAACCCCTGGCTAGACACTTGATTTTGTTTCAGCACAGAAATCTTAAAACAACAGATGCTTAATCTGAGAGACAAGGAAGAGTATCTGTCTACATGGTATGACTAATGATTGTTTGTAGCAATGATAACACTAACACTACAAATTTTTCAATTTTGGGTTTTCACTTTCTGCATGCTTACTGTTTCAAGAACAGTTTAGAAATTGCCCTGCACTAGTAAACAGAAGTTTCTCTTTTAGAGCACAGTGTGCATTTCAAAACCTCTAAACTGTCCCAGAAATAGTAAGAAGTAAAAGTATTGCCACAAAGGCCTGTAAAAATTAGCAATAATATGCTAATTATGAATTACATTACATGAATTACAACTCTAGGTTAAATATACTCATCAATCAGTGGCGCTCAACTTTGAAATTTTTACCTGATTCTGTTTGCAAATTTTCCGATATTCGAAAACAGTGCAATTTGCTGAAATTGCGAGAAAATAATTGCACACAACTTGGAGGAAGAATCATATTCCTTAGTCTCCCAAAGGTACATTCTGGTGTGACAATTATGTAGCAAGCAGCATGAGCCTACAAAAAACAGCAGCAGTTAAGAACCTTAGTGATAATACAGAAAGCAAATCTGTTTATAACAAAATAAGATTGGAATTGCGTAACTCAAGTTAGGGCACATATAGACCTTTTGTTAATCACTTTCATTAAGTGAATGGCTTATTTTTTCCACCTAGATTTTAATTTGTTCATTTCAGTTTTTATATAAACAATAGCGGGAAGTCTTAATATGTGAAGAAACTTTCAGTGACCCCAAACCTGCTCTATCAAAAACTAAAGGTTCTTTACAGCTATATGAAGAATTTAAAAGCTTTGGTCTCAGACTCTGGATCTTTCATTCTATATAGTTATTTACTGAGGGAAACAAGAAAGGTGCACAGGTTATAATAAATA
>VWZF01006104.1:0-19924 GCA_013396755.1 Sclerurus mexicanus | reverse complement strand
CCTGCCCTGCAGAGGGAGGGAGGACAACAAGCCCCCCTGGACTGGCCTGGGGAGACACAGGCCAAAAAGAAAAAAGAGAGTGGAGAGATTTGATGAAGGGAACAATGAATTGAAGCTCTGAATAGTGTCCCAAAGCTCTATCTCCTGCCCAGAACCATGTTCTGAGCTCTTGCAGGTTCTTGCCCAAGGACGTTGCCAGCAGCTTTAGCAGGGACGACACCTGTAGCGGTTGGTGATGCAGGAGAGGTCAAAGCCCCCAGAGTTGATGGGCACTCCGTCACAGCTGAGGATGCTGCCAACGGCAGCGGAGGTGGAGGATCCCACCACGGTGTTCTGTGGGAAGGAGCTGAGGATGGGGCCGGGCAGGGTCACCACCACGGGGGAGGGCTGGANCAGAGTCCCCAGCTGATGATGTTTCTAGGCCTTATTTTTTTTGCCTCATACAGGCAGGCATGAACACATGGGTGTCATTCTAGGCTGCTTGTGGAATCCTTCTCATGAGGGTATGTCATGTTCAGGGGGGATCTCCCCTGGTGCGTCCATGAGCATTGCAGAGTAGCCAATTGCCCTTGCCAGAAGGAGCCCCTCAAACAGTGGTGCTGCCCTCAGCCAATGGTGCTGCAGAGAAGTGTCCTGAAGAACTGAAAGGTAGCCTCTGTGTCCTGCACCCTCCATTTTTTTGCATTATGTGC
This sequence comes from Sclerurus mexicanus, assembly GCA_013396755.1. Lineage (NCBI taxonomy): Eukaryota > Metazoa > Chordata > Aves > Passeriformes > Furnariidae > Sclerurus > Sclerurus mexicanus. The sequence continues at coordinate 19,232 of VWZF01006104.1, read as the reverse complement.
AAGGAAAACCTGCCCACCCTGCTGGCCTGAATTGATCCCTTTATGCTGGAGTGTTGCTCGTGACTGGGGTGGGACACAGGCTGCTCATGTCCAGGTCAATGCCAGATGCATTTCTACAGCTCATCCACCTGGTGCTGAGTGGGGTAAAGGCTGAGACCTCTCAGCAAATGGCTACTGGACTGAAGGGACTGTTGTTCAGGTGGTGTTCTCCTGTGAGATAGACATACCCAGCATAGAGGTAGCACAGCTGAGTGCTGCCCCCTTCCCTTTGGTGGCCTTGCTGAAATCTTTGCCAGGTTGTGCTGCTGGGAGGCTTCTGCCAGAGCCACGTCCCCTTCCCATTTGAATAGTTTTCCAACTTATGTTCTAGGGCTTGGCCACAACTCGAGTCACATCTCCAGCTGTGACATATCTGTGCCTGAAGGCACTTTTGGAGGTGTTGGTTCCGCAGGCATGGGGATTACATGGCATAGCCTGAGTGTGGCTGATACCAGCTGCAACTTCTGAATTACCTCAGCCCTGAATATATCAACAGACCCTAGGCCCTGTCAGGCACTGAAGGACAGTCTGAGGTGCACATGTGGTCTGTCCCTGTATGCTGGTTATAGACCATTGAGGAATGGCGTGGAGGAGAAGGATGACATGAAGCTGTGGGCTGTCCCCAGGCCTTGGTGTTCCCTGTCCCTGCTGCCTGTGCATTTTGGAACTGGGGTCTCCCTGATGGCCATGGGCTGTGAAGTAACCAGGGATGGCTTCATCCAGCTTCAAAAGAAAGGATACAAAGGAAAATGCACTACTGGGACTCCAATCCACTGCTTCCTCCACCTTTGTCTCACAGCAGACTGGAAGAGCCGCAGCAAAATGAAGTAGAACCAGCCTAAAATGCACAATAATTTAATCAGCCTAAAGAAGAATGGGCAACAGGTCCCCACTAGAGTGGCTGGGAAGACACAAAGCAAAGCAAAGAGTGAGAAAAGAGGAAGAAGAAAGCAGCAGCTTGAAGCTCTGTCATGTCACCACACAATGACACAATGGAGACCTTGAGTACATAGGCAAGAATCACAAGAGCAATGCAAACTTCCTGACATCTTTGCTACAAACAAACTGGCTCACAAGTGATGCCAGACCATAATTTGAGCTTTCTACCCACACTGACGTCTTTCTGCCCCATAAATCCATGGGTCTCCAATACTGACAATTACAGAAGTTTGCATAGAAGAAAGGAAGTGGCATGAGGGAGGAAATGAAAAGATAGCAGTACAGGAAACAAGGACACAGCCCCTACCATTACCTTGGATAGTTTGCATTTGACATAAGCTTTCAGAAAATTATGACTTCCACAAAGGTGCCTGTGGAAGTAAGGCAGTGCAGGACTGTTATAAAAGGCAGCTCAAGTATCTGCTCTCATCCACTTCTCTCACCTTCTTCTTCCCAGGAATCAGGTGAGTGGGAAGCCTCTTCTCCTCCTCCTGCTTTAGCTGATATGGGCTGTGGTAGTTCAGGGTTGGGAGCTGCTTCTCCTGGCAGAGGGAAGAGGAGACGGGGAATGCAGAANCAAGAACCTGCAAGAGCTCAGAATATAGTTCTGGGCAGGAGATAGAGCTTTGGGACACTATTCAGAGCTTCAATTCATTGTTCCCTTCTTCAACTCTCTTCTCTCTTTCTCCTTTTTGGCCTGTGACTCTCTAGGCCAGCCCAATGGGACTTGTTGTCCCTCCTGCCTCTATAGGAGCTCCACTGCATCTTAGTGGCTTCTCCTGGTGCTCTCGGTTAGCTGATCCTTTTCTTCCTTACACTCATTAAAGTAGTTATGCATCCAAGACTGTGCCTCTGTGTGTTCTTTGTTTTCTCTCGCAATTCTTTTGTGTGATCAAGGACTAAGGTGAAGAAGCAGTGAGTGGGACTTCCTGCAAATGATTTTTCTTTGTGGCCTTTCCTTTGGAGCTCAGAAGGACAGACCTCACTACTCCACAGCCAGTGATCATTAGGGAGACCATTGAAGCAATGGGTGGCAGCAGTGAAGATGGGGAACAATCTTCATGGTGGGGATACACTCTTCCTTCTCCTCCTCTCCATTACCCTGTTTAAGGTCCATGAGCAGCACACAAGGAAACAGTCAGATGACAGTTACACCTCTTACAGTGCTTCGGTCAGTGGCAGGGCCCAGCTACTGTTCCAATGTGCAGGTCAGGAGCAATTCTCAGATCATCAGGTTTGGTATCTTCCATAATCAGACTGTACTGTGAAGTTCTCAATTGCCATGAACCCAACACCTTCAGGGGGTACTGTAGCCCCAACAGAGCACTCAGTGCCCAAAGTCCCACTTTCTGGCCACCACATCTCCAATCACAGGCAGAGGGGAACTAGGCAGGTGACACACAGAGCATCCCTACAGAAACTTGGGCTCTCCGCAGTAACCCCCTGACTCCTCATGGCCTTTTTTCAGGTGTTTATCTTCCCTGAGTTCATGTATACGATTCATCGTTTCACTCTCAATTCATACCTTTGCATATGGTTTTCAATAACACCTGAAAACATCCTTTTAGACCTTGGACCTTTCCCTCATGTTCCTCCTGTCAACAACTGATGGCACAGACACGATCACTGTCCATCTCACTGGGCGATGCATGAGCTGAGAATGAAGTGCTGAGTTCCAGGGCCCAGGTGACCACAATGGCAGAGGCAGTCTGGAACCTTCCTGTGGGCAGTGCAAGGACTCTCTCATGATTTGGAGTGGGGGAGGTTGAAAGGTCCTCCATGGACAGCACCAGCTCCTGATGAATCCAGAGCGAGCTCTGGTGGCACCAAATGCACAGGAGAAGATGGCACCAAATGCACAGGATCAGGGGGCAAACTGGGACCCTCCTGGAGCTGCTGCAAGCCCCAGCAAGGTGGTAGTTGAACACCAAAGCTGATGGGATGGGAGGTGTGTGGAACTATCAAAGACAAATGTAGAAAACCTCTCTATTGTTCTCCAAGCCAAGGAATTAAAAGAAATCCTGTTCAGAAGAGTCTACTGCATTATTTAGCTTGGCACATGATTTTATGCTTTGAAGGAGGAGCAGTTCCTGTCTAGCCCAGCAGCCAAGCGGGGAAAAAAGAAACTACTTTTTGTTTAGGTCTAAACTCCCCTCTCTTGCCCACTCCCCTCCCCAGCTTCCCTCCTTGATCCTCCAACTGTGTGTTGATGTGGAAAATTCACCAGAAAGTTTAAAGCTATAGCACAGCAGTACAGGACAGGCACCTACCCTATCGCAGGACAAACACTAAGAGTGACCCTGCTTGTGCACAGCCTCTCTTGCTGCCCAAGTGCTCCAATGTAGAGTCAGTCCTGGCTCTTTTCACACCCCAGTGCTTCTCACTTCCTGACCAGGGTCTGCCTGGTCATCCAGTAGTCCCTGGCTATTGGAGGTCTATCCTCCAACAGACTTTGCACACCACTGGGAACCACATGGGCACACTGAGGAGCAGGACTGTGCCCTCAGAGGAGTATTTCTTGTCCCCATGATGGGCTCTGCTGGGAACATGACCTGTCTGGGAGTTACACTGGAAGGAAAATACTTGTACAAAACCCAGGAAGGTACAGCCCAGCATGGATTCAAAACCCCATTGTACTCTGGACCCTGAAAATAGACACCAGGTACCCCAGGATGGAGCACTTCAAAGCACAGTAGAACTGTCCCTTAAAAGTGTTAGATAATCCATATGGTCCTCTGGGCACCTAGATCTGTCACCTGAGACAGAAGGCTGATTTGGACCTGCTGACTCACTCTTTGGGACTTCTCATTTCTCCTGGTTGTGACAAAAACCTTGTAGAGAAGAAGTTCAGTTGCTCAAGTCTCTTTTTGCTATTCCCTGTTTCTAGTCTCTGTCTCTTTAGGCGATCAGTTCTAGGCAATAAATACAAAATCAGCCAAGCAGCATCGCATTTTGTCCCAGGTATGGACATATGTGTTCACTGCTGGGAACCACATGGGCACTGTACTGGTTTTAACACTATCAGGATATTAAGCCCTAAACAAGTCATTCCCCTTCTTCCATTCCTTCTGGTAAAGTGAGGGACAAAAAGCAGAGACTACAGGTTAAGATTACAATTTACTAAAAGCACAAAGCAATGGACTAAGACATACACAGTAAAACAGCAGTACTAATAGCAAAAGTAAAGAAAAAGAGAAGGCATTTTACCCATAAAAAAAGGTGTTCACCACCAGGAACAAAAACAATGCAGTTGACTGTGTGGAGGAAGAGGTTGAAAATGGAATATTGGTGAGAAGAATATTTTTAGAACAGTTTTCATTCCAAGGCTGACCTTGCAACTGGGAAATACCAGGAATAGTTTGGGAAGTTTCACATATTTTGTTTGCTGCAGGCTGTTTTCTGTCCATTGAAAGAAATGGAACTCTCTCAAAGAAGAGAATAGAATTTTGTTAAAGACTGAAAAGCAGTCTTTCCCACAGGCTCAGAGGGAAGGGAGATAAGAGAGTATAGGATTGTAAAAACACAGCCTGGTGATAAATTTGCACATGTCAAGCCTTTGGTGCATAAAGCAAAGCCCAGACTGGGCTGGTGCTTTTTGCCCCTGCTACCTTTTGACTTAACAACATGTGTGTGTGTCCCTGCAGCAATGGAATAAATCTATTCTTTACAATTCAGCTGCGAGTTGTGGCTGCCTTGGTTAACCTGCATCTAACAATTCCCACATGGGCACTTCCTGTAGGATGTGACCATGTAGACAAAAGCAATGTGGGGACTGTTCCCACACGCTGCCCTCTATGGCCATTGAAAAACAAAGCCATTATGGTGAGAGAGCTCCCTTGCCTGAGGTTCCTACCCCCCAGCCAGAAAAAAACAATGACAAACAAAACTCTCACAAACAGGGTCACCCAAGTAGGGATCACACAGCTGTTTTGCTGGTCTCAGTTACACTCAGATGCCTATGCTGCATTTTCTACAGCTTCACCACCCTGCAAGTCAATCCTGTGGATCACTGTTGCTTTTTTTCTCCTACCGCTCAGGTGCCCTCCTTTTGGGCTTGGTTTGCCTGGGTTTGACAGGGGTCCTTTCCACAGACAGCTTGGCCAGGTTGGGGTTGCCCTGCCGCCAGTCCTTTCTCTGCCAGCAGCTTCCCCACTGGCGCTGTTGTTTTCCGCACTACAGTTGATCAAGTTTTTGCTGCTGTCCTGTTTCAGCACCAATCCCTGGAGCTGTGCTGTCACTATTCCTTGGCACCACATCCCACAAAAATGTCCTTGAGGAACAGCGGAAGGGGCTTGATCTTCTGCGGTTTATGCCAACAGTATCTACACTGGAGAGAGAGCAAGATGAGGTGGTGCACTTCCAGTCCAGCACCCATTTTTTTTCTCCCAAGACCATGACCCCAGAGATGACATGGGTTGTATAGAATGACAACCTGGTCACACCCACACAGCACCAAACTCTGCTCCCCTTTCTGTAACTAGGATGGGCACATTGAAGGGCAGGGCTGTGCAGGAGGACATGTAGTGGTGGAACAAATGGAAATGGGTTTAAAGTGGCAAAAAGTAGGTTCAGATTAGATATCAGGAAGAAATTCTTCCCTATGAGGGTGGTGAGACACTGGCACAGGATGCCTGGAGATGTTATGGATGCTCCATGTGTGGAAGGGTTGGATGGGGCCTAGAGAAATCTGGTCTAGTGGAAAGTGTCCCTGTCCATGGCAGGGGAATGGGATTAGATGATCTACCCCAAACCTTTCTATGATCTGTGGGCTGTCTGTGGCAGGAACCATCTTCCTATGATAGTCTTGGGCACTGGTTTGGCCAAACGTTTCAGTCAAGAAGAGATTGATGGACAGACATCTTTACATGGCAGAAATGTTTTCAAATAGTGAAGCCATGAGTCAATTGCACAGAGTCAGCTGAAAGTTGTTTACCACTGCTTAGTCTGAGTGTAGCTGATACCAGTCCTAACTTGTGAATTATCTCAGTCCTGCATGTCTGAACAGCAGCTTTTTCTGCCTCTGCAGAGGGACTGTAGGAGGTACATATCTCATCTGCCTGTGCTCCTGTGTGCTGTCCCCCTATGAAGGGGAGGAAAAGATGAGGTTGTGGGCTGGTCATTGCTGTTTCCCAAGCCACGCCTGCTACCCATTGGAGCCGAGGTCTCCCTGATGGCCATTGACTGTGGAGTATTCAGATTTGTTTTCCACAGCTCCAAAGGAAAAGGAAACAAAAAAAAAAAATCCACTGCAGGGAATTCCACCCGCTGCTTCTCCATCTTTTTCCCTAATCAGACTGGAAAAGTTGACACAGAACAAAAGACAACTTGGAACCAAAGGCTTGAATGCACAACAACTTTAATGAGTGTAAAGAAGAAAAGGAGTTGGCTCACAGAGAGAACCAGGAGCAGCCACTAAGTGTCCATCTGCCTGCCAGGCAGAGGGAGGGAGACAGGTCACACTGAGCTGGCCTGGGGAGACACATACAAAAAAGGAAAGAGATGGAAGAGTAGAATAAGGAAACATCATCCTGAAGCTCTAAATACAGTGTCCCAACGTTCTATCTCCTGCTCAGAACCATATTCTGAGCTCTTGCAGGTTCTTGCCCAAGGACATTGCCAGCAGCTTTAGCAGGGACGACATCTGCTGCCACCGTAGCACCTGGTGATGCAGGAGAGGTCAAAGCCCCCGGAGTTGATGGGCACTCCGTCACAGCTGAGGATGCTGCCAACGGCAGCGGAGGTGGAGGATCCCACCACGGTGTTCTGTGGGAAGGAGCTGAGGATGGGGCCGGGCAGGGTCACCACCACAGCAGAGGGCTGGATGGCAATGACGGAGTCCTGGCACTGCCTGACACAGCACTCATTGCAGCTGTTGGCCAGCGGGGTCGGGCCACAGGGCTGGCAGCAAGGGTTGCAGGGCTGGCAGCAGGACATGTCTCTGGCTCACAGGGGCACCTGGGAGAGAGGCCAGGGAGAAGCACAAAGCACGAACACATGAGAAGCGGCACTGCACCCAACCACCCTGCAGCCATGGGCACCTCCTGGCCCACATGACACTGCCAAACTCCAAACCCAGACGACACCTCAACCAGGTCCCATCCTGTCTCTGCACGACACCTTCTCTCCCCTTCCCTCTTCTATGAGAACCAGCTTCCAGCCATGTGCTTGAAGTGCAGTTTATGCTGAGATATCCACTGACGAAAGACATGGTCTTCAAGCAGGAAGACCAGGAGAGTCTTCATACTCACCTGAATCTCGAAGAGAAGGAGGTGAGAGAAGTGGATAAGAGAGCAGAGACTTGGGCTGCCTTTTATAGCAGTCCTGCACTGCCTCAGGCCCACAGGCACCTTTGTGGAAGGCATAATTTTCTGACAGCTCCTGTCAGTTGTGAACCATCCCAGCTAATGGTAGGGGTTGTGTCCTGGTTTCCTGCACTGCTGCCTTTTCATTTCCTGGCATGTTCCATGTGCTCTCCCACATGAAGGCTTCTGAAAGTGCCAGAGGGAGAAGCCTAAGGCTTTCCAGGATATAAACATATCAGCTCAGGCAGAATGCTCAGATAAAGGCCTATTGACATCCCTTGTGGGCAAGTGATGTGAACCTGTGTTATTGCTGTGTTTGTTTGTGGCAAAGCTGTAGTCGCACAGTACGGTTCTCCTGTGTTGGCATGCAGGCAGGAGACCCTTCAGTGCAAGGCTGAGCTCTGGGGGAAGGGGCCTCAGGTTCTCCCCTGACATCCCTAAATTTCCCTATGCACCCAGGCATTTGTGAATGAAGTTTGTCTTCCTATGAGGGGTTGACATTGTTCCTCAGGGAAAATGACAATTTGGTTAGAGAGCTTGAAATGTTCTTCCTCCCTCGACTCCCAGGATGGGATTGCAGTTGCCATGAGCTACAAAGAGACAGCAAGGGCTGTTCTGAATGGTGCTCTCTCTGTGCTCTGTCTCTGTGCACTGTGGCAGGAACTGCCAGTTGCTTGTCTGTGTTGTCCTGCCAGTCCATGTGAATAACCTTTGCTGTCCTGGAAGTGCTGTGTGATGGGAGTGGGGGATGTGCCCTCTGCAAGGCACCTCAGCTCTGCAAATGTGTGCAGTGTCCATTTGGGACACTGCAAGGCTGTGACAGAAGAGCAAGGGACTTGCTTGAGGTATTCTTGCTCTTGGATCCATGCCATGGCCCCTTCTCCTGGAGATGGGTGGGAAGGTGAGGAGGAGGCTCTGGGGTCAAGTCAAGGTGATTTCTCTCTCATGGCTGTCTTCTCTCTCAGTCTTCTTTCCCAGCACAAGTCCGCCCACAGCAAAAGGATCTACCCTGAGTGCTTGTGGGTCTGCTGACCCTCTGTGGCACTGGGGTCCTCCCAGGAGTAGAGCCCAACTTGGGATCACCATCTGTAGGGCATTTTCCAAGGTGAAGGAAAAGGAAAAAGCAGAAGAAGGGAATGAAAGACAGAGGCTATAATCTCAGACAGTCCAGTTCAGACCCTTCCAAAAGGCTTACACCATTTGTAGCAGTGGGACCTGCTCAGCCTCTCTCCAACCAATGGCCAAGGTCTTGGTTGTTCTGTCTGGCATAATCTTCTGGATTCACAGCGCTCTTTTTCTGGTCTGTCACTGGTGTCTTTAGCAAGGGGGGTGCCTTCAGCTGACACAGTAGCTGTTGTTGATGGAGAAGAGGTCAAAGCTCCCAGAGCTGATGGGCACTCCATCACAGTTGAGGATGCTGCCAACGGCAGCGAACGTGGAGAATCCTACCTGGGAGACAGGGCATGAAGGAAGTAGAGCACAAGGATACCTGAGGAACTGCCTGCATCCCCACTAAAAGGAGGCAGAGGCACATGCTGGGAGGAGAGGTAGAGACTATGCAGAGGGGAATGAGGGATCCTTTTCCTGATCACAGAGGGTTCCCTTGGATAGCTACAAGCCCCAGGGACATTACTGTTTTCCTGCAGCAAAGAGCCACACCAGCCCAGCCTCAGCCTCTGTCCATGTCAGCCCTCCATCTGTACAGCTTTCAGGATCACATTCAGCTGAGGTTGTCACAGATGACAAGCAAGATGAATCTTTTCTGTCTACATCCAGAGTCCCTGAATAGGAACACTGAGTGTCTGTGTGGCCTCCTAGAGCCATGCAGTGCTCACTGGAGTTTGGCTGGATGTATGAATTTCCTCCAAGAGGCTACATTCCACCCCTCACAAGGCTCATGTCTTCAGCACCTTAGGACAAGTTACCATACCTGTTTGTGACTTATAGTGAGGCATGACATTGGCATCACTAGAGCCCCAAATGGATCTTTTGAAGGAATTTCCAGGCCAAGCATTTACTCTGTCTCTAGGGCTTCACACCAACACAAAAGTTTCTGTGTTTGGAGGGAAAGTCTGTACTACAAGCTCTTGGTCTCAAAACTAAGAATGTTGGAAAATACTTTAAAGACATCAAAAGGGTCTTATTCCACTTCCCAACACAAGCTAGTGTTGAGCTTGCACTCCTAATTTTTAGGGATGAAGACCTAAAATGAACAGGAAAGCCTTGGAAGGAAAAGAGAAACTTGAAGGATTCACTTTCTATTTCTACATGAGTTTGCTCAGAATTAACCAATTAAACAAACAAAAAAAAGAAACAAGAAGAACCTCAGTTCTGATTACTTTTTTAATCAAAGGGTTATATTAGCAAGCTATGTGAGATCTTTTTGTTCCTTCACTTCCCAGGGATTGTTGGTCTTGTTATTGGGATTCAAAGAGTCCTCACAGAAAAGCCCCTGCCTGCTCCATCTCAGCAATGCCTTGGGTGCTGTGGGAGGACCTGTTCAGTTGTCTGTGAAGAGGAGGGTCTCTTCCACCCTTGGGCAGTGTAGAAAGGTGCTGCTCCTTGCTCAGAGTTGCTGCCACAGATCATCTGGTGCTGTCATGGGGCATCTGGTGCTGCCAAAGCTCATGAAAACTGGCAGCAGAAACAGGTCACGTGCTGCAGCCTGGGGGCACAACACCCCAAAACCACACTGTGTGGCCCATGAAAAGCCAGCAGCATCCATGGAAACAGTGGCTCAGAGCACTGAGTGAGCAGGAGCTGCAGCTCAGCCCCCAGGTCACTGTGATGACGGCAGCAGCAGAGTTGTAAATGGTGACACTTCATGTCCAGAAGTGAGGGCAGGGTATGCCCTTGGCACTGGCACCTCAGACACAGGGAACATGGTGCCCTGAAAGCAGTCAAAGGGAAGGGTGATGTCACAGAACAAGTTATAGCAGGAGGTTTGAAAGAATAATTACATTACGGTAAATAAGCTAATGTTTGACTTTTATGTAATTTGGATTTATCCACTTGCACTTGACACAAGCAGACCCTGTCCTTCCCTCTGCCCCTGTCATGGCTATTCCCCTACCCCTGTTTCTGTCATGTCCTGCTCTTTCCCAGATTTCCAGTCTGCCCAGCAAGGCAGGGAGAAGCAAGGACAGAAAAAGGCATGGGCAAGCTCTATGCTTTTTGATCAGGTGGGCCAAGCAGCCCTCCTTTTCCCTGCAAGTCTTTCATAGCAGAGGCCAGACAGTGAAGGATTTCTTTTGGCCATGGCACAGGGGTGCCAGATTCCATGGGCCTCAGATACATCAGGAGACTGGGAGCAAGGAAGAGGGTAGCTCTGGCTACTGCACATCTGATTAAAAAGCTGCAGTGCAGACAGAAGTCTCTGCTTCCCTGATCATCAGAAAATTTCATGATTTGGCAGATGGAGGGTTTTTGGGCTTCTCCCCCAGAAACGCCAAACCCTCCAGGCTGTCAATCCCATACCTGTCACATGGCATGGAGAGGTCGGACAGGCTTGTGACAAACTCATCAGGATACAGGGAGGTCAGCTGGTGTAGGGCCCCATCCAGGCATTTCTTGACCAGCCCCTTGCTGATGTCCATCTGGTTGTGTCACCATGACCCAGGACACCTATTGTCAATCCAGCTGAGCATGGCGCTAGCAGAGAATGGCAGCATTTTCCCCAGTTACAGCTGAAATCAGCCCTTGACTGGCCTCAAATGTGTCAGATCCTGGGCACCTTGGACTTTGCTCCACAGAGCCCAGGTCCTGCCAGCAGCTTACTTGTTTCAGCTGGGGGGCAGAGACTTTCATGGCCATGGCCAGGATGCAGAGAAGGATGGTTGTGTCAGGGTTCCTGGAGCCCCTTCTGGAGCCCCTGAAATGTCATGAAGATGGTGTCTGTCCTCTCTGAGAGGGAGAGGTATTTCCCTCCCAGAAAAAAGAAAGGAGAAGAAAAGTTGTGGGTCAGGGTAAAGACAGAGGGATGACTTACTGCTTTACCAACACAGCCAAACCCAGGCTTGACTTGAGAAACATTCATTCTACATTTTACAAAGAAAACAGAGCAAGATTGAGAGAAAATATAAAAAAACCAAAACTAAAATACATTGACTCCATCCCCAAATCTTTTTAACAGACACAACACCTTTTGCTCATTCCTAGTTTTCCTATTTCCTCCACCCTTAATCAGCACAGTGGGATGCAGAATATGGGGTTGTGGTCAGCACGCAACAGTTTTTTCTGTGCAAAGATGGTCTTTACGAGACCAGATCATGAAAAAACAATAGGATTTTGGCAATTTGCCTAAAAATCACACCTTCCTCCCTTTCTGGACACAGTTGATAGGCCTGAAGGCTCAGTTCTTTGCAGAGGATGGGTATGGAAGTCCTGGTGCTTGAACATGAAAGGAGCTGGATTCAAAGATGTTTCTCTTCCCTTGTGCCACACTAAGAATCTGTTCTATCCTTCAAAGCAGAACACAATCCAGCTCCCAGTCCCTTCACTCCAGCACCCATTTTCTGTGAGGTGCACCCACTGCCTCACTGAGCAACAGGCTGATGAGTTATAGCAGTGCATCCGGCATTGGCCTGGACATGAGCAGCCTGTGTCCCACCCCAGTCACGAGCAACACTCCAGCACAGGGGGATCAATTCAGGATCTTCAATTCAGTGGTCTGTCTGGAACCACTCAAAAGTCTGTATACTCATACAAGGCCAGCAAAAATTCAGCAACTGGGGATCTGCTGAGATGCTGGGGTGCCCCCTCACATGGGAGTCCTTGGGCATGTGAATGAGAAGCACAAGAGTGATGACCATTTTCTGACAACTTTGCCACAAACAAGACCACAGGAATGACACAGGTGGACATCACCTGACTGCACTGAATAACATTAGCCCATGAACTGAGCCATCTTCCCATGTTGACATATTTATGCCCTGGAAATCCTTGAGCTTGTCCCTCTGGCACTTACAGAACCCCTCAAGTGGGAAAGAATGTGACATGCCAAGAAATGAAAAAGCAGCAGTGCAGGAAACCAGGACACAGCCCCTACCATTAGCTGGGATGGTTTGCATTTGACATGAGCTTGTCAGAAAATTACGCCTTCCACAAAGCTGCCTGTGGGCATGAGGCAGTGCAGGACTGCTATAAAAGGCAGCCCAAGTCTCTGGTCCTTCATCCACTTCTCTCACTTCCTTCTCCTTGAGAATCAGGTGAGTCTGAAGCCTCGTATCCTCCTGCTTTAGCTGATATGGGCAGTTCTAAGCCAGGCACGGGAGCTGCTTCTCCTGGCAGAGGAAAGGGGAGAGAAGGTCTTCTGCAGAGACAGGATGGGACTTGGTAGAGGTGTCTTCTGGACTTTGACTTAGGCAGTGTCATGTGGGCCAGGAGGTGCCTTGGCTGCAGGGTGGTTGGGTGCAGTGCCGCTTCTCATGTGTTCGTGCTTTGTGCTTCTCCCTGGCCTCTCTCCCAGGTGCCCCTGTGAGCCAGAGACATGTCCTGCTGCCAGCCCTGCAACCCTTGCTGCCAGCCCTGTGGTCCGACCCCGCTGGCCAACAGCTGCAATGAGTGCTGCGTCCGGCAGTGCCAGGACTCCACCGTCGTCATCCAGCCCTCTGCTGTGGTGGTGACCCTGCCCGGCCCCATCCTCAGCTCCTTCCCACAGAACACCGCCGTGGGATCCTCCACCTCCGCTGCCGTTGGCAGCATCCTCAGCTGTGACGGAGTGCCCATCAACTCTGGGGGCTTTGACCTCTCCTGCATCACCAACCGCTACTGTGGCAACAGATGCCTTCCTTGCTAAAGCTGCTGGCAACATCCTTGGGCATGAACCTGTAAGACCTCAAAAGGTGGTGTTGAGCAGGAGATAGAGCTTCAGGACATTACATTTAGAGCTTCAAGCCGTTGTTCCCTTCTTCTAGTCTCTTCTCTTTCTCTTTCCTTTGTTGTCTGTGTTTTCCCAGGACAGCTCAAGGAAACTTGTCACCCTCCCTCCATAGGTCAGGCAGATGGACACCCTGCAGGAGCTCCACTGCATGTAAGTGGCTGCTCCTGGTGTCATCTGTGAGCCACCTCCTTTTCTTTGTTAGACTCAATAAAGTTTTTGTGCATCCAAGTCTGGGCCTCTGAGTCTTCCTTCAGTGTCTGACATCTCTTCCTGTCTGCTCAATGACAAAGGAGGAAAGAGAGGATGGGACTCAATGCAGTGGATTTTGCTTTTTACAGAGAACTATACAACAACTCTCAGTTCTGCACCTTTTTTAACAGAAGCCATGCAAACTCAGTATGACTTCTCTGTAAGGACTGCAGCATTTTACTGCAGCCAGCCCTCACCCTTTTCCTTCTTACCTAGACAAATTAGGGGTCTGTGAATTCATCAGCTATATGCAGTTTAAAAAGGATAAGTTATGGGTTCTGTATCTGCAATGGGGCCACCTGGACTATATGGACAGAGTAGGAAGCAAGATTCTGGACAAAAGCACTGCAGAAAGGGATCTGTGCGTCCTGGTCAATGGCAAGCTGGATATGAGTCAGCAGAGTGTGCTGGCAGCCAAGACGGCCAACTGTGTCTTGGGGAACAACAGGCACAGCCTCACTGGATGGACTAATGAGAGGATTGCCCCACTCTGCTCTGCACTGGGGTGCCCTCACCTCAAATCCTGGGGGCAGTTTTGGGCACCACAATATAGGAAGGATATAAAGTTATTAGAGAGCATCCAAAGGAGGGACATGGAGATGGTGAAGTCTGGAAGGGAAGCCATACAAGGAGCGGCTGAGGTCACTTGGTTTGCTCAGTCTGCAGGAAACTGAGATCAGACCACATTGTGGTCGGCATCTTCCTCACAAGGGGCAATGGAGGGGCAGCACTGATCTCTTCTCTGTGTTGACCAGTGACAGGATCTGAAGGAAGGGCATGAAGCTGCANCCAAAGGAGGGACATGGAGATGGTGAAGTCTGGAAGGGAAGCCATACAAGGAGCGGCTGAGGTCACTTGGTTTGCTCAGTCTGCAGGAAACTGAGATCAGACCACATTGTGGTCGGCATCTTCCTCACAAGGGGCAATGGAGGGGCAGCACTGATCTCTTCTCTGTGTTGACCAGTGACAGGATCTGAAGGAAGGGCATGAAGCTGCAGCAGAGGAGGTTTAGGTTGGATGTTAGGGAAAGATTCTTCCCACAAAGGGCAGTCGGGCACTGAACAGTCTCTCCAGGACAGTGGTCATGTCCCCAAGGCTGCCAGAGCTCAAGGAGCATTTGGACAGCATCCTCAGGGACAGGGTGGGATTGTCAGTGTTCTCCTGTGAAGGAGTTAGACTCAGTGAACCTATTCTATGCTTAAATGATTCTAGCCTTTGCAGAACACTCCCCTGATGAGCAGTCTCTCCTTTTCTGCCTAAGACCTGCACAGGAGGAACAACCCATCAGTAGCTTTTCCTGCTGATGTGGGATCAGATGTTAGGGAGCAGCTACTCAGACTGAAAAGCTGTGGAAGAATGATGGAAGATGATGCACTTGCACAGTCAGGATCAGATGTATCACAAGGGGAAACGTGCGCTTGGACCAGTTACATTTGCACTTCCACATGTATCACCTGTTCCCACATATTCCAACCTATTTATCATTTAGTCTCAGAAATTTCCTATTTTTCTCTCAAGAGAAAAGCTGAAGCCTCTTTTACACACACATGTGTGTACAACCAAGCATGGGGACAAAATCAAAACCGTTGCCCCATTGGGTTTCAGACTGCCACATTTTATCCCTTCTCTGCATCAGAGGGAAGCTACTCTTTCACCTTCCTGCCTACCATCTAGACATATTCAAACTATTTTCTCCAGACGTCCCTTACTCTTTGACATCTTCTAGTTCTTTCTGTCCTGTCCCTGATGATCTTCTGCCATCCACTGCTCTGCCAGATGTATCTGCACCCAGCCCTGTCAAGGAAGGGGGAGGGACTTGACACCCACTTGTGTCTGCCTTGCTCCTGGGTGGAGAATAGAAAACGAATAGACAGAAAGTCTGAACCCCAGTGTCCATCAGTCTCTGCTTGCAACTGCATTTTCTCTCCCTTCTCCCCACAGATGGAGGATATTCTTTGAGAGAAAGATCTCTGTAAACAGCACATGCTGCGGAAACCCCAATGCAGAGAGAGACACAATCCCTCGCTGCAGCAGGAGGATGACAATCCAACACAACTCCAAACTCTACAAACAGCCCTTCTCTGCCCTTTCACATATGCATGTAAACATTCTCTGGCAGCCTGTGTCAGCTGGGCTTCCCATCCCCCCTGCTGCAGACTGAGCTGAACAATGTGATCCAGAAAGATGCTGTGCTGACAACTGAAACTTTGCAGCTCCTGCTCACTTCACTAGCAGAGGCCCCTAGCAGAGTAGTAAAGGAGTGCTCTGAACTGAATATCCTTGAAATTTACTGGAAGGGATTAAAAAGGGCTTTTCATTTGTCTTGCCAAGGAGGTGGAGTGTGGAGGTCAGCACAGCATCTTTCTGGATCACATTGTTCAGCTCAGTCTGCAGCAGGGGGGATGGGAAGCCCAGCTGACAGAGGAGATAGGGATAAAACTTTTGTGTCTACCACTGGAGTCAGTCACTTTGGATACTGCCTTACATCCACTCAGGAAATTCTCAGTAGAAGCCAGATGGGATAAAATTGCTAACAGAGTATGGAAGGAGGAGGAGTGAGAGAGCTGGCTTAGGGATGGATACAGGTGTGAGCGGTGGTGTTCCCAGGAATGTAAGCCTCTAGGGAAAGGAAGTCTGGGAAACACCTATTGTAAAAAACTGAACTTGGCAAGAATCACACAGGAGGAGTCAGAGTAGGCAGCTGCAGCTTCTACAGATGAAAGGCTTCATCTGACAAAGGTCAAACCGTTTTGCCAGGAAGTTTGCTTTTAAGGAAAATCTTTTAAGAGAAGTGGTTTCTCCTGTGTGGTGATGCCTGCTGATATTGGAGGTCCCTTCTGGTCCCTGAGGCCATGACGACCTGAAGCCAAGGCCAAATGTTTGAGAACCACTGTTTCCAGTCAGGTCCTCATTTGAGACTTGTGGAGAGAAGGGCTTATGCCTTGACTAGATTCCTGTGTTGCTGCTGCTGGTGAGGATTCTTGGCCCTTCCAGAATTGATGCTGTTTTCTGGAGCCAGAAGCAGCTCTGCAGCACTTAATGTCCTACTTTGCAGAGGCTGCTGAACTCTTTGGGCTGGAAGTCAGCTTGAAGAAGACAGAAATTCTGTATCAGCCTGCACTTCAGGAAGTCTTCCATCATCCCCACATCACCATAGGCGAATCAGAGCTTAAGTCAGTCCAGCAGTTCAGCTATCTGGGAAGCATCATTTCCTCAGACAATAAGATTGACAAAGAGATAGACAACAGGTTAGCAAAGGCACACAGAGCTTTCAGAACACTTCAAAAAAGAGTCTGGTGCAATAAACACCTGCAGAGAAGTACAAAGATTAGTGTCTACAGAGGCATTGTACTGTCTACTCTTCTATATGAGTTTGAATCACGGGTCATCTACCGCCACCACCTACGACTCCTTGAATGCTTCCATCACCGCTGTCTCCGTACAATCCTAAACATCCACTGCTCTGATTACGTGACAAATATGTCTGTCCTTGAGCAGGCAGAGATCACCAGTATCGAGGCCGTGCTGCTGAGAAAGCAGCTGCGCTGGGCAGGGCACATCTCCAGGATGGAGGATCACCACCTCCCTAAGATTGTGCTCTATGGTGAACTTGCCACTGGCTGCCGCAAGAAAGGAGCCCCGAAGAGGAGATACAAGGACTCCCTGAAACAACACCTCAGCCTTGGCCATACTGACCACCATCAGTGGTCCACTCTGGCTTCCAATCATGAGAAATGGAGACACACCATCCATAACACTGCTGTTTCCTTTGAGAACACACACAGAATCAGTCTTGAGTCAAAAAGACAACACAGGAAGAACTGTGTCTCACCAATAGTGCCAATGGAGACTTTCCACTGCGCCTTTTGCAATCAGACTTGCCTATCTCACATTGGCCTTTTTAGCCACCAGCATGCTTGTAGCAAGCGTGGGTAGATCCCTTCCCAAATCTTCATTCACGAAGCCTAGCCATGAGTGATGAGGACCCAACCCTGACATTCACCACCTTCCTTCTCCCAGCCTCTCCCATCCCCATAGAGCTACCATAACCCTGTAACCTCAAAACGTTTAAATGAGACAGGAACAAGGACCCTGGGAAACAGCTCAGTCCACAGAGGCTACCTGGTGTCGGCATGAAATGTTTGTCCTGGTTTTGGGATTCTCCTCAGTAAAACTTGAGTGCTGTAGCCTTGCCTGTGTTCCCTCAATGCCTGGCACTACTGGGGAGTGTAGGAGGCCAGAAAATAAGAGGCTGATGTGTGTGCATCTCAAACAGCAATAGCAGGAAGGGAGTGGAGTCAACCAAGGAGTGTTGGTAAGAAGACACTAGGGTAAAACAGGGGATGTTGTTGGAGAAGGGGCCATATAGAGATAGAGCAGCACTTTTTTCTGGGACAAATGTCCTTACTCTGGCCCTTAACGCAAAACAGAGTACAGGGCAAGCACAGGAGTGAGGGCATGGACTGTTGACTAAAGGCTGACCCAGTAGAGGAGACTGAGACTACCAAAGAACCCCAAAGCCTTCTGACCCATTTCCAGAATGGTCCAGGAGAACAGACTGATCATGGAAACTAATTTGTATAGAAACCAAGAAACTTGACTCAGGGTGGGGTAAATTTATCTGTAAAAAGTGCCCCCACAAAGCCTGGGAAGCAGCCCCAGGACCTTGGACACCCCATCAGCTGGATTGATGCTGGAGCCAGGACTGGTGATCATTCTTTCTTTCTTTTTTCCTTTCCTTCTTCCTCTTTCCCTCTCTTTAATATCTCTCTCCTCCCTTTCGCTCTACCCCCTAATGACAATGTTGATAGTTGAAGATAAGGAACTAATCTATACTAATATCTGAGTATACAATTTACTAATAAAACTTTCTAAGTTTTTGTGGACCCTTTGACTTTTGTCCTTTCTTTTGTACCATGAGCATCCGCACACTTGCATGTTCCCTTGTTTCTCAGGGTGAGGTGCCACATTTTTTTCATGTCACAGACAGGATGTTGTGGTTGAAAGGGTGCACATGAGATACCATCACTCTACCCATGAGTTCTGGGCAGAGAGCACTGAAAATTGATTTTTTTGGCTGCTAACAGCTGAGAAGGATCCAAGCAACTTCAAACCACAACTGCCATGGAAATGACCGTGTTTGACCGCTCCCACATTTTGGAGGAAATGAGAGAATATCATGTCTGCATGACTCCACCATGCAGGGAATGGTCAAATGGAAATTGGTATAGCACTGAAGCAGTGATTATTTGGAAAAATGCAGTGTTAGACAAATGAAAGGTATGGAAAGGAAAAGGTATCATTTGTGCAGTTTTACGAACCTGTCTAATGTGTAGAAAGAAGTTACAGAATCTCCTTCTTCCAAATGAATATCTGAAGTAAAATATAATGTTTTGAAGTAAGAAAATTAAGTATTAAAGTCATTAATGGCTTCTGAGAGGGAAACAGAAGAAAAAATGGGAATCTAAGTTGGTAAAATTATGACTGAGAATGATCATCTTAGGACTGTACTTGTTTCAGCAGACTGCAGAGAAAGACAGTGATTGGAGAATTTGGATAGGGAAAAGTGTACTAGAGAGAAACGAGATCTGAGAGAGGCAATAGAAGGGAGAAAAGTAGATGAGTTAGTACTGCTGTTGAAAATTGAACAGCTGCAGAAAGAGTTACAGGAAGAAAAAGAGAAACAAACAAAAATTGGAAGAAAAGTTGGAGGTGATGCTTAAGAAAGATCCAATGTACCCAGCATTCTACAGGTTAGAAAACTAACTGCATCACCTGAAGGACAGGATGGAATTATATATTTGCATTGCTCTTGTGATTCT
>VWZF01006101.1:0-224337 GCA_013396755.1 Sclerurus mexicanus | reverse complement strand
CATGGAGTGGACTTCCATCAAAATTTAACCGTCGACCATGTATCTTGGGGAGGCTTACTCANGCAGCAGGCCTGCAGATCCCTTGACAGAGCAAGAAGAATTTGACCTTGGCCAGATTGTTGTGCACCCGTGAAGATAAACAACTTGCAGAGACTGAGAACCCATGAGAAGCGTAAGATAAGAAACCTGGACGGGTTTGCACAGACAGTAGTCTGTAACTGTGGCCAATAGGTGATTGTTTGTGTGTAATGAGCACCAATAATGCTAGTGCACGTACACTTAGGAAATATATAAAAGTAGGTGTGTGAAAAAAATAAAAAAAGAAAGTTTCACTTTTATCTGTTCAGGATCTTCGCCTGCTTTTTATTGTCCGTCCCATCGACATGGGGTGAGCTGTGCTCCACTGCCCTGACCGCAGACCCTGAGCCAAAAGCTCAATTCACTGGGACAGGGGTGGCTGCTGATGGTGCTGCTCCTCCAGCCTGGCACAAGAAGCTGCAACACAAACTGTGGCTTCACTAATCCTGACTGGCTGCTGGAAGGCTAGGTGGCAGTGCTGTCTGGAGAGAGAGTCTGGGTCTGTGCAGACAAGCTATGAAGTCACTTTTCTACTTGGGCCTATAATATAGGAAATAAGACAGAAAACTAACTCTGAAACTGCAGCCCAGACTGGGAAACTGCACAGTCTCACGGGACATCATTCTCATGGATCAGATATATCACAGAATCCCACTGGTTTGGGTTGGAAGGGACCTTAAAGCCCATCTCATTCCACCCTCTGCCATGGGCAGGGACACCTTCCACTATCCCACGTTGCTTCAAGCACCATCCAGCCTGATCTTGGACACTTCCAGGGATGGGGCAGCCACAGCTTCCCTGGGCGACCTGTGCCAGCACCTTCCCACCCTTATAGGGAAGAATTTCTTCCCAATATCCCATCTGACCCTGCCCTCTGGCAGTGGGAAACTATTCCCTGTTGTCCTGCCGCTCCAGGCCCTTGTCCCAAGTCCCTCTTGAGCTCTCCTGGAGCCCCTTTAGGCACTGGAAGGGGGCCTCAGGTCCCCCTTGAGCCTTCTCTCCTCCCCGCTGAACAGCATACATAGAGGACCAGAGTGGATTCCCTGTGTAGCATGGAAAAACATTCTGGGAACAGGTCCTACAATCAGGACATTCCCATCCTTTGGAAGAGGGATGTGGTAAGCACATATACCTTCACCCTGGCTGTCACAGTGGGTGACATAATGGCTATGCAGTGGGTGTTTGCTATCCTCTGTATCTGCCTTCTTTGAAGTAAGGTGCAAAATGCCAATTAAGAGGTGCAAGGAAGTGTCCAAACTGTCAACCAGTCAGCTCAACACATCACTGCACCCACACATGCCCCATTACCACGCAAAAACTGGCTGTATTTACCTGTCAGCTTTTGTCCCAGCTTGACACGACATTTCAAGCTCTGAGCTCTGCTGATGGGGCACTTCTTTGGGTGCAACAGTTCTACCTGTGCAGTCAGAGTTGAAAAACCTCTTGGTTTTTCAAGTAACTTCTGTGTATTCCTGCCTTCATTAATGGAGGGACTGGACCTAAGTCTAGACTTCAGATAGGGTAGAATGCAAAGCACTTTGCTGGTGTAAAAAGGTGAAGGACAGCAGCACAGCCAGGACTCTGATTGCCCTGATTAACACACACCCCAATGAACTCTTCTAATCAAGCACTGATTCCTGCTCCTCTGAAGACCTACTGCAATGCTAAAGAAGAGCTAGAAGAAAAGAGGCAACCCCCACACAAACCTGAATACACCTTCACTGATGGCATCAGCACAACATACTAAACAAAAGCCCAGCTTTTGACCCATTTGAATGCTTAAATCTGAGACTACCCTGGTAGCCCCAGTATAACTAAAGGGTTAATTTCATACAAATTTAGTTACAGCACATCTCTCAGGCTGCTCTCAGGACACTCAAGATCAGCCCACTGAAGTCTGAGACAATTCCCACTGACACAGCTGAAATATCCTTGGTGGTATTTGGGAACCCATTCACTTGTTTCCCAGTTTTAACTTCACCCCTTCAGTCTAACTGGAGCTGCTCTTTGCAGAGACAAGCCCTTGTCTAGGCAAAGGATATGTTTAGGATAAATAGATTTAAGCCAGATTTACAATCAATTGAAATGCATTCCTAGAGCAGCTTTTCATCCAGTTTTATTAGGCAAAAAAAGTCTGCTAGAACCTAATAAAATGCAGGGAAATAAAGCACACAGTGCTCACCGAAGTGAGACTGCTAGCACTGCAGTACACAAAAGCCAGTTTAGAGCAATTATGGAAATAACATCACATTACTGTGATTCTCGTTATGGATAAACTGCTCATGCTTTGGGAGTCACAAGCCTGGCAACACAAGTTTAATTTTCAAGTTTAATGAACATTATTTACCAACTCCTGAATTCATGCTGACACATGCTTTTCAGATGGCAGGATATTTGCTTCTGGCCTGCATTCTCTCCAAAGTTTGTGTTTCAACATGCCTCCTGCTACTGAAGGGTCAGAAGTCATTGTCACTTTGCTCCAGTGGCTCTGGCTTCTTTGCTCGGTGACTGGATTTGCTTGGGGAGATTTCCATGCTGTTATCTTCCAGATCATCCTCTTCGTCATCATCTTCATCCAGGTCAATCTCACTATCCCCCGAGTCCTCCTGAAGGAAAGAGGCCATATCCAGTTCAGCTCTCCCACGGCAAGGCCTCTTTGCCAGCCCAAAAGTAAGGGATGGCACTGCTGGCTCCCGCCCTCTACCACCAATCGATTGCAAACCTCCTTCCCCACCCCTCAGAGCTGGCAAACATGAATGCCTTGACTTCTTCTGGATCTGGGGTATTAAAGACCTAGAAGGGTATTTAACTTTATTTTACATACTGTGAGACCAAAGAACCAAGGTGAAGTGGAAGAAAATTAACTGCAGGAGAGAAACCCACCTGTGCCTTGGTAGTGACCTTGTGTGGGCCTGGCCATGCTGGGGGAGATGTCTCCTTTGGAGAACCAGAGCAGAAGGAACAGGAGAGGCAGAGCAGGGAAAAAATGTACAAGAACATAAAAGAAAACAGAAAGTTACCAAAGTGGGAGGAGGGGAGAAGGCAGCAAAGGCAGACACAGCTCTCACATCATATACCACACCAGCAAGTGCAGAGGTTGGGCACACAGCTGCTGGCTCCTGGGCAGGCTGAAGCCTGCTCTCTTTCCAACTCTGTAAGTCCACGAACTCTTTGGCGGGTTCAAACCAGCCTCAATAGTTTCCTTCCCTGATCTTGGACACACAGAAGCCTGTGAGGATTCCTGAATGAGCCTCTCAGCCCCTGGGCCTGCTGAGAGGCTGATTTCAAGGGCAGAGAGATGAAGACAACTGAAGTGGCTGCAGCTGAGGGCAATCAGAGGTTAAAGGCCTTGGCTTTCCACACCTAGATATCTTGGGGCTGTGTCAACAGGGAGAAAGCTGTGAACAGCAAAGTATAAAGGAAGAGAAATCATAGAGGATGACTATCCAAATCTGCCAGGACTGTGGTCAAGGACAACAAGGTGACATCTTCACCTACATTCAGAAATGGGTCTGAATGCCAAGGGCATAAATCATTCCCCAGGAGGCAACAACAGCCTTGACTATGGTCAGGCTCCTCCCAGTCTGGCAGGAGCAAAGAGCAGGGGCTGCAAGTTTCTCTTCAGAG
Organism: Sclerurus mexicanus; assembly: GCA_013396755.1. Classification (NCBI taxonomy): domain Eukaryota; kingdom Metazoa; phylum Chordata; class Aves; order Passeriformes; family Furnariidae; genus Sclerurus; species Sclerurus mexicanus. Next base: position 220,632 of record VWZF01006101.1, on the reverse strand, counting down.
ACAAGGTGAGGGTGCCCAAAGAAGCTGTGGCTGTCCCATCCCTGGAAGTGTTCAAGGCCAGGTTGGATGGGGTTTGGAGCAACCTGGTCTAGTGGAAGGTGTCCCTGTTCATGGCAGGAGAGTGTAATGAGATGAGCTTTAAGGTCCCAAACCAGTCTGGGATTCACAGAGATGTCTGAACTGCCCTCCTTGCGATAGGCAGTGCTGGGAAGCTGTCTGCTGGACAGGGAGACAGAAAGGCTCCATTCACATGGAAATTAACAGCAGCATAGGTTCAAACACAAGTCTACAGTCATCATAGTTGTACTATTTCCTAGCACAGTTTTGGCCTATGCCAACTAGCACTCTTCAAAACAATATTCCATCATCATGTGGTGAACAGGACAGCCCACTGCTCCCAGGATGCCAGCAGCTTTTTGGGAAGATGGGAAAAGCTTCCTGTATGGATGTAAACCACATCACAGCAGCTGGCATCAGCCACCTAGTGCAGATGTAGCCACTCAGGTGTGCCCAGAGGCACAGAAAGATTGCCCACAGATGTCAAAGGCTGGGCACAGACATAGAACAAGTACCTCCTGTACAAACCTATGCGTGTCTTTTAGACTCTGTCCACTACCATGTAAACCATAACCAGATGCAAAGCCAGGAGCCCTGGGACAACAGGAATCCCAAGGGACAAGCCCTGTCCCAACATCTGGATGACTGAAGACTGATGCTGCCAGTACAAGCCATGGAGAGGGTTCAAGGCATGTGTTTTTAGAGCAACAAAGAGTATTTAGGTCCATGTACTGAACTCCTGCTGCACTGCACTGATGCCTCTTCCCAGCAATCTGTCCCCACAGCTCACCAAAACAGCATTCCTGCAGCGTGTGTACCACTAGTTCTGCACTGCAGGATGAGACTCCAAGAGCAAAGGAAAAATAGGGAAATCTGTGTCTATGCTGATGAGAGAGAACAGCCAGAGGAAAGGAGGAGAAAAGCAGGCCTGGGGCATGAGGATTCAATAAGTAAAAATGGTGCTTCTCTAGCTGAGGAGAGGGCTGGCATTCTAAAGCACTGTCAAGAGAAGCTCTACAGACATATGGGATGGTAACTTACATCTTCCTCTGTGTCTCCACCTTGCATTGTTCCCATGATTCGTGTGCCAGCTCTTCCTGCAGAAGCAAAGAGAAGGACCATAAAACCTGGTTCATGGTTACAGTAAAGGAGAAGAAAGAACAAAGCTCATAATTTACATTTTAGGGACAAGTCAAATGGCAGTGAGAAGATGAGATCCCAGTGCAGGTAAGGTATCCCACTTGTTAAGCCTCAGAGCTCAGGAGATGGTAGAAGAGGGTACTTCTGACAGTAATTCCAGCCAGGAATGGTATTTCCAGAGCTACCTTATAACAGCTCTGACAGGACAAGAGGCAATAGACACATTAAGAAATAGGAAATTCTATCTGAACACAAGAAACTACTTTGTTTTCTAACTGTGAGCATGGTCAAACACTGGAACAAAGTTGCCTAGAGAAGTTGGGGAGTTATTAATGGAGATATTCAACACCCAACTGGATGTGGTCCTGGAAAACCAACTCAAACCTCCTGTTTAAGCAGAGGGGTTGGACTTCATGATCTTGAGAGATCCCTTCCAACCCAAAAAAATCTGTGAATTGACATATTCCTTCCTCTGCTTTGGTACTCAGAGAACAAAAGCCTGGTTTTTGCATGTGATAAGCCTCCTGGTCCTTTAGAAAGCTGAGATCCTTTCTGATATTCCAGGAACTGACATCTCACAGGAATTCCTGGCAGTGCCAAGGCAAACCTCAAACATTTCTTGTTGAGAGTTTGATGTGTATGTCTGAAGGGAGAGGTAGAGATCTCAGAGTTCCAGGGAGATCACTGAAAAGGGAGACCATGCTTGTGCTTTGCTATTTTTGGCAATGCAGAGGCCCTAGGAAATGGGGAAGATGGTACCAAAGTCTCCTTTGCTAGGGAGGGAGCCTGGAAGGTGTTGGGAAAGGGGAACTGCTGTGTGTGGGCTGCCTGGGTGACAGCCCTGCTCCTGCAGCCCCCAGAACCCCCTCAACACTCATCAGATCCCATTTAGAGCCCTGCTGTGACCATGCCATCTCACCATCTGTTTATCTCCTGCCATCACCAGCTTACTCTATGCCAAATATGGATTTTTCCAATCTAGACAATTGAATCTTTACTGTTTTTAGCATGAAAACAAAGCAGCTTTAAAATAGATCCTGACAAACCTCTTTCGTACTTCCCAAAGCACAAAAGATGACAGGTCCTTTTTGTCCCATGCAGATTGATCTGAGTTAGTGGTAGGAAAAAGCTGCCTACCTTATCCATAACTCACCAAAAAACCTTTGTTGCACCAAGGCAGATAATTTAAATGATTTTATTTCTTTAGACAAAAAACAGTGTCCTCTGTCCACTGGGTTTATGATAACACAGGCAGTCGAGATGGAATTCTAAGATTTCCAGACAGAAGCTTTGGAGACTTTTGCTCTAATTTATGTAAGACTAAACTATACAAATTTGGAGATTATTATAACTGACATCATTAGTCAACAACAGAACCCCACTTTTGCCCAGCCTACAGATGGCCACAAGAGTTTAACTGCAATTTTGCTCCATAGAAGGCTCAGCATGAAGTGTGAAACTGGGAATTATTACCTCAAAAGGAGAAAGCTGCAGGGAGCTCCTAAAGTAAGACAAAGCTGAGAGAGATTCTGAATATAAAATAGAATCAAGATATCACATAAGAAGAGTTTAGGGAATAGGATTTAGTTCAAAATACCATGGGAAGAGCTTAGAGAATGCTCACAGGTCTGCAGGTTGCTGCTCTTTCAGGACATCCTATGGGCATCTCACTCCTTACACCTGGAGGACTATAAGAATCAGGTGCTTCCCAGACTTTGATCCCTACATTGTTTAAGCTAGGAGCACCCCTCTGAACTAGGGACTGTTGGATCAGCAGGATTAGATCCTGCAGCACAACCCTGGGAGACTCTCAGAAGAGACCCTAGGATGCAGACGTGCTGGAGCACAACCCTGGGACACTCCTAGGAGAGATCACTGGATATACAGGGTCTGGGGCTTCACCTGTGCACTAAGCTGTAAAGAGCAGAGAAAGCAGATTTTCCATGTTATTTTAACTTCCAGACCATAAACCCCCAAATTTCCGTGTGTGGGAGCGTGCACAGGCAGATGGCCAGAGTGTGTTTCCATGTGTACTGGACGGGAGGCAGGAAACAGAGGAGTTGTGCATGGGGCAGGGAAAGCTGGAGAAGTTCTCACTTGATTTCCTGGGTTCAGCTCAGCTGGGCTTGGCTCACCGTGCCATTAGTGCTGCGTTGCTCTGGCCACTGCAGCTCATGCAGCTTCCAAGCAGTTCCTGTTGTGCTTTCTTACAGATAATCTGAATCCAGCCAGGACAGGCTGTACAAAGCGATAATTTGCAAAAATTCTTGTAATGACCAGACTGTAATTCAGTGGAGTTTTGGAGTCAAATCTAATCTCCGTGCAACACCATGGTTTACAGCCACCAAGCATCAGAGAGCAGAACATGCATCCATGATTTGAAGCCCGTGAGCGTTTGCCATTTTCCCTCTGTGTGATGTTTGCCATTGTACCAGCCTGTGCAGCTTCCTACAGTGGAGCCACAGGACTGGAATGATTTCCAACTTCTCACCCAGCAGTGGGTACATGTTAATCCTGTGTCTGACAGCAAGAAGCAACACACAACCTGTGAGGTCTGGACAGCCCATGGGGAGGGAACGGTGGATTTGCAGCTGAAACATTTTGCTCCCAGTCTGGAGATCTGCAGTCTCCCGTGCTTAATGCAAATTCACAGCACAAGTTTGGAAAAGGTATCTCCCTCCCCTCTGCATCATATTCCCTTCCACACAGAGAAAACTGGGATAAGCCTCCTGCCTGAACTTTCTGCTCGCTGTGTGCTTTGAGCATTGCGTTTTCTAGTCACAGGATCATGGAATGCCCTGAGCTGCAAGGAACCCACAAGGACCACTGAGTCCAACTCCCAGCGCTGCACAGAGACCCCAACAATCCCACCCTGTCCTGCAGAGTGTTGTCCAAACAATCTTTTGAGTTCTGGCAGCCTCAGAGCTGGTGATATCCAGCCTAAACCTGCACTGACACAGCTCCAGCTGTTTCCTCAGGTCCTGTCACTGCTCACACTGAGCAGAGATCAGAGCTGCCCCTCCCTCACCCGTCCTGAGGAAGCTGCAGACCTTGCAAGGTCTGACCTCAGTCTGCTCCAGACTGAATAGACCAAGAGCCCTGGGCTGCTCCTCAGATCCTTCCCCTCCAGACCCTTCCCCATCCTTGTATCCCTTCTTTGGACACTCTCCAAAAGCTTTAGATCCTTCTGATATTGTGGTGCCCAGAACTGCCCCAGGATCCGAGGTATGGCCACTCCAGGGCAGAGCAGAGCAGGACGATCCCCTCCCTTAGCACAAGACTCTGATCTCAGCAACATTTTTCAGGCACTGCCAAAATACAAGGGTTCTTTAAGTTCACCACGGCTGCTGCCCAGGGGAGCAGACTTTAATTTATTTCTTACACCTCCATGAAAAGGAAATCCGCTTGGAAGTGAGGGACCTGTCTCCCACCATTTCAGACCTACACCCTCTCCTCCTTCCCCACCAGGTCCAGTGTCGCCATAGTCTGGCCAGCAGTGCACTGCAACACTTCCTCTCTCCAGGGAGCACCTTCTGACACAAAACCTAGGACAAAAGCCAAGGACAGTTCTGCTAAGATCAGATGCCAAGAAGGAAGAAGAAAACTCAATTTGAGACAAATTCGTTTCTCTGGATTCCAAACACACCTCCTTTTTTGGTATTCCCAAACAAACTTGACTGCCACCTTTCCCCAGCTACATGAGCCTGGTAATATTGCCCAACAGCTGCTCTATTAACTACAGTCTGCAAAGACTCTTATCTGGGGAACAGGAATCTGCAGTGATACACACAGAAATACGGGAAAATAAGTGTAGATGCACCAGCTTTCTCCCTCCCCAGGTTAGTTTCCTCAGAGTACTGACAATCAGATCCAGTGGCTCAAACACTTACTTTCGCTTCCATTTGACCTGAACAAGCAAGGAATAAGAGACTAACCTGACTCCCCAAAACGTTTTTATAAGGTTTACAATTAGGACTTGATTTGGTTTACTAGAAAAGTATATTCCATCCAGAAGCACAGCCACAAAGACCCACATACGCCATGTGTACAAAGCCCCAGTCAGAGTAAAATTGCCCTTGGGGAAGTTCACAAGAAAGGAATTTATTTTTAAGTTTTAAAAGCAGTATCAGTTTGGTAGAGTTCCCTGAGGTGTTCTGTGCAGGTGCACCTGTGAAATTTTTCCTCTTCATTTCATGTATTACCTTCACAGAGCTGGAGAATCTGAACCCTGCTAATACACAGCCAAATACCTTCCTGTCAGACCCATTCCTTGTGCCTCAGCCTTATCCTTCTGCCACCACCATGAAACGTGTAAAACCTGGACCCTCTCATCTCACTTCCACAGACTATGGATTAAGGCAAACACATGCCAGGAGATGCCTGCAAACACCAGTGTTCCTCAGGAGCCATTAGGAAGACAGCAGCTGGCCAGGGCAGGGGAGATTTTTTTGTTGCTGTGTACATTTTGATAACTGCCAAGAAATCAGACAGGGATTTTCAGATAAGCTCTGTGGTTACAAAGAACATTCCCAAGTCCCTAATGGACTGGAAAGGTAAGAACTCAGTGCCCAGCAGAGCCTGCATCACAGCTGCTGTTCCTGACTCACCTCTGCCCACCTGATGCCATGCTGGGTCTACAGCTCTCCCTTCTGTGCAGACATCCAAATTTAATTTGGCCTCTGAAAGAGCACCTGGAAGCCACACTGAGTGTGGGAACTGCAGATTCCCGATGTTTTTGAGATTCAGACCTTGTCATGCTAGCACGACTGGGAGACCAGGAGGACACTTGAGTATGTGCAAGAAGTTTACATGTGCAACATCCCTGGCAAATCCTCCCTGGGGGCACTTCAGCATGGCATGACTCTGAACACAACATTTTCTTCTGTTCTTTTTCAAAAACACAAGCTCCAAGCACTCTGCAGCAGCGGGGAGAACCTGATCCTTGTTTCTTAAGGGTTTCTGAACAGACTGCTTGGGGGAATGACTTGGGAAGGGAGACCATATCCTGCACTAAGGTGTGTGCTAGTAAGAGACAGCTGGCCTTATGGATGAAGCTGAGAGATCAGGGATGGGATCACACAGCATCTGAGCAATGCCCAGACAGATATAGTGGGTTTTAGAGTAGTTTTTTTATCAAGACTCATTTCCACAACAGAGAAGAATGCAACACTTTGAGAAAACCTGCAGATTTATTACAATGTTGTATTTGTAAAGATAAATGCACTTGCATATGTCTCTTGGGTTCAGAGATGTAACTTCCTGTAGGAACCAGAGAGAAGGGAAAAACAGACTAATTATTTAACTAGTTATTTATGTGGTCTAAAAATTAGGTAAGTTATAGCCACAGGAACTCAATGTGAACAAGACATCCAACAAGGAGCAGACAGCTGTTGCATATTCCCAACTGAATCCCTCCATTAGCCTGTGTATCAATCTCACACCTGGGAGAGTTAAAAGGGAAGGAAAACATTCCAGAAATTCTGTGGCAGAAATCTGAACATGGCCACAAGCTGGAGAGAGAATTTCAACACGAAGAGTCTGACAATTACCACTGAGTACAGGACTTTCCTGCTTTTCAGCCTGCCTGCTGCATGGAGGGGTTTGGAAACAGGACCATGTCGACTCACCTGAGAAGATTTCTATGTCAAAGCTTCCATTTTCCCTCAAGAATTGAAAAAAGTGAGAGGTAATTCAGCGCCCCCAGCATCCAGGGTACCAGAGGCATTCAGTGCCCTCACTGCCCAGCTGTCAGCACATAATTATCACATTGATCCCTCTTGGTCAGGTCTGCCAAAGCAAGAGGCTCCAAGAGACCTGCTCTCTCACTGTGTGACTTTGAAGTGATTAGCTGCTTAAAAATAGAGTTTAATAAAGCTGTCTTCTTACAGTAAAAGACCAAAAGGCTAAAGCTGTTCCTATCTCGGTACTAAAATGGTCTCCATGGTCTGGACAGGACAGAAACTCCCCTGAATATCAACATTATAAAAGGAAACAAGAGCTAAAGCATTGGGATAATTGGATTACAGGAGCTGAAAGATCCTGGCAGTGTGGAAAAGAGGGCGATTTATTATAGACAGGCATAGTTCCACAGTTCTGCAAGGGTGGACTATTCCAGCTTCGTTCTGTAGCACTGCCTTGTGTGCCAGCCTGTGTATCCCAGTCTGCCACTGCTACCACTGCAAAGGGGAGAGATCCTCACGACGCCAAAATGCATTTCAGACTGGTCCAAAAGACTGGAAAGATGGTTCTGCACATATAATCACATCACTTCAAAATCTGCCATCTTGATAGTATGGAAAAGAAAAAACCACCTAGTTCAATGGGAGACTGGACAGGTTCTTAGGAGAAAATAAATCTGCTGAAGGTTGGATTAAATTTGTGGAAGCCACAAATGGCTCAGGAAATACTCATGGGGGTTGAAACAGATTGAGAGCAGGAGGGAACCTGAGGGAAGTTCCTACACTCTTCCCCAGACATCTTTCAGCCAGTGGTGGGGAGAGAAGACCAGGCTGGATGGACCCTCTGCCCAAGCCAGCACAGCAACTCCTGCATTCCCAGGACTAGGCTTTGCAGTCTGCGCCAGAACAACCATCCTGCTGCAAACTACTCATTTATGGCTTGTTTCAGGCAAGAGGTTTCTCTACACTGTAGATGATTAAGACCTTCAATGTTGAAAGAATTTCTTTTTCTTTGGCTTTCTGACAAAAAACAGTGTCTTACTCCAAGCACCGCTAAAAACTCAGTTTGACCTCAGGGAAGTCTATGCATCTACTGTATTTGTCTAACTGCCCCAAGTTATCTATTGCCAGACAGAATAAAAGGGGATGTGAAATTTTATTCACATTGACAATGTTAAAATTAAAAGTAAGAGACGATACTGCATCCAGCTCTGGGGTCCCAAGCACAGGAAGGACATGAAGCTGCTGGAGAGAGTCCAGCAGAGGCCACAGAGATGCTCCAAAGGCTGGAGCCCCTCTGCTCTGGAGACAGGCTGGGAGAGCTGGGGGTGTTCACGTGGAGGAGAGAAGGCTTCAGGGAGACCCGAGAGTCACTTCAAGTGCCTAAAGGGGCTCCAGGAGAGCTGGAAAGGGACTTTGGACAAGGGCCTGGAGTGGCAGGACAAGAGGAATGGCTTCACACCGACGGAGGGCAGGGTTAAATGGGTATTGGGAAGAAATTCTTCCCTGTGAGTGTGTGGAGGCCTGGCACAGGTTACCCAGAGAAGCTGTGGCTGCCTAATCCCTGGAAGTGTCCAAGGCTAGGCTGGACAGGGCTTGGAGCAACCTGGGCTAGTGGAAGGTGTCCTTGTCCATGGCAAGGGGTGGAATGGGATGATCTTTAAAGTCCCTTCCAACCCAAACCACTCTGTGATAAATCAGTGTATTCTCTACGTTACAAAAGCAAATGATAAGTGACACATGGATTTATTGTAAGTCCCATTAAGGAAGAGACTTGCCTGTCATTGTGATATGGTGATAATAAAACAGGAGTAGTTTCACAGGCTCAGTAAGGCAGTCCCTGCCAGCCTGGCTGTTTCCTCCCAGCCCTGTATCCTCACCCCAGGCTCCCTCCTGGTACAGAACCCCTTCTGGCTCCCTGAAGCTGGCTTTGTTATATTGTTGACCTATCAGCACTGAACTCCATGAAGACAGAAGTTCCACAGCTCATTTCAGCTGCCTTCTTCCCCTGCTACTACCTATTCCTCTCTGTACATGGAGAAGAAGGAGTCGATTTTCTCTCTGTACCACAGCAAGTCTCCCCCAGCTAATGCTCTTTTCTGCGCCATGGGAGAATAAATCCTATAAATCCTTGAAGTCTCTTAATTGGCTAAAAGAATAAAACCAGGAGCAATATTGTCAAAGCTGAACTAAGTTTGAATTTTTGCTACATCTAGACAAAGCTGATGAAAGGGCTCTTGAGGGTGAAAATGTCTACATTTTACCCAATTATGCCAAGTGGCCTAAAAAGAAAGATTAGCTCTCCCTGAGAATCTTGTCTCTGAAACGGCAAACCATACTGGAGTACCTCCCCACCTATTACAGACAGAGGGACGAAGCCTTATCTTACAAATAACCTGGAAATTAGAGATGTAAAACTGCATCACAGCAGCTACAGGGACTGCACACAGTGGACCCTCTCTCCTTAGTTTGAGAGTAAACCTGGCTCAGCAGCACTGCCATGCAAGGAGACAAAGAGCTTCAAAAGAAAGTGATTAAAATATCTTGAACTGAGTCCAGGAAAAAAGCAGTAATTAACAGAAATAATGTTCTTTCTATGCTGCCTTCATAATTAAGTGTATCTTAAATGCAAACTACCTGTGATGAAGAACAGAAACACATTCTTGGTGTGTTTTATGACAAACAGCCAGAGGATGTTCAGCCCTGATTTCCTAAAGAAGCTGCTGCATCCATGTGTCTCCAGCACTTCATTTAGTGAGAGTTATACAGTCAAACATATAGAACCACAGAGTTATCTGGGCTGGAAAAGCCTTCTGAGATGATCACCGTTCCCCAGCACTGTCAAGCCACCACTAACCCATGTTCCCAAGTGCCACATCCACATGGCTTTTAAATCTCTGCAGGAATAGTGACTCCACCACTGACTGGCAAGCCTGTTTCAGTGTCTGACCACCCTTTCCAAGAAGAAATTTTCCCAATATCCATCTAAACCTCCTCTGGCACAGCTTGCAGACGTTTCCTCTGGTCCTGTCCCTTGTTCCCTGGGAGCAGATTCCAACCCCCACCTGGCTCCACACTCCTCTCACAGAGTTGTAGAAAGTAACAGCAAGTCAAGAGGATAATTACCTGCCAGAAACAGTTTACAGAACACAAGGAAGAGACTCAGAGAAGCAGAGAAATCAATCTAAACAGCACAGCAGAGAAAACATCTCATAGATTTGAGCTGCTTGTTTTAAGTCTGACAAGCTCTTTTTGAGTCTCCATTAAGTGGAATTAGTGATAACGAAGCTCTTTCTAGAAAAAATTCTGCTTGTAACAAAATCTACAGCTTTTATAATAAAGCTTTTTATTCTTGAAACTGGTATTAAGAGCTGCCTGACTGCAGTCAGTATCCACATTGCGTGGTTATGGTGCCCCCTGAGCTGAAGGTTAACAGACAATTACACAGTCACTTACAAAGCTCTAAAACCTGTGTACAAACCTTTCCTTGAGAAATGAAAATGTAAAAAATCCTTAGGAAATATTAGTGTTTCTAGCACTTATCAAGAATTTTCTATTTTTAATAAAAACAATGGAAAGGAGGATAAAAATGCTTGAATTACATTGACTTTAGAATGTCAGCTTCTTTCTCTGGTCTCAGAGAGGGGAGAGCAAAATTCCACTCGGAAGAACTCCACATATTTGCATTTTACCTAAGGAACAGGTTCCAGCAGAAGTGGCGGCACATGAAAGTCCCTACACAGGCGCTTCCTCTAGATCCCAAAGAGGCTTTTGCTGACAGTTCAGAATCCCTCACTACTAACAAGGAGCACTGACCCGACCTCCTGGGTGCATTTGGCTTGACTCCAGACTAAGCAGAACAATTCTTTTCCCATCTCAGTGAAACACAGACCCTCACACAGTAATTCCTCTAAGACCAGGGCCTTCTAAGACCAGTAATTCTTCTGAGCAGGGCTCCAATGGGATCAGCAGTCAGAAGCTGCAATTCCACTCCACATGATGAACTAGGATAGAAGCCAGACATCCTTTCCTGAAAGAAGCAGCTCAGGTGTGTTACACCTGTGCCCATGTCAGTGTGGTGGCTTTATGGACTCGCTGAAGGTCTCCCTTTGAAGAAGACTCTACCAGAACAAGTGCCAACAGCTAAGGAGAAATGCTTTGCAATGAGAAAAGGCATTGCTTTCCTAAGGGTTTGTATAAAGCTACTTCAATAATCTCTAAGGCAATACCAAGGCAGGTTTTTTCTCACACGGTAATTTTGTCCCCTAGTAAATTTGCTCGCTCAAAAATACTGTTTTCTCCACAAGGTGTTATCCTCCTACAGCTCCTGAGAACTGAACTGTGCCAACATCCTGAACTACAACAGGGTCTTCTCATATCTGAAGTTACTCATGTAATTCCATCAGATCCTCCTAAAAAAAGGCAAGGAAGGAAGGGTTAGGATACCTTGCAGCAGAGCTTCTGTGCTGGTGTGCTGCTTCATGATCTGCCCATCCACTTCACTGTCAGATCCTTCATCCTCCTCAACATCAATGTCGGAATCATCGTTATCTGGTTAAAAACAAAACCAGTTGATTAAGATCACTCAAACCAACCCACAACTCAGAGCAGCAGTTGGACACAGGAGATACCAGCAGTCTCTACCTTTGTTCAAGCCCAATATTAATTAAAAATGCAGCTGCAGGGAGCATTAGCTCTACTGAAGAGTACAGGGAAATAGCCATCCACATCCTAAGGAGAAATCCTTCTACATGTAAGTGCCAAAGCAGCATACACTACAGACAATTGCATTGGGACAATCCCAGATTGTACCATAAATGTGCTGTTTAAATATCCCCTATGTGTATGAATGTACAGTCAGAAGGTGCTATTCCAGCCATTGATCTAAAACCAAAACTCTTGTGTAGGCTTATTAACACATCTCCTGGTCTTTATCCTGACACAAGCAATATCAAAATAAGTCCTCTTAGGCTCTGCCTTTCATTTAATCGTAAGTTAGAAAAGCACAGTGAAATATCCTCAGACAAATGAAAGCAAATACAGCCAAAACCAAGATGCCTGGAGAGACAGGAAAGTCTTCCCAAGATGTAGAAACTTCTCAAATATTTCCATCATCTGCCTTTATTTCCTTCTTCCTATACCAAGAAAAGCCTACTTAGCCCCTTAGTTTCAGTTCCCCAGTCACCAAACCAGAACCAACCTAAAGGAATTAGATAAAATTGTCCTTTGGATGTTTCAAAAGATGACAAAAGTCTTCAGACACTTAGAAGAGCCTGCAAGGACAAGGGCAGACTATTCTCCAGGTCAGTCCACATCCTTGAGGTCCACATGCATGGCTAACCAAACTGATCCTCCTTGGAGTCTATTCTGCAAAAAACAGTGGGTGGAAAGTTGGCACAGAAATGCAGGGAAAGTTTGGAGCAGACTCTGCTCCACTGAAATCTCCTTCTATCCATGAGTTTCTTCCCTCTCTCCTTGCTCAAGCCAGCCTGCTTGTGCAAGCTCCTGGCTCACCAAGATCAGCTACTGCCACTTGTGATTTACTTCCTCCTTTAATCATTCAACAAATGTGCTAGAACCTCATCTCCTCTCATGTCTGGAACTGTCCTCACTCGTGTGGAGATCATAGAATCATGGAATATCCTGAGTTGGAAGGGACCCACAAGGATCATTGAATCCCACTCCTGACCCTGCAGAGACACCCCAATAATCCCACCCTGTCCCTGAGAGTATTGTGTAAATATTCCTTGAGCTCTGGCAGCCCTGGGGCCGTGCCTGCTGACCTAGGGAGCTGTTCAGTGCCAGATCACCCTCTAGGGGAAGAACCTTGTCCTGATATCCAACCTAACCCTGCCCTGACAAAGACGAGTCCCTCCACACCAACTGATCCTACACCCCAGTGCTGAAGGAATTACCAGTGCCAGCACAAACCCAACAGGATCCCATGGGAGGACTCAGCACAGGAACATTTGGTGATGATTAGTTAAGAGAAAACAGGCAATTCTTTCTCAGATCTCTGGTACATTTAATTACGCAGATGTCTGAGCTGAAAATAACTACTTTAATTAGGATTAGTAATGACCTGACACATCTTTGCAATATTTAAATATTGGACAATATACAAGTATGAGACATTTTTTTCATCACCATTTTCATTGCAATATTAAGTTAATGACAAAATAATAATGGCAAAGGAAGTATTTGATAACCTGGTAAGATTACAAGGTTCCAGCAGTGTCAGCTACAATTTCTATTTGCGTTGGACTTTCTTCTTTGGCAAGTGAGGGAATCACTCACTGCTGTGTGACCTGGATGCTGCTTCCGTTTACTTGGCATTTAAGAATATGAGGTTTTGTTCAGCCCTTGCACAGGCAAACTCCTTGGGAAGAGCCATGTGGAACTTAGAGGATTCAGGTTTGTGCTGTGTATATGAAAGAATATGTTTGTTACACCTGTGATGGCTCTTACTGCTACTAAAGCACTCTCATGCTTATTTTGTGGGGTTATTTTCTTCCTCCTTGTTTTTTGGGGGTTTTTGTGTGCTTTTTCCCCCTTTTTTGTTTTCAGAAGCAATTTCTCCCTTCCAGGTTTTGCCATTTGTGCTCCTCTTAGGCAGCCCCACTGGCCAGAGCTGAGGATGCTGCAGAGAACCCTTACAATTATTTTGCCAAACCATCTCAATTCCACCCAATCCCCATTAGCAATTTCTTCTCCTTGCTGGGATCACCTGAGCATGACCTGCCAGCTGAGTTGGGGCTTCCCACTGCCAGAGGGCAGGGCTAGAGGGGTCCAATCTGGCCTTGAACATTCCAGGGATGAGACAACCACAGCTTCTCTGGGCAACCTGTGCCAGGGCCTCTCCACCCTCACAAGGAAGAATTTGCTCCTATATAAGCACTGAGTGTGCCTTTGAAACAAATACTGTTACAGCTCTATGGCAAGAGTTTACATTTTTCTTGAACAGTCAGGCTGCAATCCTGAGGCACAGACCCCACTTTAAGCATCACTACAGTGAACCAGTGAACTCATGCCAGGGGGTCAGGAAAGTGACAGCTGCAAATGCAAATTCAGCAACAGCAAAATTCCTGCCTCCTTCTCACTTTTGGAAAGACATGAAGCATCTTTTCACTTAAAAAAACCCCAAAACATAATTATATATATATATATATATATATATTGCTCTAATCCAGCCCAGTGGCTGCTATCAAGCCCAGCTCTGCCCATATAAAATTTGAGTTATCACCTGAGCAGAATCATGCTGAGCCAAAATCCCAAGAACACAGAACCAGAGCATAGTGCTAAAAAATTATTTAAATACACAAGATACATCAGACCAGTCCAATGCTGTTGTGAACCATCCCCAGCCACAGCACTACAGGGTTCACCATCTAAGTCCTTCATCGTATATGTCCAATGTGCCCACTTTTCACCAAAATACTTGTGGTATTGATAAAAAGGTGACAATTCAGAAAGGTTCATTTAACAACACATACAAAGAGAGTACTTGTTGCCCTAGAAGAAGCCACACTCATCTGTGTAATGCTGCATAACAGACTCTACTAAAATCTCTGGGAAGACAAGGAACATTCCTTATGGAGAAAACATAGATTTTTCTTAGGATCAACCTAAAGCAATGAAGATAATAAAACATGCTACAGCAAACTGTCATGTGCTAGTACATGGAGTGCAGAATCCACTAAAATGGAGCTGGTTTATGAGATTTATATGGCTTTAAAGAGGATTATTTGAATTTTCACAACAAACTTATTATTATTTTTCAGCAATCCATGTGCCCAAATTTAGGCCAAGATGGCAGCTTCCAGAAGCTCCAGGCTGTGGTTTTAAAAAGCTTCTGTATTTTTATTATGAAAAGGTAACTAGCAGAACAACTCTGTAAACTGTGTTTGGCCCATCTCCCCATTGCTGTGATTGACTCTGTTGCTCAGAGAATACTCTCAAAATACTAGCCCACCTGAGAGAGAATATACCGGGATTTTAAACCCCACTTGCCTTTCATTTCTGTTTCATAAGGGTGGGTTTCAGTCAACTCAACTAGTTTCCTATAAAGTTGTCCAGGCACAAAAAGTACATCCTGGTTCCACTGCAAAGCACCGCTCTCTCAAATGGATTAGTTGTTGCAAAGCACACCTACTGCTTCCACAAAAAGCAAGAGCTGATACCTGGACAGATAATACTATATTTAAATAATTTAAATTTTGGTAATTTGCAATGCTTGAAGGAAAACCACCATGATTTAATAACTTAGCAGTGATTTCATTACAGATTTGGTAGTTTGCATCAATATCCAAGTAAATGTATCCAGCTGTAAAATAAGAAGCTACTGTGGTGAAGATAATGAGCACAGAGGACATTGTTTATTGATATGCATCAAAATTAGATGTAAGTGCTGTTCAGCATGTTCAATTTGATAATAAAAATCACTGCTTTGAGAACACGGGCACTGGCTCTGTAGCAATTACTAGATTCAGCAGGATGTTGATTTTGGTAAGAAAAATCAAGTGGGCAACTGACAGCCACCTGATCCGAAATAAAATCCAGTTAATAAATAACATGAAATAATGGAACAGGAAAAAACAATGAGGGTGGGTTAGCATTTTTAATGTGACTGAAGAGAGAATGAAGCTCAGTACCCACGTGAAAGCCTCAGTTCTACCAAATCCGTACTCTTGTCCCACCAAACTCAAGAGCATCAGGATCTGTATCTGTCTCAACACTCCTACGCTCATAGCTCTCCAGTTTGAAGGAAAAGATACAGAGATTTCAGGAGGGAACATCCTTTGTCCTTAGCACAAAACTGAGATGTGTCATCTGATCTGTAAGAAAAATTCATCCTGATACTGAGAGCTACTAAATGAGGTCTGGAAAGCCTGGATGTTCAGACCTGTGTGTAGAAAAACTGGGCAGTAACAGCAACAAACAGCGACCAGGAGGTTGCAGAGGTAGGTCCAAGTGCACTTATTGACCTTGCTTGGTCATTTTAAAATCACAGAATCCCAGAATAGTTTGGAAGGGACCTTAAAGCCCAACTCGTTCCATGCCCTGCCATGGACAGGGACACTTTCCGCTAGACCAGGCTGCTCCAAGCCCCGTCCAACCTGGTCTATCCCTTTTTAGTAAGAATGATTAACTACTGCCCAAAGAAGCAATAGGCCTCTGTCACTTGAAATAATTAAAATTAACTCTTGATGACAAGCTCCATTTAAACTGGAATTTGCACTCTTGGCACAGGAATAAGTAGGTATGTTATTTTTTGACCCATTTTATCGACAGGTCATATTTGGTGTCCATAACTACTTCTAATGATCTTGCCAGCCAAGAGCCCATCAAAATACTATTAAATTAGAAAATGATTTTGTAATTATCTAACAAGCGCAACACAAACCTCCTGCGGGCTAATTCCAAGTGTCTGTTACAGGAAGATGGATGGTCTGAGCATCCTGTGGTGGCAATGCTGAGCATCAGCAATATCATCCAGGAATTACCCAGTGATCCACAGCCACACCCACAATTTCTGCAATGAGGCATTTTGTTTATCTGCTATCAAATTTTAAAGCACTAATTCTGGAGTAGAAAGGGTGGACCCAGGAGCATCAGTTAATCCTGTGGCTCTTGCTGAACAAGATTGAAGCAGATTTCCAAATGCTATGGAACATGGATGTTTATCCATTCTACACTCCAAGCAAAAAGGTGCAGGGTGGGCTGACTGGAGCAGCACAGCAAAAAGTGGCATAGTCAGTGAAAAATTCAGTTTTACAGTGTAATAAATTAGTAGTAGTAATTTAATTTACTCATCAAATTAGTAGTAGTAGTTTACTCATTAAATTGTACTGCATGTTATATTCTTATATATATGTATATATAAGCAATGCTCTGTTAAGGCTGGGAGATTGTAAGTTGCTGGATAGTTCATTAATCTGTCAACATTGTAAGCTGATAGTCATGCTGCTTGCAGTTCTTAAGCTGAAAAGACAAACTATTGTGCCTTGCAGAATAAGTATTTTGTATTTTATTTTTCTAAAAAGCACATTGTCTCTTAGCACGCATAAAGTAACGAAGGAAAGGACAAAGATCAAAGGGCCAAGCATGAGAATGATACAGAGGATCCAAGATGGACATTTGGAGATACCTACACAATGAGCTACACACCAGGCCTCAAGGACGAAGGGCTAATTAAAACTGTGGGAAGGAAAGTACCTGGCAACTGAAACGGGCCTGCAGGGAAGCCAACCAGAACCAGACCTGCAAACTCAGATCCAATGGAGGAATAACAAGTGACTATGGGAGGGGAACTGATAAGGGAATAAAAGTTACTGTTTTTGCTTACTGCGCTTGCGTGCCGTGAGTGGAGCAGGGGTCTCCCCGGCAGCCCAGCGCGCTGTTTTGCTTATTTGCCTTTTATATAAATCTTCAATAAATTTTTATTGCTATATTACAACCTAGTATCATTTACCTATAACAACAGCAAACACTTTTGCAAATTCAAATCAAGGGAATATTTTGAAAAATTCAAAGGGTTTATTTTTATATTTTCAAAACAAAATATTTTACTTTTTTAAAAATATAATTTATACATAAAAACCAGAAAGCTGGAGAGGGACTTTGCACAAGGGCATGGAGTGACAGGGGAATGGCTTCCCACTGCCAAACGGCAGAGATAGATGGGATATTGGGAAGAGACTCTTCCCTGTGAGGTTGGTGAGGCCCTGGCACAGGTTGCCCAGAGAAGCTGTGCCTGCCCCATCTCTGAAAGTGTTCCAGGTCAGGTTGAGTGCAGCCTGGAGAAACCTGGGATAGTGGAAGGTTTCTCTGCCCATGGCAGGGGGTGGAATGAGATGGCTTCAAGGCCTCTGCAACCCAAACTGTTCTGGAATCCTGTGATTCTACATTGTCTTCTCTTAAATTTAAAAAAAAAAAAAAAACTTCTTAAAGAATGTGAGAAAATGCATGTGGAAATATGTAAAATAGTGAGAAAAAAAGTATCTGTAAATGTAATAAGCTGATTACAGTCTGTAAAACTGTATTTCAGTATAGAAACATTAACACTTGTTCCTTTTTGCTCAACAAACATGTTTTTCCAACCTTAGGTGAACCTGAGAAAACATCTTGAAGTTCTACTGTGGTCAGTGACCTTCCTTGACCTCTTCTCTCACACAATCCAGTGTCAGAGCATCCAGTATCCACACCTGATCTGATTCCGTCACCAGCCTTCACAGTGCTCACCCAAGCAGTGTCTAATAAAATGTTTTAAGAGTCACCTTGCCATTAACTACAAGGAAATCAAGCCCTGAGTTTCAGGCTATTGGATTTGTTATTTGGCACCAGCCCTGGATACGGCATATGGGCAGCAGGTGTGTGAGACACCACATCCTGTATCATTTTCTCGAAGAGCATGTTCTGTGAAGCAAAGATTAGAAAAATAACAGCAATTTCCTTACTGCTCAGCCCAGAAGACATTTCTATATTGCTGCAAAAACTTAACTGTGTATGTTTTCATCATGCAGATAATAGTCAAAGCTTGATCTGTATTTAGGGTTCAAAATCTTTTTGTCATTTTTCATATTTTACATGTAATTTATTGTTAGCTTTTTTTTTTTAGTGCAGTGGTTTTATGGAGATGCTCTGTCAGAAATAAAAGCTAATTTGCAATGCACACTAGCAAAAGAAAAAAAGAACCAGACTGTTTATCAATTATCCTAAATATTTTTGCCAATTTTATGTGTGTACCGTGACATATCCATGGACTTTTTATATCCTTAACACAGACCTGCACAACTCAATCTCCATTCCGTAGCTCTTCTTAATGAGAAACATGATTTAGGCTCCTCTGTTGTTAGTTCAGCTTGAAACTCAACAGAGAGCTGTCCTGAATTCCTGAAACTTTACTGCACAGAGAAATGAGATGTTAATTTGGAGCCCTTCCTACCAAATTAGCAGGAGATAAGGTCAGAGGATGCAGACAATATGAGAACTGTATCAATTACGTAGGCAGGCAAAGGTAAGAGTGTTCACAGGGGAGGATGGATGCTGACTTTTATCAGATAATGGCAACAAATTTATCACCAGATACCAGCCCATGCTGCTAAAAGAGCCTCATGAAGTGTTTTGCAGCTCTCAGGGGCAAAGTGTAACGACAGAGAGACAGAATCTTCCCTTTTCATTACAGGAGGTACTGATCCATGCTACTCCTCTGTGTAGGAAATCAATGAATCTGTGCAAATGAGGGTCATCACACCACCCTAGTCCTTCCAGATTCAGCCAGAGAATCATAGGATACTGGGAGATACCAAACCAGCCTGCCCACCTTCCACTGAGCAGAGCAGAAGCTCATCCCTTTATCTCCAGAACCCACTGCACGAGCAAGACCAAGTCAGAGCAGGGTCCACTTCATGTGAAGAGGCACAATGTCTTTGCTGGGCTGAAGGCCCACACAACGGAGTCCTAAGTTTCTTAACAAAGTGAAGATGGAAGAAAACTCATGATAAAAGCACTTTGCTTCACGTGGGGAGCATTACTCAAAAATCTAAGTGGAATAATGATGTGTTTAGCAACACATCTGTTGCAAGGGGTCTGTTGCAACAGGACGACGGGTGATGGGTTTAAATCGAAAGAAGGTTGATTTAGACACGATATTGGGAAGAAATTCTTCCCTGTGAGGGTGGACAGGCCCTGGCACAGGTTGCCCAGAGAAGCTGTGGCTGCCCCATCCCTGGAAGTGTCCAAGGCCAGGCAGAATGGGGCTTGGAGCAACGTGGGATAGTGGAAGGTGTCCCTGCCCATGGCAGACGGTGGAATGGGATGAGCTTTAACATACCTTCCAACCCAAACCAGGCTGTGATTTCAAGATTCCATGAAGCAACCTCCCCTCCCAAAATCTACTTTAGAAAGATGTTTCTGACAGTGAAGAAAAGCCCTTTTTTAATATTCCCTATGACGGCTCATTACAAGGCACACGTATCTTAGCAGGAGGATGTAGCACTCAAAATCCCAACACAGCTCAAAGGAGGTTTAAGTGCTCATGTCTGCAGCACTTCACACCATTTTCCCCTCATGATCATCCCCTTGATAAAATCACTGTCAGATCAAACTGTAGGTCTCTTGGGGATCCTCTCCAGCAGAAATTCCATTCTGTTGCTTTCCTATTTCTGGTGTGAATTGCACTATTAACCTTGGGAGAGGTTAGACAGGCAAAGCTGCTCAGCAATGCTGGACTGATTCTGCTGCTCTTTCTTTGTGCCAAAAATGTACTTTTTGTGACTAGGACCCTGGGATTAACACAATTCTTCTGCAAACATATCCCTGATAGGACACCCTACCACTTTAAGGCATCAACTTCTCCATTCTCTTACCAAAGCAAATCTCTTGGGCTTGAATTGTATAAAGTGTATCACTTAACTAATAATGAGACAAGGAGTGGGGTCTGGTCTAAGGGGAAATCCCAGATTGGTACCTGGTTGTTACATGTGGTTTCAGGGAGCTTTACAGTATTCCATAAATTAACCTCCATGCTCATGACTGGAAAACAGCCTCCGAAAGCCAAATTTATTGTCTCAGTTACACCTCTGCAAACTTTCACAGACTGTGCAGGTAAAGGCATGCTGGAGCTGACCAAGATGATCCAAGGTTATGCGGCAGTCAGTAAATGAGCCAGCTCTGCAAAACAAGGATCCTGGTGCTCTTATCATTAAAAGAAATATTAATTATGACATGTATGTGAATAAAGATGCATTATTGTAATATTTTTAGCTCGTTAAAAGTCATAATGACGTTCTTAGGTGCCAGTTAAATCATTCACTAAAAGGCAAAGTTCCTTTTATTTCAGAGATGCAAACTGACAGAATAGTTTTCCAAGTAAAACCCACAGACACGGAGAAAGCAGGTCAACAAATTTTCCCTTTATACTTCACACTGCCAATTACTGAGGATGGATGTTTGCCTTCTCTTAAACTTATGTGCCTTGGAAACAGTCAGACAGAAGGACCTGAACTTTTCCACTCAAGTAAATCCTTGAATATTTATATTTATATCCTATTTATATTACAAACCCTGTATTTCAGCTAAAACATCTTCACTTTTTATCTCATTTATGTGAGATCAAAGACGGGCAGAAATGAGTGAAATTCCTCTTTCATGAGCTTGGTCTGAAAATCTTGGCCACCAAATAAACTGTGCAGCGCAACTTCTATGTATTTACTCCATTTCAGCTTTTGTGAACTCTCCATCTGATCCTGAGAAATAACTTTCCTTCTAGTTTCTTCCACTATCAAATAAAAATGCACAGAATGCAGTAATAAATTCACAGGGGCAATCAGTGAGGAAGTTTTTGCTGATGCTTAGCTCAAAAAGAGCAAAATCTTGTTTGGGAGCCTTCTACAGAATCTCAAGAGTTTGTTATTCCCCTCATCTAGACTTATAATTAATTAAGAGTAAGTTTGGAGAAAAAAAAAAAGAAAAAACCCAAACTTCTCTGTTACTACCAGAGGTGAAGAAATCCCACTTACTTCCCCTCTTTAGCAGGTGCTGCTCCTCTTCCTTCAGCCTGTTCTGCATAAGAGATAGCATGTTCGCGGCTTCCTGCAAGAGGGAAAAACAACTAGATTGGAAAAGCTGCCACACTCAAGTAGCTAACTGGATGATCCCACAACAACAGTTAAAGGCACTCACAGGTAGAATGAGACTAGAAAATGTCAGCATTGAAAATATTTTGTATTAAAAAGGTCTTGTTTGAAACATGGGAGCTCCTACTTTGACTGTGAGGGTCAGGAGAGAGAGTATGTACCTAGGCCAAATAAAGCACTGAAACACAACTATACATTCCCACTGGTGAAACATCACTTACAACATGGAAAATGAGTTCATTTGTCTTCATCCCACAGAAAATGACTGCGGTTTCAGCAGGGAAGTGGCTTTCTTTGTAAAGGAGACTATGGTAGCTATTTTCAGTCAATACTCCATTAAACACTAGAAGTGGTTTGTGAAATGACTGCAGCTTCCTAATGTCCCAACCAGAATGAACCCATACATTTCCAAGCATGCAAACAGAACTGGAGCAAATAACCCTTTCAAAAAGCCAGGAAAGTACAGCCATATATTATACCACACTGTAGTATTTAGGTGCAAAGGAGTGATGCCTAAAATCCTGGAAGATAGGCACTCAGAGAAAACATGAATGGAGAAAGATAGACAATACCTTTATTGGGAGTTTGGAGGCTTTGGGCCTCTGCTGGGCCTACAAAATGCACGTTGTTTCAACAAGGATTCCTGCGACCAAAAATCCCCAAAGAACCCTGGCCTCAGAAAGGTTACAGTTTTTACACTCTTCCAAACAATTAACATAATAGGTATCTATAACCAATCATCATTTCTAATTCTCTAGGTGGTCTACCCATCAGGGTCCTAGGCTATGACCCCTGGACCACCTCCACGGGTTTCTGGGCTCTTCTATTGTTTTGACTTCAAGTTATCTTGCAGGTGTCTCTGAAAAACATCATGACCTTCAGGAAGCCTGAGAATATGTGAGAAAATCACTTTAATAACTTCTAACACCACGTAATATGTGAGCAAGAAAACCTATACTTCTAAAACTCTAAAAATCTACAAAATACACACCAAACCTTTAGACATCAGGAGAGCCATTCAAATGAAGGTCAATGACATTAGAAAATCATAGAATCAGAGGCTGGTTTAGATGGAATGGACCTTTAAAGGGCATCTAGTCCACCCCTCGCCACAGGCAGGGGACACCTTCCACCAGACCAGGTTGCTCCAAGCCCCATCCAATCTGGCCTGTGCCAGGGCCTCCCACTCTCATTGTAAAACACTTCTTCCTTATATCTAATCTAAACCTTCCCTCTTTTAGTCTAAAACTATCACTCCCTGCCCTATTGCTACAGGCCCTGCTAAAAGTCTGCCTCATCTTTCTTACAGGCTCTCTTTAAGTGTTGAAAGGCTGAAAAATGTTACAAAAAAGCCCACAAGGACTTAAAAAACCTAAGTCTTGCACAGTCAACTCAGTAAGAAACTCAGCCAGAAAGGAAGAGGATCCTGGTGGCACTGGCAGTGGCATTAAGACAAACCTCTCATTCCAGAATAATGGACCAGTAAGGAATAGTGGCTGGCTCTGTAGACAGTAAGTGATGAGAATTCTAATTTCTAGTCTGCATGAACTTGCAGAACATCACAGACCAGGCAGGCTAAAGGGACTATTTGATTCCTGAACACCACAACTGTAGGACGTGTTTCCCTGAATTCATTAAGGTCTCCATCCAGTTAGGACTAAAACCTAGCAAAGATGCCAAGTGACTGAATTTTAGGAACTAAAGTTCACTATTTCAATTGCAGCATCAACAGAAAAATGTATTTTAATGACACCTAGCTTGAATTTGAATTTTGAACAGCAAACTAAACATGATATAGTAGGTAAGATATGAATGCACAGAATAAGGTGCAGATAAACCTACAATACTAAACAGGTGGCAATAGCTGATCGAAGATCTAGCCACAAATTTTGCTAATTTTAGTCTCTTCAATTCCAGTCAGGCAAGGGAAAGCTGATTAACAGTGGATTGAAGTAAGATTTTTCTGAGCCTTTGATTTTTCTGGGCAAAATATATTAAAAACACCAGTTGCTTTGACACGATCACACTTCCACATTACAGTGCACTTGAGGAAAGAAAACAGGGACTCAGAATATCCATGGGTCAGAGGGAGAAAAGTCAGAAGAGCATCTGGAAGCGGTTGAATGGAGCACAACCTTTTTACACTTTGAGGTGGAAATGTGTTACCATACATCTGGCAATGGCACAGAAGCTGAGAAAGAAACCTCCAAAGCCCATTCAGCACATGAGGAAGTTGCTGAAAACAGAGGTCTGGGGACAGACTGGTATGAGACATCACAACTTGGCATAAATATCTGTCTTGGGGGTTGAAATTCATGCTGGGAAAGCCTGAAGAGAAGATGTCTACAGGTGATAAGGAGAAGTGAGATGTCACCTGTACCTGGTGAGAAACCCAGCTTTGGTGCCTCTTTCAAGGGGAATAAATTCTGGTCCAAAAATCTGCTTCAGACAACCACGCAAACTGTCTGCTCTACAAATTCTCTAATGCTAATAGAGACATCCATGGATTCTGGGAAGGCTGCTAATGAATCCCTGGGACCTAGGAATAAACCTGCAAAACTGAAGCAGGTGTGACAGTGTCCAGGGCGATAAAGCTGAAAGGTCAGGACGCCAAATCACACAGAATGAGACACTCTGGCACAACACACATCAGTCAATAAACTACTGAAATCTCCAAACTGATGGATAAATATTCTGCAGGGAGAACCTAATTCCATCCGCAGGAACAAGGAAGGAAAAGGTACAAGCACATCTTTATAAACTGCAGATTCAGAATATTTGAAATATTCTACTGAGGAAACTGTTCTTTACGAATTCCTTCATAAAGGAACAAAGAACACTGAGGACAGAGGAATGTGGCCAAAGATTAAAGGAGAGGGAAGGTGCAAGGATGCTGAGGATGGTATGGTTATGGCAAGTGGACTAATAAAGGTTCCTGCCTCCTTGATCCAGGCTGCTGATCATGATACAAGTGACCTCCTTTCAAGGCCAGCTGGATGGGGCTTGGAGTAACCTGGTCTAGCAGAAGGTGTCCCTGCCCAAGGCAGGGGGTGGAATGAAATGGGCTTAAAGGTCCCTTTTAACCCAAACCATTCTGGCATTCTATGACTGTGTGATATAGCAGCCACACACATGCACTGCTCTGTTCCACTGAGAAGGGTAACCACTACCAGTGTTTCCTTTGGTCTCCATAGACATGCCCTTTCCAAGACCTCCCTCTGCAACAGTGGACAGAACACTGCCTGATGGAGTCTAACAGTTGCTCTCTTCTTTCCCTACCTCTTCATCCCAGTCAGTCACAAGATTTAAAGATAGTCAGTGATTTAAGCCAATCTTGCCCCTGCCCCAGCAAACATTGCCAGTGCAGCCTCCCCACTGCTGTGCCTTTGGGACAAATGGATATGCAAGGGATCAATCACCCATCTGAATCTCAACCCCACTGGCTGTTCTAGCCTATACAGTGCACAGAGCCAGGAAAGAAAAAATGGGACAAAAAGAAAAGGACATTTCCAAAATGAAATGGGGATAAAACCATAAACCCAGAAAGCACATTTAGAATGTTCACAGACCAGTGAAATAATGGGCACAAACACAATCATTGCTTGATATTGTAATTACAGGCACACATTAAGTCAGCTGAAGCTGGAAATTCTAATTCAGATAAATAAGCAATTCCTCTGCTCTGCTTCCTGCTTCTTCACTTCCACCCCTCCTGCTCTGGTGCAGCATTTGTGCTGGGACACAAAAGAAACCTGGTGAAAACTAATCCATCAAAACAAAATCAAGCCAGGCAAATTCTCCACTCCAGCTCAGCATGTGCCTACCCAAACTCCTGACTGGCACAAGGGAGGATGGGG
The DNA here is from genome assembly GCA_013396755.1 of Sclerurus mexicanus. Lineage (NCBI taxonomy): Eukaryota > Metazoa > Chordata > Aves > Passeriformes > Furnariidae > Sclerurus > Sclerurus mexicanus. The sequence goes on along the minus strand of VWZF01006101.1, from coordinate 195,264 downwards.
TGCTGCAGTTGTGGGGCAAACAGCAGAGCTAAGAAGATGGGGTTTATGAACTTGAAATACAAGAGAAAGAAAGGCTAAAAGAATGTTTAATCATACAGATGAACTCTTCTCCCCCTTTCCTCCAGGCTCTTACTTGTGCTGCTGCCAGCAGCTCAGCTGATCTCATTACAAGCCAGGCCAGGGACCAGATGGCAGGAAAAGTGTTGATTTTCTGCAAGTTTAGGTTTCTGAATAACTTGATACAAGGTCAGTCAAATGCCACTGTCAGCCCAAGGGAGCTGCTGAGCCTGTACATCATCCCTTTCAACAGCAGTCCATTCCTCCATCGCTGCCAGGCGATACCCTGCAAAACCTTATCAAAAACTGCAGCAACAAAAACTGTTTTAAAAAAGCAGTCCCAAACCAGTCAGAACCAGGACAGCACCAGTGAACTGCTGGCTGCTGTCCTTAACAAGTGAGATCTTCAAAGAGGGGGCAGAAGGGATGGCAGATTGAAAATCTACAAAGTAAACAGAATTTATCACTTAATATTTTTAAGGTTTTGAATGCCTGCAATCATCAAAGTGCATTTTTTGGCCTGACCAGCTTCCACCTTCAATGCAGACACCATTTCCCACACATCACACACTTTTAACGGATGCAATTTACATCAGCTCAGCAAAACCAAGACTGTGATAGTCAGAGGTGTTTTTCTGTTTGAGGCTTGGCACTTCTGTGCAATCCAGGGCTTCTGAGATGTGACAGGGGGGTGATGGACCAGAATGCTGTAGATACTCTTCCAACACACAACATTGCACAAAGGTCCAGCACCACTTTCTGTGCAGTCACAGAGTGACAGCTCCATGGAAAAAGAGATGTGGCATTGACCTTGTGTAGCTCCCACAGGGAACAACCTGGTGCCTTAGGATACTGGACAAGCAGGAGCCAATATTTAAATATCCTGTTCAACCTCTCCAGTACACAAACGGGACTGAAATGTAGCAGGGAAACACTAGGGATCTTACTCTACAAGTAACATTTACCCAAAGTGGCAGCTCTGGAATCACAGTAACAAATTAACATAATTTAAGTACCAATTAACGAAAAATCTGAACCAACCTGCATCCTCAGAGAGGACTCCCAGGCCTTTCAGGGTACTAGACATCACTGGGATTGAAAATCCTGCTTTAGGGGCAGACAGATCTCTGACTCATACATTATGCAGCATCCCCTAGGTGTAAATCTGCCCGAAGGAGTAATCAGATCAATCCCTTTGCAAACAGCCAAGGGAAATGGGCAGCCAGGCGGGATTTGCTGCTGACAGAGACCACCAGAATAAGCCCAACTGCAAGGGACCTTTGGAAGTCCCAGCCCAACCTCCTGCTCCAAGCAGGAGCAGCAACGGGATCAGATCCAGTGCTCAGTGCTGGAGTTGAATCTTAAGGACCTCCAAGGGAGACACTGATCAGTCTGTCTGTGCAACCTGTTCTACTGGATGACTATCCAATGGGGCAAAAAGTTTCCTTATACCAAGTCAGAACTGCTTTTTATTCCCAGTGATTTGTCCATGGCTTTTAGCACAGGGTTCAGATCTCCTTAGTCACCAGTTCTGTCACAGGTCTCCATAGCAGGCCCTTGTCTGGTGACACATCAACAGCCCAGACACAGTCAATAGCAACAGGAAATACAGAGCCCTTTCAGTGACACACAAAGGCTTATAAAACAAATAAGTTTCACCTCTGTTTACAATGAACTGGCGTTTTTTCATCCCCCTTTCTGTTGTTACAGAAACATTACCTGTCTCTGCAGCACACTGAATGCACTCAGGACAAATGTCTAGTTTTTGTAGACTGGAATTCAAATGAGACAATACAGATATTCTGTGCCTCAATCTTCTTTAACTGGTAAAATAGATGACTGTCCACCTAATAGCTGACTACAAAAGTCTTTGGAAAACAGCAATAAAACAAAACACGCATCAGAATGTTTTAACATGATCTAACCTATTCTTTATAGACAACTCAAACAGCAATTGTGAGTCCCAATGTGCAGGGTCTGGGGTGGGTGGGATTGGCTGGAGTTATTTTAGAGTCCAACATTCCCCCCTGGAAAATATCCTCCAGCAGCAGACCCATGGATGGGCAAGTTACTCTGCCACTGACTCAGTATTTGCCTTAGAGCAAGTGATCCAGGATCTGGATAAGCCAGGATTTCTTGACTGCCAGTCCTTTATGATATACCTGATGTTGCTGAGTATTCATTTAAACAATAACATCAAGGTGCTGAATTCACGGGATACAAGACAACTCTGCCCCTGCAGATAGCAAAGTAGCAAAGCTCAACACCAGGAAGAATAAAAATGATGCATTATTTGATAATTTAAAACAGCCCAGAAGTTTTAAGTTTAAGAAAACCTTCTAAGTTTTCTTGGAAAAGATGCAGGGAAAACATCTGAATACAAAGAATTTGTGCCCTGCAGTCAGCTGGCAGACATGGTTACCACTAAGTAGGAAAAAAAGGGAAAGAACTGGGTGAAATAGGAAGGGGATAAGTCTAAAAGCACAGGACAACAGCTGGAGCTCACTGACTTTTGCATATGGATGCAAGCATTTCAATTTTTGCCTAAGCTACTCTCAGACACCCTCCCAAACCCAGAAATTTTCTAGGTATCTCTATGTCTAACATTTTCATCTTAGCAAGGGAAACACTGTTTCCTTCGGTTTTTTCTCTAGTGATTTTCTTTAGAACAGTAGTGTTCCTACTGCTCTTTGCCCCGTACACTTGGGGCAAAACAATTTGCTGCGAGACTGAAAGTTTCACCCACACCTTGACTATTCATCTCGGCAGCTGCTCCTGCTTTCTTACAGAACAAAGCAGCCGAGACCAGGTCTTGCCACACTTACACAATGGCAGTTGTTTTCAGGACAGTGTTGTCACTCATTCAGCAGGAGCGAAATACAAGGAAAAGGAGAAACTATGGAGAGTGTGGCAGTATGCCCAATGAGAAGAAGCCTGTCAGGGACAACAGACAGGGAAGAGATTAAAGTTCATGGAAGCACAAGGTACCAACAAACCAGGAGCTGTTCTTTAAGACCAGAGGTGTATCCTAGATGCTGAGCTACTGTTAAATAGCTCATGCTAAATTCACGTCCAGTTTTAAGTTCTGAACTGGAATACGGCTGCAGTTATGCTTGACCAGACATGACTGCAAGGCTAAGGGTTGTTTCTTTTTATTTTGTTGAGGAATGAAGATTGGGGAGAGAGATAAGATCCACCTGAAACAGTGGGGCAGAAGAAAATTTACCATCAGGTTTGCTGATCTGTGAGGGGGGCTTCAAACAAGGTGGTCTGTCAGGGAACGATGACGATTATGGTGATGATCAGCCTGACAAGAAATGGGGCACTGTGAACACTGAAGGGGAGGCATTGGAATGTTCCTTGTGAAAGCAGTATAAGTGGGATCCCATCTCAAGTGCCTGAACACAAGTTCTTTCATTGTAGGAAACAAAACAGGAGGAATTCAAATGTGCATAGCTGTGATCCCACTGGAATTACAAAATATGGAGGCCAGCTCCCACGTTTAGAGCGTTGCTCTCAATGGATACAGGCATCCTAGAGAGAACGGGCTGGGAGGTGAGGTGGAGGTGCTCCCTCTGCAAAGGAGGAGCCTGAATGCCCTGAACATTCCTTTCTGAGGAAGGAGGAGCCATTGGGTTTTGGTTTTTTTAAATCATAGAACTCCAGAATGGTTTGGATTGGAAGGGACCTTAAAGCCCATGAACAAGATGAGTCTTAAGGTTCCTTCCAACCCAAGCCATTCTGTGTTGTAAAAAATACTCCAGAACTATTCAGAACCACAGGCCAGAGCCAAGGGAGCAGACCATCAGAGGAAACACAGCATTGAGCTCTGTGCTGAGGATTTATGTGATTGTCCATGTCAGAGTACAGCTCAAGAGAACAGTGGAGAAACAGAAGGATGGGGAAGGCACTGGCAGAGATTGCAACATAAGACCAGTCGAGATCACAGGCCTTTAAATCACCTGCCAGCACTGACAGAAATCTAAACAGAACTAACAAAAAAAGAAGAAAGGGAAAGAAAGACCCAGACTAACATTTTTTGACCAAAATTTTCCAGTCAAAATCTTCGCATACTAGAGATTTCAAGTCAGCAATAACAGACAAATTCCCAACTGCATAAAATAACCTTACAGAGGATGGACTTCCTCCTGTGAATCAAATGGCGACTCTCCATTTTTCCTATTTGCTTTTGTGAAAGAGATGAATTATGACTGAATAACAGTTCATTAAACATTCCCTTCAAGAATTACATTTTTATTGTAGAAAACTCACGAGCGATATTGTTTGGATGTGTAATTTATTTGAATTAGTGTACAATTCTGCAATGTAAACCTGAGGTCAGTTTGCAGTGTCTGAAGAAATCATCATCCAAATTAATCTTGATTGGAAGTTGGTAGTCACAGTGGTGTCTGGCTCAATGTGGCACAAAGTAGCCAATAACACATTCCTTCTAGAATCTGACACCCGAATTACCCTCTCTCTCTGTTAGAGGCAGCACAAAGCCTCAAGACTTGAAGTGGGGTCAGGGTTATTCACTCTTTTCAGGGAGAGTGTTTATTATAGTGAAAAGCAGTTGTTCTTGGTGAACTTGACAGTTCCAGGAACTGATAATGGAATCTGCTGCCTTAAATCTTGAGATCAATTAGCACAATACAGTCTACATTTCTTGCAGCAAAGAACCTCTTCAACAGGTGGCTGATACACACTTCAGTTTATTTCTTATTTCTCACCCAATTAAGTGGCAGCACCATTAAGCCTATCTCTATGTCTTGTTAGAGCCCCAGCACAGGAATTACAGACCTGTTTTTAACAATTTCTCCAGCTTGAAAACATTTGTTCTCCTAACTCCTGTTCACCAGGACAATGCTCTAGTTACTAGGATGACTGGGATAAAACGATTTTAAAATATCTCACTGTAGTGCGTTAGAGAAGGCGGCAGTGCAGATGACTAGTGATGCAGACAAATCTCTTTTGAAAGGGTTTCAAGCACTGCTTCCAGGACTGGTTATGCATCAAACTCTGATTCTTCAACACAAAAGAAGCAGTTAATTATCTTTGGGCCACCAGGAACTACAACACTACCAGTTTTCACCTTACCCATCCTGCTTCTCTGTTTCCATAACTCTGTTTTCTTCTCCACATAATAGCAAGGACACAGGATAGCTTCATTCCGGTTTACTCTACAGATTAAGAAACAGCAACTGTTGGTTTAAATATTCTTGTGGCTGAGCAGGAAAAGATGCAGGATGCACTGTCTGAAGATTTCTCATTACAAGATGGCCACCAGCAGATATCTAGAGGGAAAGCTGCACTTTCAAGGCAAGTTAGACCCTGATTAACAGGTCAGGTTCTGATTAGGTCAAGTTTCTCCTTAATCCTCTCAAAGGTGGAACAAAGCTTGAGAAGGAGACAGACACACAGTTCTCCAGGTAAGCAAATGTAAAAAAAAAAAGAGGGTCTCAGAGTGCAGTGGCCTCCACTGGAGGTTTCCATTGACTTCAGGACTACATCACACTCAAGGTAAGCCCAAATGGGAATGGAAATGCATTTCTAGCAAAACAAATATGAACCGCAGCCCTGAGGCAGAAAAGTGTATAGTCTGTCCTGGGATTTCTTACCTTTTCTTGCCCCTAATATTTGACCCTGCTGCGATTCTTCTGAAATGCACAGCTTGGCCCACTGGTTATTCCAACAGCAGAATCCTCTCAAAGGATCCTAACAATGTCCTGGAGCTCTCAGAGAAGCCAATGACTGTGCACAGTGCAGTAACTCACACTGACAGCCCATGTCAAGGTTCTGCCAGGACATTTATGCAAGAAGTCACTTTTCACATGCGCATAGGGTTCCATTTTCATACATTTCACTAGAAATTGCTTTCACACAGCCAGAAAGCTGAGAATTATTTTACTGTTTAAAGACACACTGCATCTGATGAGATTATGCACGTTTGTGCAAATCAAAATGCCAGTCTCACAGATTCTCTTCTCCACTAAGTACTGGCAGTGGAGCATAAACTTCCTCATTTTCACAGACATAATTTTTACATTACCTACCATGTAATTTGGTGCAAAGCACCAAACATCAGTCCCAAATTTAGAGTTACTTTAGCTTTTTTTTTCAATCACCCCACTTAAATGTTTCTCAATGATTCAAATGTTGATCTCTGGGGAAGAAATATAAATTCACCTGTTCGATCAGTATTGCTGCAAGTGATCTGATTATCTCCTATTCTGAGGGAATTTCAAGTGGCTTCTGTTCTGTAATTCAGACATCTAAAGTCTCAGTGAATATTCAAAAGGATAAGGCAGGCTGGCAGGGAAGGCAGAAAGACCATCATATGAACAATACACTTATTCATCTTTTTACCAAATGAAGCTGGATAAAGAGACTATGGAAGACTTTAAAGCAGTACATTCAGAATGCACTGATGGTTTTTCTTCTGGAGTGGAGTCACTGCACAAGAAATGCAGTGAGACAAGTTAAAAACTGAATTCATTAGAGATTAGATCATAGGTGAGTTTCTGTGCTGTAACTGCAAAACTCTGTAGCTCCTCTCCCTGTGCTCCATCCCCAGCTGCGGAGTATTTCATTTGTAACAGAATTAGCACCGATTTACAACAGCAGCAAGAAAGAACTAGAGTAGCCTATGCAGGGGATTCATATCCAGCCACAGCACTAAGGCCTGAGGCACAAGGAACCTCTTTCCCTCTTCATGGGCTGCTGAAGGCAGAACATAAATCTTGCCATTGCTCAGAAAAACTTATAAATGATTAGGGTTTCAGTAATTTCTTGTTTGATCTCTAGCTCTGTGATAAAGTATGTTCTAGAGTCTGTCAGACATGAGCTTGAAGCTGAGTCAAATTACCCCAAATCTGGGATCCTAAGACAAGTTTGTCACACACCTGGCACATCAGATGTCAAGATATTCCTGATGAATATGTGAATATTTGAGCACTGAGTGGATTGATGAAGATCAATTGAATTGATCTCCATTGTTTTCATTTCCCAGAAAGTTTTCCTATAGCTTTAATGGGAGACAGCATCAACAGAGCACCATGAGCAGGTAGGCACACACCTGCCTCAGGGCATCCAGAGGTTCCTTTGGGAGCCTGCAGCCAGTTGCCATGTCATTGGTTGGGGGACTGCAGTTTTTTTCCTTCAGTGAAATGAATGCACACAGCAACATTTCCATCTTCCCTGACATGGTCTCCACATGCCCTCCCACCTTCTCTGTATCTCCAGCTTCTTTTAGTGATCATCACTTCTCAGCCAATAATTTCTCTTGTTCTTTTCACCTACGCTCCCCTGCCCCTATGCTCTCTCTCCCTCTGCATTCCCTTTCCCCTCTCTAATTTTTCTCACATTTCTCCCTTCTGGGATTTGTGTGTCTCAGTGCACCAATACAGTGATACTTTATACACTGGACTAAAGTCCAGAATAGAAGCAATCAACAATTCACATGCCTGTGTTTACTTCTACATCTGATATTCGACACAATTAAGCAACACTAGACCAGCAATGCTCTCCTGGAACCTATAAAAATATTTGAGCCAGCCCTAACTCAAATGTACATTAGTTAGAAGACTAAAGACTGTAACCAACCACCTTTCATATTAACCTTCTGCTGGCTATGTCAATAAACAGCCATCGCAGTGGGAATTCAATATTTCAAGTGGACAGCTCAGTGCAAAAAACAGCAGAACCAAGAGGTATCTCAGAATGGAGCAGAACTCAGATATCCCTATGTTATAGTTTCAATACTCGTTGGAATTCCTTCCTAAAAGCTTGGAGGCCATGCCTTAGTCTGTAAAATGGTTAACAAAGGGCGAAATGAATATTCATATCGTAATGTTAATCGCTTGGCTAAAGGCCTTTTGTTCTGGTCTCTCCCCAGGTCGGGAGGAGGAGGGAGAACGGCTAGGGGAGGGCGGGGGAAGTGGCCGGGGCTGCTGCGCTTTCCTGCACAGGTCAGGAGCTGCAGCCATCGGCGGAGCGAGCGAGGCAGAGGCACAGCGGTGTCCAGCATCACTGGATAACTGAGACTTTGCCTTCTCATCCCTGACTCGACCGCTTTCATCCGTGGATGACCGTGGGCATTGCGGGAGCTGCCGTGGAGGAGAGAGAGCACGCCTGTTTTCCTGCACTTCAGAGACAGATCTCCTGGTGCTGCTCTCATCATCAACATCACTGTCGCTGACCTGGTGACCTGCCATCCCCGGAGAGAGAGAGGGGCCAGCCGGCCAGGGCGCGACATCACCTCCTGCTGTCCTTAGATACAATTGCAGTCCTTTTCTTTTGGGGGTAGCCAAAAGACCTTTTAACTGTTTGCCTTGTCGTTTGGGGAGGGGGGAAGATTTTATTACATGCTGTTGGTGTTTGGGCCTTTCTGGATATACATATAAATGTATTGTGGCCAAGAACTGTTATCCTTTCATATATATATATTATTTTTTTCCTAATTAAAGTTCTGTTTTCTAAATTTAAAGGGAGAGGGATTATTTTCTTGGTCAACATAGATATCTTAGTTCTCCCCTTTGAACTAAGACACCCTATTATGTGCATATTCAGACGCTCTGATATCAGACTCTGAAAGAATTTAATGAAGACGGTGTTGCAAAGGGCAAGTCACAATACAGTCTATTTATTAGGCTTTTCCTTGTTTAATCATACTGAGAGCCATATCATGGAGTCAATCATGGAATGGTTTTGGATTGGAGGGACGTTAAAGTTCATCTCGTTCCACTCCCTGACATGGGCAGGGACACCTTCTACTAGCCCAAGTTGCTCCAAGCCCTGTCCAACCTGTCCTTGGACACTTCCACGGATAGGGCAGCCACAGCTTCTCTGGGCAACCTGTGCCAGGGCCTCCCCACCCTCAGAGGGAAGAATTTCTTCCTAATATTCACACTAGATTTCTCCTATTTCAATTTAAAGCCATTCTCCCTTGTTCTATCACTACATACCCTTGCAAAATATCATAATAAAGAAAAATGGTTTAAGCCATCCCAAACAAAAGATAACCATCAAGTGGCTCCGAACATCCTCATCCATTTATCCATCACCTCATGGTGTTCTTTAGTTGAGGTTTCACAGCACCAGCATAAAAGCAGCCTGAAAACACCTCAGGAGAGAGCAGCTGAAGAAGAAAGTACTTCAGGGATGTCCTCTGAGAAGCACTAGAAAGAATAAGCACATTCTCTCTAGGGAAAAGACAGATATTAATGGATATTTCCGAGTTAGTCTGGCATGTCACAAACTAATTCCAAAACTACCTTTTTGAACTATATGGTCTGTGTTGTCCTTTAAAAGAGAGGCATTCATTTAAAATCCAGAGAGAATTTCAATGCCCAAATCTGAAACACCCTGGAAACTTTTTTCAAAACAGCCAAAGTTCTAATAGCTTTCATGTCTAAACATTCAAGACTATTCACCTTAGAAACAGTAAAAATGAACCAAGTATGCTTAATCTTTTTACAAAGCAGAAAAATAAGTGCAAGTATTTGAGGAGACATGGCACATAAATCCCTGACTCAGCACAGAACTGTAGAAAGATGGATTAATTCCACTAAAGAACAGAAGCAGAATAAAAGAGGTGGCTGGAAGTAAAAAAAAGGCAAAGGAAACTGCAAAGACAAAAGGCCCTTGTTTAAATTCCTAAGATCCAAGAATACGTAGTGCATGACATTTTATCAATAAGTGTGAGAAACATTAAAGAGGAGTCATGTGAGGATTTCTGCCATCTCCAGTTCATAATTGACAAATAATTTCATATTTTTCATAGATTTCAAGTGACTCCTACATCAGAGGTGCTCTGCAGGAGTGAATTTCATCACTAATTAACTGCTTGGTTCACTCAACACCTTTAAGTTTCTTTTACCACAGAGAGTTTCTCAGTCCAGTGCTTGGCAGCAAACTCCCACAGATGGCCCTCCCACCACCATTCCTTATTACCAGGAGGCAAAGCAACAGGAGGCTCAGGACACCTCCAGGAGCTACAAGGCTCTGCTCTCCATGTGAATGAACCCTAAAAAATCCACACCAACCACCAGCCCTGCAGTCTAGAGGGGCTCAATGTCACTTAATTAAAACTGTGTTCTTGGGTACAATCTGTAAATCACTTTTATAATTAGGAAATGCACTCTGGCCCAGGTCATCAGCTGGATGACATCAGCAAAGTGCCAAATCAGCTCCAAATCCAGCTGCAGGGGAGATTAATCTCATTATTCAGCAATGGTCTCTCCATCAGAACAAACATTCCTTCTGAAAACATGCAAGTCAAGGAGAGGGGTTCAGGAATCAGTTCTCAGAGCAGCATAGGCAGTGTTAGATTAATCTAATTGCATTGCCGTTGCTTTTTGCTGGCAAGCTATTTAGCAAAACACACAGATGATAAAAGAATTGCCTCACGTTGCTTCTGCAGAAGGTAATTAAGATTTGTTTGATGGAACAAAAGACAAATCAGGATTGGAAGAAAAATCAACATAATTTTGAGTGTTTTCTGACACCTGAGATGATATATTAAAATGGGTAAAATGTAATTATCCTCATTACTTCTTCTCTGTTGATGCTGAAAATGACACAAGATTATAAACTTCAGGACAACATTCAGCATCATTTTGGAGCAAACTGTGGGGGTTTTTTTCAAGCATGTAATAAACAAGCCACAGTTTTGCTTCACCAACGAGTAGCTAAAGAAGTGAAGCACCACCTGAAAAGTGGATCAAGACTGACTGAAGTGAGAGACCTACCCTTGTCTTCCAGGTTGGCAACAGACTAATCCAAAATGGTTTAAACAGTGCATTATCTTTCAAAAATAAAAATAAAAGAGTCCCCTCAGTGCTTTGGAAATAGCAGTGTACCAGCAAGTCTCTGGGTTTAGCTGGGACCCAGATTAGAACCATAGAATGATGGAATGGCTTGGGTTGGAAGCTCATCCCATTCCATCCCCTGCCATGGGCAGGGACAGCTTCCTCTATCCCAGGTTGCTCCAAGCACCATCCAACCTGGCCCTTGGACACTTTCAGGTATGGGGCAGCCACAGCTTCTCTGGGCAGCCTGTGCCAGGTTGATAAAAGTGTGCAGAGAAAAAACACATCTTTTTGTCACAACCTTTTTGACTCTTTAATTCTGTATTATGCTGAAGCACCGTTCCCTGCTTATCCCAGTAAATGAAAAGCCAAACCATATTGGTAGATTCCCAGGTCTCTCACAGAAAGAAGAAGAAAAAGGAAAATAAAAAATGCTTTTCATATTCTGATGATGGCACAGCCCTGAATGACAAAAGCTTTGTCTTATCTTTTAACAAAAATCCCACAAAGAGATGCCAACTCATTAACGAACTTCTGTGCATGAATTTACAAGGAGTTTCAGTAGCTCAGTTCAAAGCATTTCTCCTTTGACTATGAAGTCTCAATGGCATTTAAACGGAAGGGAAAAATCATATCTTAAGACTTCATTTCAAGATTATGATTTAATAGAGGATATGGACAAGAACTAGAAGATTATAAAACAAGACACATCAAAATATCAAGCTGACTACAGACGTAAGGTGGAAAAACATCTCCAGAGACAGTGCTTATAAAAAGCAGGGTTAATAGGAAATTGGTTCACAGTGATTAACAAGCTGTCAAATGCCCACATTATCTTTGAAAAGACAAGTTATTTTTATCCCTCAGTAAATAACACAGCAAAATATTTGAGATTTCTCAACAGGATACAGCACGGCTTTCCCTGTGTCTAAAAGATGATGAAGGAAAGAGAAAGCATTGGTTAACAACTGGTTAATTGGTTGCACTGCTGCGGCACCTCCAGTCCTGGGGGCAGTTCTGGGCCCCTCACCACAACAAAGACATTGAGATGCTGGAGCATGTCCAGGGAAGGGAACAGAGATGGGGAAGGGGCTGGAGCACCAGGAGCAGCTGAGGGAGCTGCGGGGGCTCAGCCTGGAGGAAAGGAGGCTCAGGGGGGGCCCTGTCGCTCTCTGCAACTCCCTGACAGAAGAGAGGAGACAGAGGGAGTTGGGCTCTGCTCCCAGGGAACAAGGGACAAGAGGAGAGGAAAAGGCCAGGGGAGTGGTGCCAGGGGAGGTTCAGGTTGAACATCAGGAAGAATTTCTTCATGGAAAGGGTTGTTGTTAAGCATTAGAATATGCTGCCCAGAGAGGTGGTGGAGTCCCCGCTCCTGGAGGTATTTAAGGAATGACTGGACGCGGCACTCAGTGCTCTGGGGTGGGTGGCAAGGTGGAGATCCATCAAAAGTTGGACTGGATGGTCTTGGAGGTCTTTCCGAAACTAAATTATTCTGTGATTCTGTAACTCCAAGTGTAGCACACCCACCACACCCACCAGCACTAAGGTCCAAGTGGAGATTGTTCACTGAAACAGGTTTTCAATGAAGAACAGAATATACACTGAGTAATGACTGTGAGAAGGATGAAAAGCCAGACAAAAAAACATAAAGCTACAGGAAGCTGAAGGAAAGCCTGGCTGAAAGCATTGCACTCCAGTAAACACCCACGTGTGGAGCAAGACAAGATAACAGATGTGAATTATCCAGCTGGAGAATCCCACTGAACTGATACATCTCAGCAAGCTAACAGAAAACAGAATTTCTGCCAAAACCACTTGAATTCTATGTGGGAGGATCCCAGCATATCTGATCTCCTCAACTGATGCTCTTTGTTGTTTCCATTGCTATTATGAGGAAATTGAAGAGCCTTGTGATGAGAAACCCTTATATAACAGTTGTTGGCAGACAACAAAAAATAAGCACCTAGTATCTGTTAGCTCATATATTGTACATAGCAAAAGGAAGATTAGAAATGCTGAGAACATTCTTCATGTACAAAAAACAACAACTGAAAAAGAGTCAGGGGGTCAGAGACTGGCAAGGGGCATCACTACACTGGTTTAACTTCACTACCTCAGAAAATAAAGTTGTGCTGTCATGTTTGGCCAAGAGCTGTCTCACTTACTGGGCTGTCCATCACCTGACAGTCACTCAGAGCTGGCTCTACAAATAGTAACATTTTTGCAAAAGGATATTGAAACATTTTCTGTTGTAAGGATGAGCACTACAGTCCTGCTGACCGTTTCTGAGCGCTTACCTCAAACATCTCTTGTTCTGCCCGTCGATGATCATCCAGGAGTTGCTCCATGTAAGTCAGATTACGGAATTTTTCTAGGTAACTACTGTATTGTTTCTGCAGCTGCTCTTCAATCTTCTCGTACTCGTCCATAAAAGCAGGACTGGAAAGAACAAGCACAAGCTACTCAGTAGAGTAGCTAGAGAAGCTGTGGCTGCCCCATCCCTGGAAGTGTTCAAAACCAGGTGGGATGGGGCTTGGTAGGAGCAACCTGGTCTAGTGCAAGGTGCTCCTGTCCATGGCAGGGGGTGGGCTTTAAGGTTCCCTCCAACCCAAACCTGGGGGGTTGAGTTGGAATCACCCAGGTTCTGTGATTCTACGATTCTGTAAATTTTGCCCTGTATAGGCAGAATTCTGAAATACACCTTTGATTTTGCAGCTTGCTTTCCATGTCTGCTAAACCAGCCTCAAAGGCCCTTTTAAGGTTTTACACTGCTTCAGAGTCCAAAAGCCTAAGACAAAACCCCTCACTAAACAGATCATCATGCAGAAATTACATAAAGCAAAAGGAAGGTTATTGTGTACCCATTCCCTTTCACACAGGCACAAGGGCCGAATTTTGGCCCTCTTAGCAGGCGAATTTAAGTTAATTATGTTGTTGTTACATGACACCAAAAAATCAGTGCGTAGCATGGCTGGTAAATGACGTACTTTGCTGGGGACTTCCTTGCTACAAAAGTGTCCTGTGTCATTACCTGTGTAATTAGACTTGGGTGATGAAGTGATGATGTCCTTGATACCACAAAGCTAAATACTGCACCCTAAAAACCACTGCTGCTGCTTGACGCTGCACACCAACCCAATACACTTCCTGCCGTACTGATCAACACATGTACATGAATCAATGTAATTCCTTCCACTGCTGATTTTTCGAATATTTCCTTCTTCTCTAATATTAGGTCAGAATGTAGCTTGTATAAACCTGCAGTTTAATTAAGGGCAAGAAAACACCCCTAAATGTGAATCTGAACACTTTGATACCTCTGGTATCTGAAGGGGCCTACAAAGAAGCCAGAAAGGGATTCTTCATCAGGAGCAGTAGTGATAGGACAAGAAGTAATAGCTTTAAACTGAAAGAGGGGAAATTTAGGTTGGATATATGGAAGAAACTCTGTGAGAGTGGGGAGGCCCTGGCACAGGTTGCCCAGAGAAGCTGTGGCTGTCCCATCCGTGGAAGTGTCCAAAGCCAGGTTGGACGGGGCTTGGAGAAACCTGGTCTAATGGAAGGTATCCCTGCCCACGGCAGAGTATGGGACTGGATGAGCTTTAGGGACTCTTCCAACCCAAACCAGTCTGTGATTATGTGATTCTACAGATTTTATGTCAGGTTGTTCCACTGCCCAGAGGAACTGATCCTAGCAATGGATACAGAATGATTTTTTTTATTTGCTGTTAATGGTAGAAGCCTCTGGGAACAGAGGGACTGTTTGCACTAGTTCCACCCTTTATTCTAAAATTCATTTATGCACTAGATAATCAGTTCATAATCTTTACCGAACACTTTGTAGAGTCTGTAGCCTCTTCTGGCTTCTTTCCAGTTCCAATTTTCGTTTTTCAATCTTGGCTTCCAAACTGGCTTCATCCAAAGCCACGTTATTCAACATTTCTTTCGTCTTTTGGACTTGTTCCTAAAAGAGAAGGATGGTGAACAATGGCTGGCACTGGAATAATTAGAATTATCTTTCAGATGCTGAACATTGTTCTGTATAATCTCAACTGTGTTTATTCAAATAGGCAATTGAAGGAAATTGAAAAGTTCTTTGTGGTCAGGATAATGAACTAATTGGACACTTATAAATTTAGAATACCTTAGTTTTAAAAAGGAAAAAAACCCCACAGCTTTAACTAACTTTCCTTCTCACTGAAAAAGTGGTAAAAGATAGGTAGATGCCAATCTTTTGGAATCATTAAGGCTTTTTTGGAACCTATCTTAATGGAATAATTAAGGTCTTTTCCAACCTTAATGATTCCAGAATTCTATCTGAATAAACACAGATGACAAAAGCATTTGTTTCTTGGTATTCTTTTAGCAAATTTTATGTTTCCGTAAGTTTTTTTTCTTTTCAAGATAGAGGTTGTGTTTATAATGAACTTACTCTGTTTGAGTATCTTCAACCTTTTCTCAATCTTGCTTTATCACTCTTTACAAAATATGGGAGGCTTCCTGAACACTGGCACAGGTGCTACAGGAGAGGGAAGTGCAAATATTTCAGCTCATGAGGATGAGCTGAGTACAGTCAGGTGTCCTCATGCTTAGGAAACCATGAGCATCTTTTGAGGGAGAGAGATAACTTCAGACTTGCTGAAATTCCAGCAGCAACTGTTGATGCTGCTCAGCTTCAACAGGCATTTAATTAACTGGGCCAGAATTAATTAGCCAAGGTATGTGTTGTTGCTGTTTCCCAGGAAGACAATCACGCTACTGTGCAGCTTTTAGTTCATCATAACTACTGCCAGAATGAGAAATGCATATTAACACCTTTAGTATTCATATAGACTGTGAGTAGGAGCAGAAACGTAAGGGAAGATCACGTGGAATATCTATTGATTATGCACTGGCTGTTTAAAGCTGGAACTCCACTGTGGGAGAACACAGACCTGTGAAAGTGGCCAAGGTGACCATTTCCCAGAGAACACCACCAGAGAATTAACATCCACCTCAAAATCCAGAAATTCCGGCATTCGAAGATGTTTTATAGCTTAGATAGCAATTTATTGTATTAGTTACATAGTATCTCCCCTGTGTCTGTATGGTTTTGGTGGTGGTTGCCTAGCTACCTTGTACCACTGTAACCCTACACCTTCACTGGCCAAACCCACCTTCACAATGAGAAGCTAGCCACATAGCTCCGCCCTACCTGTACCACCCCCCTGCCTTCCTAGCCCTTCCCTTCGCCGTGTCACGCCCCTAACACCGCCCATAACTCCACCCCTAAGATGTATACCCCGACCCACGTGTTAATTAAACCAATTTCAGTTTTACCCCTATTCGGCTGGGACTGTGTCCATCTCCTTCCTTCCAGAGCGTGATACTCCACTCCTTGTAATTCCACACTTAGACTGAATAAATTCTGCAGTTAAATAACTGATAGCAATCACTACGATTTAATTAACACCCTCCTCCTACCACGCAGCTGAAGGTTCAGTAATTCAAGAACTCAAGCACTGAAGCAAGGACAGAGCTGTCATGACTGGGAAAGACAAAAGTTCCTCTAAAATGAGAACCACAACAAGGCATTGGCAGAGCACTGATGAGCACAGTGCTTGTGATTGGCACTGATTAGCTCTTCTCATCCTTTAGCTCAGCTGTCCTGCTTCCAGCGACCAGCTTCCCAACTCCAGAGGTACCCGCACATTTTGGGTCACCTAGGTCACTCCTTGGAGCCTTGACTCTGCAGAGTTTACAGATCTTAGACAAGGTGGGGGATTTAGATTTCTGTGCTGATTTAGACCATTCTTATCCCTCCTGTTGAGCTTTTGGGGCAAAGCTCCTAAGAGAGGCAAGGAATATGACTAAAATGTGTTTTCCCCCAAGAGAGAGGGCAAGTGCAGCTATTTGATGCACACTGAACCAACAGTTACTGTCGTGGGTTTCTGTGGCTGGGTTTTGGTAGGGGGAGGGGCAGCTTCTGTTAGAAGCTGCTAGAAGCTTCCCCTGTCCTATGGAACCAATGATAACTGGCTCCAGGAGGGACCTCCTACTTTTGGCCAAGGGTGAGCCAATTAGCAATCATAGCACCATCTCTGTGTGATAACATATTCAAGAATAGATGAGTGTTTCGTAGTTGAAATTCCAGCCACGGATTAGCAATGCAGACATCAAGGTCGGTGCAGGAGGAAGAGGGACCCCACAGGAGCAGGGGAAGGACTCAGAGCTGTGGCCCCCTGTAGCCCATAGTGAAGACCATGGTGACATGGGTTGTCCCCCTGCAGCCCATGGAGGACCATCGGGATGCAAAGACCCCCCTGCCACCCATAGAGGAGCCCATGCTGGGGCAGGTGGATGCATGAAGGAGGCTGTTACCCTGTGGGAGACCCAGGATGGAGCAGGGTCCTGCAAGAGACTTGTGGCCGTGGCCCATGGAGAGAAAAACCCACAGTGGAGCAGGTACAGCTTATCCATGAGAGATTGCACCCCATGGAGTGACCTATGGGACAGCAAAGGACTGTCTCCTGTGGAAGGGACCCCACGGAAAGCAGGGGAAGGACTCAGAGCTGTGGTCCCCCTGTAGCCTGTGGTGAAGACCATTGGTGAGGCAGGTCCCCCTCCAGCCCATGCAAGAGTGACCCACGGGACAGCAGATCAGAAAGAACTGCTGCCTGAGGGTTTGGACTCACATTTGCAGCAGCAGAAACAACAACTGACTGCAACGCCCCATTCCCTGTCCCCCTGCACTGCTGGAGGAAGGAGGGAGAACATAGAAGGAGGGAGGGGTTGGGGAGAAAATGTTTTTAAGACTGTTTCTTACTCTTCAGCTCTTATCCTGTTACTAATAAATTTAAGTAGTATCTCCACTCTGAATCCGTTTTGCCCATGACGTTAATGAGGCGTCTCACAGCCCTTATCTCTACTCATGAATTCTTAGCTGTGGGGGTTCTTTTTGATTGCTTTGCTCTGGGAAAGGCGGGGCCAAGGAAGTTTGGGTGGACACCTGGCGTTCAGCCAAGGTCAAATTGCCACAGTTACACAGTGTGACAGTGCAGCAGAGAGGATCTTGTCTTCTTCTAGGTGCTGCTGCTAGATTAGTTCACCCTTTCTCCTGCAGATGTGATTTCTGCCAGCTCACAGCCACCACTGTGCCCCACCTCATTCCTACTTGATAAAAAGAGCTACGTGCTACTTGAAGTGGAGAATTTATAATTTTACAATTAAATAAATATAATAGTGCTTACCAGAACACTGTCAATGGCAATTTTCATCACCTTCTCAGCCTCATTTATCTCCAAAGGTCTGGCAATAGATTCTGTTCTTGCTTCCTATGAAATAAAAATACACCAATATATTTCAACACTGCACAAACAAACTAATATATGCAGAACCTAGGGTGATCAAGCAACAATGACAGGATCATCTGCATAATAAATGCAGTAGGATTTGGTGTTTATTCACCAAAATGGAATTATTTAAAGAACAGGAGATGATGAAAAAGTCAGTTAAATGAGGCTGAGATTAGCAACAGGCATCTTCTCAAAACAAGGTCAAGTGCTACTGTCTGACTGCAAATGTTCTTGGAGGCAGATACTTGGCAACTGCCCTGGTTTTCCATGTGGAGCAAGGTATGCAACGGGGGACAGAGATTCCTTCCCCTTTACAACAAAACCCATGAAAACAGCAGTGGGGGTAGATGAGCACAGTATCCCAAAAATTGTGAAGCAATAAGCCACCAAACTCTGCCAGGCAGCTGGGACAGTGAGCCCCAAGCTTGCCAGAGCTCAAGGAGTATTTGCACAATGCTCTCAGGCACATGGTGGGATTGCTGGTGTGTTCTGTGCAGGGCCAGGAATAGAGCTCATGATCCTTGGGGGTCCCTTCCAAATCAGGATATGACAGTTGCCTCCTATACCCAAGTGAAAATCACATTCTGCGGATGTTTGGGCTTCTCTGGTTCTGATAAACAAACAAGTGGTTCAAACTCAAAAACCCCCACTGATCCTTGTTTAGATCCCAAAGGATGGATAAAGCCCTTTCCCTTCTCAACAGTTTTGAGGACACAGGTACTTAGGGTCTGCACTTGTCTGATGTCTTGGTCTGACCTGGTCATTATATAAAAAACACTGTGTTATTTACTTGGTAGTGGAAGGAGGAGAGAGAATTTTCCAGGCCAATGTCCTTAAAACCATCTTATGTTGGCAAAACATTTGGTAACAGGTGGATAAAGATGGAAAAAGCACCTCTCTAGAAAACACCTAAGAACCTAAAAATGCTTTATACACATTGCACCAGGCAAACCCAGCTGACTCCAGGGTGAATTCTGGAAGCAGATGCAACAACTTTGCTAAAACCATGCCAGACACTCCAGATTGCACAGGTAAGTATGAACAGAGCCTGCTCCCTCCCCACCAACTCAAGTCCAGGGAATTGCAGGGTGAACCCAACATGAGAACTCATTCAGCCAAATGAAAAGAAAAAAGCAGCTTTTTGTGCTGAGCTTAATTACTCTGCTGGATCAGGTCTCTGAGCAATCCAACCACATGCTGTACAAAAGCTTTTTTTCCTGGCACAAGAAGTAGAAATATTATGTTGGGTGTAATAAATAAATGAAATATTTGTTCACTAAACTTGTATTACAAAGGTTAAAGGTTTTGTCTGTTAAGAATGTTAGTTGAACCTGTTAAAATAGCGTGACTTGTTAAATTTGTTGAAATAATGGTTTAATGAAAGGCGGAAGGGAGAATTGTGTAATAATGCTGTCCTTTAAACTAGCTGTAATCTATTTTGAACCTGTGAAAGTTTATTGAAACCTTATAACATGTTAAGCTAAGATTTTGCCCTGTTTTATTAATCTAAAGTATTAAATTTGGAATAAAAGTACAAGTTATGAGTAGTAATAATGATAAAGCCATGAATCACTATGACTCAGCATTTTTGAACCACCCATAGCAACAGGACAGGGCTCGAGGTGGGAACAGAACGGGCTGCCAATTGGAGGATGCAAAGGAAAGGGGGGAGCAACAGGAGGGAGGTGAATCCTGACTGGAGGAGCCGCAGAGGGACTGAGGGGTGAGGTGTTAAGGGCTCCGCCACCTTTGGAAGCACGAGGCTTCGGGCAGCCGCCCAGCGCTGTTTATTTGCTGCCACTTGCTATTTAATTTAATAAATTCTAATTGGACTTCACATAATTGTCTGTGTGTGATTAAAATGTAACATTGGGGAGTGTGACACGAGTTACATCTGTTGGTGGCAGTGACAGTTTACACTGTCTAAATGCTTGTGAACATCCCTCCACCCACAGAGAAATGCAAACTCCAAAGCAGAAAGTTAATTTGGATGAAAATAAGACAAAGAGTCTGTGCGATACAAATTCCTGAATAATTCCATAGGCAGATGTTTTTGGAGAAAGATGGGCAAAAGTAATGTAGGTGAGGAGCTATTCTGGGAACATCAAACATTTCAGAAGCTCAGCAAAATCACTGTTTATTTGTGAGGCCTTTGCCAGGACCAGCCTGGTGCAAACACTGCCCTACCAACTGCACTTGGTTCTGACAGCAACAGTGAGATAGATCTCTGCCACCATGCCAACACACCTGACTAAATAGCAGCTGAAGGGAATGGTTTCCCTTCCCACTTGCAAAAGAGATAAAAGAAACAGCAACAATTGCAGTTTTTAATTATAAACGATTCCCTCACCAATTTTCACTTAATGAAATATCCCAGAACATACACAGAACTCTGCAGTGAGGAGTCAGGGCAGGGGACTGATGGATTTAGAGAAACTTCTGAAGATCTGACCTTTTAAATTGGAATAATTTATGCAAGTTTAATGTCTTTTCTTCTTCTACCTTCCCTCTACTTCCTGTACAGACCACAGTCTTTGTGCAAAAATCCATATAATTTTCTAGAATAAGGTTCAGTTCTACAGTCACACCTGCCTGGGAAAACCTGTCAGGGCAATGCAGTAGAGTGGAAAGGCTGAAATTTGTATTTTCATATTGTGGAATCAGGGTTAAACTGGCAAAACACAAGGTCTGGGCAATTGACCTACTCACACTCCAAGAGAGAGAGTGGAGAATCCTCCGGACACATAACTCACCCCTAAAACTCTGCCTTCAAATGTACATTTTCATTTCACTGTTACAAACAGTAGAATTAACCTGACTTTGATTCTTTGAAGTAGTAAGTTTAAGTAGAAAAAACATTAAATATAATGGAAAAAATACTAATATATAATGGGAAAAAAATATATTTTGAGACTACCAAAGCTGTTGACAAATTTTTTTGTGGATGTTTGTCACAGCTTCCCTGGGTACCCCTCACTGGGCCATTTCTTGTTATCCTATGAACACTCTCAAAGAGAAAACTTTTAATGTATTTTTCAAGAAGTACCCTACAACTGTCCACATAGAAAGGGATTAAAAGGCAGTTTACATTAACATGCCTGGATAAACATCGCACAAAGATTAGGAGGATATTGGGAAAACCATTTATTCTCAAATACCAAAGCTCATCAATCTAAACTTTGTAAAGACACTAGCAAATTAAATAAAATTAACACAACCATTGTGACTTATCTCTGCTCCCTGCATGAGCAAATAAGCCACATTTTTCTTTCAGCCCAACTTATCCTCAGTGGTATCTCCCAGCCAATATGAAATACAAAGAAACTTGACAACTGGGATTTTTAAAGCCTGGCTTTACACAAAGGAGTATCTGTTCTTGCTTAAATCTGTTTATATAAATAGGCTTTACTTGAAGGTAAAACCAGTTTTCTAAATTTGCCCAAACACCAGGTATTTCATTACCACTGGCTGTACTCACAATTCCTGGTGCTCAAAAAATGTGCAAATTAAAAATATGGCCTCATTCATCTAATGTACTCTTTGTAATTAAGTGTACTCATCAGGATACACATTATGATACTCCAGAGGTTTCTTTCAAATGAACCATTAAGAGTTGTCAGAAGAGATGAAAAATATAGAAAAAAATTATTAAAGCGAGAACAGTATAGGACCAAACCTGGTAATTCCAACTGGAAAAAGCAAACCTCCATGAAACCAGAGAGGCATTCATGAACAAGCTGATTGTTTATCATTTCCCAGAGCTTCTGTTCCAAGTGTGCAGGAGCAACCTGGCTACAACTTTACCTGATAAATGTTAACTAAAAATCAGGGAAGCCAAGTGTAAAATTGTCATGAACTGATTAAAGAAAATACATGAAAGCACACAAGAGACACCATTTGCTCGTGTTGTTACTCTCCCTGGCTGGACTATTTGGTGCTGCATGGAAAGGCTGAGACTAATTCCTCAAGTTTTGAATCTCACTTTGGACAAAGCCACCTGGCAGTACTAACAAATTAGTGGTTGATTTAGACTCAAAAACTTTGTTTCCTGTGTAAATGGGAATTTGATTATTACAAAGAAAGATTTCTCATAAAAAATTAGCTGACTGCTCGACACAGCAGCACAGACCCTGGCCTGCCAGGACATTCCCACAGTACAGGGAGAGTTTACACGGAAGCCAGTTCTGCCCAGACTGCACCAGTTTGGGCATCAAAAGTGAAATTTCTTTAGCATAAAACTGTACTGCCGCCATTTCAGGAAATAACACAATCTTAAAGCCTTCAAAACTTCATCTGTGTAAAGGATTTGCTCAACTCAGGTCTGTGTTCGCACTGAGAGACGAACCCTGAGATCACACACCAGCGAGGGACAAGGCCATAGCAGATTTTGCGAGCAGAAGCCCAAGGCCGTGTCCATAGATACCAGATGAGCAGCCAGCCTTGTGGCAGAGGCCAGGAGCTCATGTCCTGGTGTATGCTGCAGCACCAGGCTGGCACAGGGCTACACGTCACCATTATTGTCACAACACTCAGGTAAGTATTGTAGCACAGCCTCCTTCTGCCAAATAACGAACCACCCAGTTCATCTAACCAGGCATTTGACCTCAGAAAAAATCCATCTTGGAGCACACAAATACAGAGCCAGTGACCTTATCAAATACCTTATCAAACCCTCCTGCAGCTTCACTGCCAGACATCCAGCTGGCTCAAACTGAAAATACAGGGAAGTGGGACTTGCCTTTCCTGGCACTAAAGAACCATTTCACAAGGCTCTGCAGCTTTAAGTTTTCTGGATGTGGAAACACAAGGACCTCTCTGCCCCTCCAGGATCTTTAGGGAATATATGCATTTTATTGGAGGTATAGCTCCTTTTAGTGTGTGTATCCTGGGCTTCATCCAAAGCTCCAAGAGAGATGTGGCTGTCCCATTCCTTGAAGTCCAAGGCCAGGTTGGACAGAGCTTGGAGCAAACTGGGATAGCGAAGGTGTCCCTTCCCATGGCAGGGGGTGGAACAAGGTGAGCTTTAAGGCCCTTCCAACCCAAACCAGTCTGTGATTCCTTCTATAAATTTTTGACCACAGGTAAAATTCTTCCACGTTTTCCAGGAGTTCAAAGCCTGATGAATGCAGAAGTGACACTGCCACAGCTCTGTTCAGCTTCAATCCAGACATTACAGCTCCTGCTCCCTGCAAACTGGTCTGGCAACTCCAGCTGTCCATGCAGGCCGTAAAGCTTTCCTTTTGAAGACTTTACTAACACACACTGGGATCACATTTGGCTAATACAGGGAATGGATAATTAGGTATCATTATACAGGAACATGAGGGACATTAAAAATAATCCAGAGCTTCTGAAGGAATCTGACCCTTCCCAAACCCCTATTTTCCCCCTCAAGAGATTAAAGGTACCAATAATTGAGAATTTTGCCACTGCTTGTTTTCATGCTCATCTCAGCAGTCCTCAGAGGGAACCCAGAGACATTTCCCTACTCAGCCATGCAGAGTCTCAGTCATAGTGTCCAAACCCCCTGCTATCCTGATATGTAAAAACCATGTCACAAGGAGACCTGAGAGACATGATGGAAAAACATACTTTTTCTGTGGACCAAAAAGAATGAGAAAACCTGCCCAGGCAGATCAGAAGTCATCTGCACGTGTGGTTCTGCCAAGACAGGAAAGGGAACTTTAAAGCTTTGTGACAGGTGTCAAGTTATGCTGCTGTTGCCTCCCCACACAGGTCCATCGCTCTTCTAGGTCAAGAGTTGATGCCACTGATTGACACTCAGCTCACAAACTCCAGCATGTGCTTACTGTAACCTTTCTACACCCTCAAAATCCTCACCTTTAATTTACTTTGTGTAAGGATTGATGACACACTGCATTGGTAAAGTTTAGATTAGTCCTCAGGACTACAGGGTGTCACTTCATGGGTCCTTAACCAGGCTTGGGATGACCCCTCCAGAGTATGGGAAGATGACAATGAATGTTTGTCTTCCAGCAGAGCAAAAGTTAAGTCTCTGAGTGGAATTCCTAATAAAAACAGATAGAAATAGCTTTTTTATTAGAGCTGCAAGGGTTAATTTTAGCTTCCCACCTTCCAAGCCCTTTTCCTCAAATTGATAGGTTAGGTTTGGGTTAGAAACAGGACAGTTCAAAAAGTTTGAAGTAAACCAGGTAATTCTCCAGAGTTCAGGATGGCAAATTTCAAGATACAAATTTCCACTACAAATCCTGTGTGTGGCAATTTCATAACCAAAGCCCAGGAAATGAGAGAAATTAGTTTATCAGCCTTCCCTGGGCAGTCTCTGGTACCCAGAAGTAACATTTGGCAGATGGAAAAATGTTTTCAATATTCCAAATAAAGTAGTTTTTTTGTAGTTCAGTTCCGAAGAGCTCGGAATAATGCAGCCATCTCTCAAATCACATCCCACTCTTCCCCTGTCTGGGCATCAAGCTGCAGTGTGAGGTGAAAGCAGGGAGGAAGGGCTCTTTAATCAAGAAGCTGCGAATAAAGAGATCCAAGTTAAATGTCCTCAGTGACAACTCTTTGTGCTGTAACTAACACTGTTTCAGTTCCACAGATGGATCTAAATGCCTTTGGCTCTCCTAAGAGTTTAATTTCAGCATTTCATGACTGAAGTCAATAATGAGAGTCTCAGTGACTTCCATCAGTTTTCGAACAAGCTGTGGCATCCATAAAAATAGCACTCAGAGCAATGCCCTGTACTTACTTCAAAATTCATCCTCGAGTAACTGGGAAACACTTTATCTAGCTGTTAAAACCTTTAATCTACTACATTCAGAAATTATTTTATTTACACAAGCCAATACAGAGAATAAACAGTTTGTTCAAGGTCACAGATGGAATGTGCCAAGAGGAGCATTAGAAAACAAACCCTCAGCATTGTCTGTCTTCAACACAGGCTAAATACCCCCAAAAAAACCCCAGATTATTTTCATTTTTCTTCAGTTTTACAGGGCCTAGAGCTAACTAAGAGGTAATTTAAAATGCAAACAACACTGAGAAGGTCAGGAATCTTTCTGCCTGCCACCAGCACAAAGGCAGTTTTCTTCTGGAAAGTTTTTCTTCATTATCTTCTGTGTCTAATAATTCAACAAGTCTAAGCAAGGCAGCTTCCTGGGAAGCTCCTGCTAATGTGGTCAGAGGACCTGTGGCAGATGCAGAGCAGGAGGCACTTAAGAGTCAGGCACAGGTTAGAAATAACTGTGAATTTTTCTTTTTGGATGTTCAGCATAGGATAACTCAGGAGAACCCATTCCTCAGCTCACCACAACTGACTTTAAACGGCTCATTACAGCTTTATTTGGAGCTAAGGAATGATGGACCACCTTATCACCCCTCCCTCCCTCCAGAAATTAATCTGGCCATTTCCCCCACCTTACCATTTTTCTTAGGATATGGAGGACCACTGGCTTTTCCAACATCTTTGTCCATGTCCAGGACAGCAGCACTCAGCTGTGTAGGTCCCAAACCCCAAAGTGAATCCACACAGAAGCAGTACTGCATTTTACTCAAGTACTGACATTAATTCTGTTGCTGCTTTCCTTGATTTTGGGTTTGGCAGCCTTAATCACAGAGTATTCTCAACTTCTACTTATTTTCTTCACTCTTTTACTATAGTATAGGAAGACAGAGAAAGAAATCCAAACAAAACTTCCCATCCCCACCTCAAATCCAAATCAACCTCCATCTTTCCCATCCAAAAAAAAAACCCTAGAAAACATATTACAGAAAACCAGAACTCAACATGCCTAGTTACTCTTCCAAAGCTAGATGGAAATATTCTGAACATTAAGGTTACACAGCAATGCAACACAGAGAAAGTGCCCCTGCCATGAAAGGAAACAGTGAAGACAAAGACATATTTCTCTGTACAAGGAATTTGCTTGTCATGTAGGGATCTCACAGTGTGGTACCAAAACTCGTTCATCAGCTCCACTATGCCCTACAAATCCTACTTTCAATTTCTGTGCTCCAAGATCTGGACCAGCAACACTAGAAATTGAAAATTACCTTCCAAATGTAAGGCTTAGATGCATTTTAAAATAAAAATTCTGTGTATCCAGCACTGCACTGCCATAGGACACCAATAATCTACACTGTGCTCATCCACAGCTGGGCTGAAAACACACAGCTCCTATGGAATTCAATAATTATATTGTGATTTCCATCTGCTGAGACTATAATTTTGTGGTTTGCTTTATTGTTTTCCAAAAAAACCTTAACATCATAGTCTGAATTCAGCAAAAAAACTGCAGGTTTTGTTTCTTTCTCTGTCCCTAATTAAATGTTCTTCTTTTACACTATACATTAACTTTGGAAGCAGTTTACATATACAGAAGAACTATCTATTCACTCAGGGAATAATGCATTTGCAGAGGAATCAGAAAGGCAGAGAACCGCATTTCCAAGGAAACAAATACAGACTTAAACTCTTCTCCAAAAATATGCACATAAATTTCAGCATATCTATCTCCAATACATCTAATAGAACCATTGCCTTAAACTCTTCTTTAGCTGAAATTTGTTTTCATTCAGAAAGTCATTTATTTTAAAAAAGTGTTTCATGACTTGGAGCAATGAAATTTATTTAATGTATAAACCTTTTCTACACAGTTCCTATACAAATTGTGTGTGAAAAGACTCCAGCAGGGAAGGTAATTGTTGTGGCACAAATTAGAGTCAACATTTCTAAAGGAAATAATGAGTTTTACTTCACTTTTCCCCAGTTATCTTTTCTCAAAAGCTGTTCAGATTATGAAAACAGACCTAGAGCAACCCATTAGTGCCAAATGCTGGCATTTCCTTTACAACTCCTGGAAAAGGAAGCCATCTTCACTTAGGATAGAAATAAGATACATTATCAGCCTGTGCAAGCCCAGGTAGGAAGAGCCTTCATTTAAATATCTGGAAATGAATGGATTGAAAAAAGAAAGAAAACGGAGGTTCAGGGAACATAAAACTCGCATGTTTTCAAATTCATTTAAACATTATCACAGTTGTTGATGCATTTTAGTCCACGCAACAGGTATGATGAGATAAAATGGACTAAAAAAATAAACCATATTCTTCTAACACCCTGTAATAGTATAAAGACTCTGCCAGTGCCATTTACTGTCAGCATTAATTAGCCATGCAGTGTCAAAAGAAAATAATCAATGGAAATCAATAATCTGCACATTAAAAAAGAATAGAAGTAACCTAGATTAGTGGCAACTAATTTGGTATCTATCAAGAAAGCTCTAAGTCTCCACACAAAGCCAGAATTAACTGCAATTCTCCTTATGCCCACCTGCAACCAGGTGGGAAGGGCAGGCAAAAAATGCCATCCCTGAGATCTTCTAAGCATCTCAGCAACCCTGTGAAGGATCCAGGGAAGATGTGGGAGATGCAGAAGGGCAATTCCTTACTGCCCTCAGCACTGGCTCTGTGACAAGAACCCCAGACACAACAGCGATGGAAGCAGCAATTTGTTCTAAGCCTCTCCTGCGATGAGCAAATTTCATCCTTCAAATGAAAGGCAGAGTTGGGGGCTTGTAATTAAAAAGGAAAACTGGAAAAATTTCACTGAAAAACGGGTTACTGCAGCATCATGGCTTTTAACCTGAAGTCTGTTTGCTTTGCTCCAGTCTGAAGTCCCAAGTTTGTGACATGCTTATGTACCAAATGTGTCCTTTAACACACCAGCCAAAAGCAGGTCCTTCAGGTTTAACAAATCACTGAAGAAGGTTGGAATCAGCCACAAATCATAAGGAACAGAGCATGAAAGCCTCTTCTGCTGCTCTTTGGAGGTTCTCACCATGGTGTTGGAGTCACTTTGTGCCTTTAGGAGATACACTCAGAGCTAATGACACAGAAGTAAAGGTCATCTTTCCCAGGACAGGATTTCTTAAGGACAAGTTCCATTTGTCAAACCTTTCTGCAAAATACCGAGGCAGGATTAGTTGTTCCTGTCTTGTGCACTCAGCCGTTGTGTCACAAGAAACATGTGCTCACTCCTCTGTCTAAGAAATACCATCCTTTTAGACATGGCACCTTTAAAGAGTCTTCCATTGAAGATTTATTAATGGACCCAGTGAAAAGTGGCTGCACTTCAGGACTTCCCCATCTCCTGATTTTTCATCCCATGCTTTCAAGCACACTGCACTTCTGCCTGTCCCTTTTCCAGGGTCCAGTTCTAAAGTCAGTCTTCTAAAAGTTGTGATTTAAAGTGGCTAAACAATGCCCATTTCCAAACCAATACTTGAGTACTTTTTTAAAATGATGCCTTATACTGACCTATATTTGAGTGGAATTGCAGGGACACAGTACCCAGAACAGAAGGGGTCAATGCTCCAAAGCAAATATTAACACATCAGGTAGCATTTGTGTGAAAATCAGAGAATTAAGCAAAGAATGCAAGATGAGAAGTAACTGATTAACAGTTTTGTGATAATTCTGTGCAATGAATTAAACTGGCTTATCACTTCCATCTTTTGAAATATTATTGCCCTGCACACTGCTGCATTACCATGCTGATGTACAGATCCAGCAGCTAAGGCAATGTTCCATGGATTACCTGCCCAGTGTACCACCCACCCTTTGAAACACTTGTACTCCATCAGACAAGGATCTGGGAGCATTAATTGTGGAGGCTGACAGTTTACAGCTCTTAAGGGTGCACTTCCTGCAGCTCAGATACTGCAAATCTGACCATTTCCAACACCGTGCAGGGTTTCCCTTCTTTAAATGTTCATTTTCAGAAAATAACCTCCAGCATTGCAGATAAGCGCACCAAAGAAAATAATTGCAAGATTTATTGGTAGTGTTTCAGAACACTTCCCTGACTTCATGCAACAGCTTGTGATTTTACAGCTAAGCTGAAGAACACATACTGTGCAGGCTGTACCCTGTGAGACTTTCAGCTACTGACACAGAAATAATGAGCCTAGCTCTTGAAAAAATAAGGGCATTAATCATTTACCTTTATGAATATATCTATCTCCACCATTACAATGTGCACATGAAGTTAGTATTTCCAAACAGTTCAACAGAGAGTATTTCAGCTTCCTGCTAAAGAGAAAATGCCAAACCATTCTCTCAGGCTTTCTGCAATCCAGGCATGAATATGAGTGGGAAGGAAATGCAAACTGTCAGACCCATTCCTTCAAACTCACAGAATATTCATGTCAGATGCAACCACTAAGAACCACTGATATTTTTTTTCACCTTTTCTTTTGCAGCACTCAGTGAACAGAAGTTTTTCCACCTTCTCCAGCGTGTACTTACCCTTAGTTCCACTTCTTTGCCGAGTAAGTCATACAGAACTGCTCCTTTGGAGATGATTTCAGAAGCAAGCTGTCTAGCTGCCTTCAAGTCAGCAATCTGGGAACACAGCAACAGCACTGAATAGCAAGAGAATTCCCAGTATAACAAAGAAAATCCACAACGTTTACCATTTTAATATTAAAATTGCATAAGAGGTCAAAAAATTTCCACAGTATTGAAGAAATTGAGCAGTGCAATCAGAGTGAACTCTTGGCTTTAAAACAGTCTAGATAAGGCACTCAGATATAGGTTTTGGGATGAAACATCAGCCACTTCAGGCCAACTAAAAACCCTCAACAAATCTCCTTAAAACTGTGACTCAGCCAATTTGTTGGTTCATGTGCTGCCCAGGACAAAGAGAAACGTCACCTTTTTCATAAGCAAAGTACAAATTTTATATACCAAAAGGTCTGTGACCAGCATATAGCATAAGTAATGAATATTGATCATCTACAAGTTTGTTTTTTTATTTTTTTCTGAGAGACACATCAGACTTACACAGAAGCAGAATCACCTGGGGGTCTGACATTTTCTCAAGAATCATGGAATGGTTTGTGTGGAAGAGACCTCAAAGCTTATCTCATTCCACTCCCTGCCAGGCGCAGGGACATTTTCTACTAGACGAGGTTGCTCCAAGCCCTGTCCAACCTGGCCTTGGACACTTCCACGGATGGGGCAGCCACAGCTTATCTGGGCAACCTGTGCCAGGGCCTCCCCACCCTCTGAGCAAAGAATTTCTTCCTAACAAGCAGACATGACACAGTATAGCTATAAAAGAATTTAAAACCTAAAAATATTGGAATATAAAAGAGGTGCTAAAGCTAACAGAAAGCAGTAACAGGAAACCCTCTTATTTAGCAAAGTGTTGGGCTGTTGTTTTTTTAGTACCTAGAAAAGGAGTTTTATAAATACCTCAAGATGGCATTTATTGTAAGTGCTTGAACAGCTTTGATGTGTGTTAGGGTAACATGAAGATTTCCCTTCAGTGTAAATGGGCTGAAAATCAACTTTTAGCCAGTATTTTGCAAGCTCCTCTTGTTGTAACAAGGTTAGTAAGGAGATTTTGTGCCACTGTTGCCTTGTATTATGCTTCTGGTTGAGAATTCCCAGAGATCAAAACAAATCATAGAACCACAAAACCTCAACTACTGAAAGTCTGAGTTAAAATCACACCTACTACCTTCCAGAACATTCTCTACTGAAGTTTCAGTTAGAAAATGGATTTGTTTTTCCCTGCCCAGAAAAAGAATACAAGTTTTCCTTACTTTTGAGCCAAGATCAAATTTGAACTTGCTGCAGTCTTCCTCACTGAGGTCTACATACTTCACTCCCTTGGTGTTCATGGCTCCATACAACACAGAGGTGACCTTCAGCAGCTCCTTCACAGCGTAACCATCTGCCTGGTACAGCTTCTTAGTGTTGAGCTTGATGTGAGCTTTGGTAGCCTTTGGGAAGAAAGGACGAATTCATCATTCACAAGAACAAAATCTTCATTTACCTGTTCACTCCAAAGCTCTTTTCAGGGTCATCATGCTTTGACATACAGAAATAAATCCCCCTGTTTGGACACACCAGTTTGCCTCATCACAATCCTGGTATTTCTAGAAGAAATGTTTCTGAAACCTGTACCCTTTTTGCATGTCAGAACATTTGCAGAAAAAAGTCAAACTATTACTTCTTTTCTGCATAAAGAACAGCAAAAGACCTGTGCACCACTTAAACTAAAATTAAGTTTAAGTGGAAAGTAAGTGCTGCCCAGGTCTTGTGATGATGCTGTAGAGAAGTAAATTTCACCCTTAATGAGTTGTAAGAATAAGATCAATTATCCTAATTTAACTGTCTTCTCTTCCAGCAGCATCTTCAAAATGTGTTTTTGCTCCTCTCCAATTTTTCCCTGCTATGATTCTAGTGATTTTATTCCCTTGTCTTCCATTTCTGAAAAGTACAGACAGACCAGTAGGGAAAAAAAACATTAAAAGTTATAATCTTATCTTTTTATACTTCAAAATAATAAAGGGGGAAAAGGAGCATCTGTCACAGAAGGGATACAAATGTTGCTCTTGAAATTTCTGACAAGTTTGTATTATAAATGGTCATAAGGAGCCAACATCAAATTTCAGATTAAACTTTCCTGATGGCATAACTAAACAAGGAATCAAACAAAAATTGATCACCAGCTACAAATACAAAAATTACGCTTAAAAATGACACATTAAACACAAAAATTACTTAACACCTTCTTTTTTGCATATTTTTAAGATTAAACTTCTGGTAAAATATTTATCCTATGGGATATCCTACTGAGTGGCACATTGAATCCATCCATGAGTCACTCGTGATATTATACAGCTTTGGTATTACAGTGCTACTGGAAGTAATTCACACTCCCCTCAGGCTCTGACACAGCAGGACCTTCAACCTGGGGTGAGACCCTCAAATATTACAATATTTGGTACAAGTCTTGCCCATAAGCTTCACCTTACAAGGTTCTGAATGGAGCCTCACTGAATGATGGACTACACAAAAAAATTCCTATGAAACTAAAGAGAGAAAGGACCACATCTCAGACCATGGATTTAGCTCCAGCTTTTCAAACAAAACAAAGCAAATGGATGTTGGCCCATGTTTCTCCATACACATCTTGTCAAACTTCATGACTTTGTGATTTTAACTTCCAATAAATGTTTTCCTCTTGCCTCTCTCATCCCAGAATCTCAACACAGCAGAGGAAACTGACTCTGCATCTGCTTCCAAGAACAGAACCCAAGGGAACAGCTGGAGCTGTGTCAGGGGAGGGTCAGGCCGGATATAAGGAGCAGGTTCTTTGAGCAGAGGGTGGTCAGGCACTGAACAGGCTCCCCAGGGCAGTGGTCATGGCCCCAAGGCTGCCAGAGCTCAAGGTTCCAACTCAGGATCTTCTGTAATTCTAAGATTCCTGAAAATTGAAGTCCAAACATCCAGAACAGGTTACTGATGTACACCCCGAGTTGGGGGAATATAAGACTCACAGTACAAAAACAACTAATTGCTTTTGAAATTTTTGATCAGAATGACCTCAAATGAGCCAACACACAAAGTGGAAAGCCAAGTATGTTCAACTCCCTTCCCTTTCAGTAGGTGAAATCTAAAAAACTAATGGTAGAAACAACAGGTATTAAATTTTAAGAGAAATGGCTCATTAAATTGACTTACTCTGTTAAACATCCCCTATTGCAAACACGACTGATGCCCTAAATCATAAAGGATATTGTTAAAGGCAGAAATTTTAATTTCAGCTCCACTCTAAATTTGGCTCTCCCAAGAGAGAAAAATGTCTAGTAAGAGGAAAAAAAATGGTGTTTCACTCAAGCACTACTTAAAAAGAGGAAAAAATAGACTAGTACATATATTTTTCAGACTGGCACAATGGCACTGCTTACTCAAGAAGGTAACGTCATATTTGAAACACTCAACTATTTTATATCAACTCTAAAGAATCATTAAAATTCACCTCTATTGTGAAGATCAGAGTATCAAAATACAATAGAAAATATAAATATACAGAAAGGATGTCATCAGCCAGATTTTTTACTTATTACTTATTATTATCATAGAGCCAAATTTTGTCTGTAATGTCTGACTCTTGCAAAAAAATTTGGTACCTTGGTTTGCTAAGTAAGTTTTCATTAATGTATTTCTTATGAGATGAACTCATCAGTGGCTTTTTGTTTCGCTGCACTTCAAATTTGCATTGAAGTGGGATCAAGTAGGAGCCAGATATTGAGCCCCACTACGCAAGGCAGCACTAGGTGGGCAAATGATTAAAAACCCACCTAAGACAACCCTGGAGACACTTTGGGAATTTCTGGGTCTGGAAAGGAGACATTTGGCAAGTTCTCAAACTACCAGGAACACTGAAGAATACATAATTTATGTGGAAAATTAACACCTCTTTAGGTCTTGTTCAGTAAAGGGGAGCAAAGCTCCAGTTGTATTTCATGATGATTAATCTATCCCAATACACTCTTGTCAGACAAATCTGTCTCCATCAAATCTCACATCTGCCTACAAATGCATAAAGCTATTAACTCCTGAGGAAGATAACTGTGGATTCCATGGACAGTGAACTATTAAAGGAATGTCTAAAAGCGCTTCTCAGCTTGAAAATAATGAACATCTACAATAACCCCCACATTTAAGTTATAACATTAACTGAGACTAAGTGCAGCATGATTAAAGAAATTTCCATTAGTTTCATTTTTTGAACCATAATACATAATTCTCCAAACTTCTTGGGATTTCTTACATTAAATCAGCTATTAAAAGGCAAATATATGCATAATATTATTTCTGCTTCCATATTTGTCCCTTGTAAAACATGCTGACTTGGACTGTCCTGTAAGTCCAAACAAAATAGATCTGTTCACTATATCTGATGATGTTCCAGGGCTCAAAAGTGCATTCTAATATATACAGAAATGTACCATGCTCCAAATATAACAAAATTTAAGAGAATTTACGGTGCACACCCTTCACAAATGAGAAGGAAAATATAGTTACAATGTAACATAATTTTCACATAATTAAGAGTGTTATCTAAGTGTGTGATAACAGCAAAGGTTCACGCTGCACCGAAGTAACATGAATTATATGAAGGACAATGTTTTTTTACTCCATGACACTAAAAAATTTGATGGTCCAATTCAAGTATGCTCATGCATAGAAGATTTGAGCTGAGTCATGGCCGTACCTTGATCCATTCCTTGATCCAAGAAGGTTCATACAACATATACTAATATATGATTCTATATCATAATGAAAACATCAGAAGTTATGACTATTCAAGCACACAAAATAATCAGGCATCCAAACTTAGCAATAAATATGACCGGATCTCTTCTAAAGTAATTTAAATGGCTCCAAAACTTTTCCTACCTATAGCAGTATCTTCTGTTACTTTTTTTTTAAGTAGCAAGGGATAAGGATGAATATTTTTTTAGCTTTGCAGGAAACTGTAGGAGTTAAGACAGAAAGCCCTAAAACTGACATGGAACCAGGATTTCAGATATTCATATTTTTAGGATTTCAGGCCAAGCACAGCTTCTGGGCAGACCTACCATGAACTGAGCCACAGCCTTAATGAAGAAAACCCGATCCTGTTCTGTCTCCACATCAGCAGGAATATCAGTCTGAGGTTCATACCTATAGAAAGAAGGGTGTGTAGAATCAGATATGAAATACACATGCAACATTAATGAGATTGGTTAATTTGTGAGGCAAAGGTCAAACAAAACAAGCATGGACAAGACTGGTAGATAAATTTTTTGCTGCTGCTGCAGACTGGGGACCCTGGAATACACACAGTGGGTTTGTGCACTAACTGCAAAACCTGACACACTTCACAAGTGCATAATCAGACATCCTTTTAAACATGTTACTTTTACAAACAAAACTTACAAAAAAGCAAACTGAAAGACTGTAAAATGCTTTAAAAAGACCAGGAGTGAATGCAGAAATTCTAGAAGTCTCCAACCTAACAGAACGAGGAAGAAAAGTAAATTCAGTAATTTGGACCCACAGTGTAACAACAGCATTTTAAAGACTATTTAAGTAACTTAATGCAAGTAATTTCAAATGGTTCTAAATATTTCCCTATTTCATTACAACAATATTCAGCAAATTTCTAACAGCTTGGTAATTAAACTTAACGGATACTCATTAGTAGTATGAATCCAGGCCAAAAAATAGCAATCAGGCAAAGGGGTCACTGTTGTGCTTTCAATCGCAATATTCTACCTCATGAGGAGCTTAAAAAAAAATAGTGGGAGAGACAAAATAATGTAGAATTTGATTAACACTTCAAGATTTAGAAATATTTAACTGAAGTCTGTCAGTGGGTTAAGTAGGTGTAAAACTACAAGTGGACAATAGGAGATTAGAGTGGAATAATTTTATTTCTTTTAAACATGTTATGGATGTGGGACAGTACCAGGCTGAACCAACAGCTGTAGCAAAAAGGCAAGAACTGGCTGTATTTTGAGAAGTTCTCACTGCAGATCACCCTGTTTGGGTACAAGGACAGTCATGGGCAGAGTGGTGATGGAGTCTAGAGAATATCAGAGGGATACGAACACTTTTGAATGAGTGCTCACAGCTTCAGGGTGAAACCTTTGCCAGCACTGAGACACTGGATTTTCTACTCCAGGCTCCATAATTAAACTAAAAATCTGCGAACCTTGTCTTTAGAGGAGTAGAGCTCAAAGAATATTATACCATATTTCAACAGCAAACTATCAGCTCCAAGCACACCCCCCACATCCCAGCATCAGCCCCAACATCTGTTGGCTTCATCACCAACCTTTTCACCAGCCACAGAAGCACTTCTGACACAAGCATGAAGTTTGGGGTGTGGAAGTTCTCCATGGATATGAGTCGGGGATACCCTAGCGCCCTCATCATCTCAGTAAAATCTGAAAAACAAGCACGGAATTCTGTCTTAAATATCAAAAGGGCTTTGCCAAGAGCTCCATGTCCCATAACGTGCTGCTTGGTTACCGTGAGACCTACTCTGTGAAAAGCACGCTTAAAAAAATAAACCTGAATAATTAAAATAAATAATAAAATTTCAATAGAAAACACGCCTGAATAAAAAGGTGAGTTTCTAACGAGACTCACTGGGCTGAAACGCTGCTAAACTGGTTCTCTTTACAAAACACACTCTCTAAGCGACTGGCTGGGGGGATCCCCCAGTACAGGGCCGTGCTCCCCCCGCCCCCAAGGGGGTCCTTCCCAGGGCAGGCACCGGCGGGCTCAGCCCCGCTAAGGTACCGCGACCCCCCGCCCGCCGGCAGCTCCGTGTGCGGCCCAGCGCAGCAGCGGGGCTCGCTCGGCTGCAGCCCCGGGAGGCCACACTCGGCCCACGGTGTGGGTGCCGCGGCCCAGCCCGGTCCCCCCGGTCGTTCTCACTGCGGAGATCGCGGAACGACATCGCCGGCACCCGCAGCCGCCGCGGCTCTGTGGCAACGCGCTACGGCGGCGCGGCGGGGCCAAACCTCGCGGGAAGCGAAGAAAGCGGCCGGTCGGTCCCGGAATCACAGAATTCCAGACTCATTTAGGTGGAAAAGACCTCTGAGATCATCGAGTTCAAGTTACGATTCAACACCACCATCTGCTACGTCCAGTCTTTCCTTCAACGCCTCTAGGGACGGTGACACCACCACCTCCCTGGGCAGCCTATTCCAATATACCTAAACACTCTTTCTGGGAAGAAATTCCTCTTAATGGCCAGCTTAAAACTCCCTTGGCACAACTTGAGGCCTTTTCCCCTTCTGCTGTCCCTTGTTCCCTGGGAGCAGAGCCTGCCCCCCCCCCGGGCCCCCCCCTCCTGTCAGGGAGTTGCAGAGCCACAAGGTCCCCCCTGAGCCTCCTTTTCTCCAGGCTGAGCCCCCCCAGCTCCCTCAGCTGCTCCTGCTGCTCCAGCCCCTTAATGTCTTTCCTGAATTGAAGGGCCCTGAACTAGATACATCACTCCAGGTGNCCCTGGGCAGCCTATTCCAATATACCTAAACACTCTTTCTGGGAAGAAATTCCTCTTAATGGCCAGCTTAAAANCAGCACAGGGACAGTCACTGCCCTCCTCCCGCTGGCCACGCTCTGCGCCCCGCCCCAGCGAGGCGCGGGGCAGGCCGGCTCTGGCCTTGTGCTGTGGGCCGGGGGCTCTGCGGGCAGAGGCTGCTGCGACAGCCCAGGGTGGAGATGGGCCACCTCTGTGTCCACTGCTGTGCCCTCCACGCTGGGCACAGTTTGGCTGAGCCGGGCTTAGCTGTGTGAGTGAGGGAGCGGGGAGGACTGGGAGCCGTGCCCTGGGACTTTCAGAGGAGACCCAGCAGCTGTACAGCAGATGTAGCAGCCACATCCCGAGGGATCCATCCTCATGGGGTCTCGGTCCTGTTGCTGTCAGTGCATCTGCCCGCCACATGCTTTGCAGAGGAGGATAAGGATCTGTCCAAGTACCGTGCAGGGGTCCAGTATTTGTGTGGCAAAAATCAAACAAAACAAGCATGTGTAAGACTAGAAAACAAATCTGTAACTCCTCCTGCAGACTGAAGTGTCCAAAGCCTGAAGTGCACACAGTGGGTTTCTGTACAAACTGCAAAAAGTGTAAGACCTGACAAATCTCTCTGGCAGGAATTGCTTCCACGGAGTCCTGAAGACACCTCTTCAACTAGTTTGAATAAGGAGCAGAATTTAACTGGCTCAGTCAAGACTGCAAAATACTAATTTTCAAAAGGAGCTGAAAAAATACCTGCAGAAAGGTCAACTAACAGCATCCAATATGTGCATGGGTGTCTTTCCCTTTGTCACACATGCACCACAAACACAAAACACAGAATTTCTCACCCTGCTACACTGGTCAATATATACTCTTTCAGATCCCTATGGTCAGGTCTCTATGTCTCTTCCAGATTTCCCACTGTAATGAGCAATGGGGCAGAACATAGCTTTGCCAATGCCAACACTCCAGCTGAGTGCTGCTCTACCTCATCCTTGACTCAGAACACTTCAAATTGAAGTCAGTTCAAATGGATGCATGTATTTCTAAACAAAGAACTGGGAATATTAAAACTGGAAATATTTTATTGACTATTTGCTCAAACTATCATTTGTTCTATTATGCTCTATATTGTGTCAGGAAAGTGTAGCCAGATGGGGCGTCAGCCTCTTCTCCCAGGCGACCAGAGAAAGAACAAGATGACAAAGTCTTAAGCTTAAGATTTAGGTTGCACATGGGAGGAATTGCTTCCAAGAAGGAGTGGTGTTCCCAGGGATCCGTGCTGGGCCCTGTCATTGAAAACCAGGAAATAAACTCTCTAACCATTTTGTTAGGGTAGAAAGTTGACATTACTTTATTCAGCACTGGAGGGACATGGGGATAGCTCTGTAAAACATCTACATCACTTGTCAAAACTTTTAACTAGTTCTACATTTTTGCAGCTAACGGAATTAGTGTTCATTGGCTTATAAGTTATGGAGTTCTCTTCAATCCTTTCTTCTACTGCTCTGACAGCTTGCCCATTTCTGCCTCCTCCTTTGCCTGGAGCTGGAGGAAAGTCTCCAGCTGCCTCTCAGCTCCTGTCAGCTCTTCACAGTCCTGCTCAGTCCCTCATGATCTGGGGCCCCTCTGGCCCCTCATGGCTCTACCCTTTCCTGGCCCTCCAGCCTCTTTCCAGCCTGTGCCCAGGTGGGCAAGAAGGCAAATGGCATCCTGGCCTGTATCAGCAATAGTGTGGCCAGTAGGAGCAGACCAGTGATTCTGCCCCTTACTATGCACGGGTGAGGCCGCTCCTGGAGTGCTGTGTCTAGTTCTG
This sequence comes from Sclerurus mexicanus, assembly GCA_013396755.1. Classification (NCBI taxonomy): domain Eukaryota; kingdom Metazoa; phylum Chordata; class Aves; order Passeriformes; family Furnariidae; genus Sclerurus; species Sclerurus mexicanus. The sequence goes on along the minus strand of VWZF01006101.1, from coordinate 156,390 downwards.
GGCCCCTCAATTCAGGAAGGACATTGAGGGGCAGGAGTGGGTCCAGAGAAGGGCAATAGAGCTGAGGAATGCATGTCCTGTAAGGAGCAGCTGAGGGAGCTTGGGTGGTTCAACCTTGAGAAGAAAAGGCTTGGGGATGCCCTTCTCACTGTCCACAACCCCCTGACAGGAGGGTGGAGCCAGGTGGGGTCAGCCTCTTCTCCCAGGCAACAGGCAATAGGACAAGAAGACACAAGGACCTGCCTGTCATTGAATGTTTGTATTGGGCATTTGGAGGCATTTTTTGACAGAAAGAGTGATTAGATATTGACATGGGCTGCCCAGGGAGGTGGTGGTGTCACTGTCCCTGGAGGTGTCTAAGAAAAGACTGGACATGGCACTTATTGCCATGGTCTGGTTGACATGGTGCTGATGGGTCGTAGCTTGGTGTCTGTTGATCTCAAAGATGTCTCCAAGCCTCATGGATTCTGTGATTCTGTGCCATCCCAGTCTTTGGGGACAGCGCAGTGGTGGCTTTGAGGCCCTGTCCTTGCGTTGCTTTGCCCATCTCCTGGGTGCCAGGCAAGGGCCTTTTGACATCACAGCCTTTGTGACAGCATGGTGGTGGCTGAAAACTGTCCCCACCCTGTGCCTGTGCACAGAGCCCGGGCAGAACTTGGCTCAGAGAGATAGCCAGAGACCAAGCAGAGGTGTTAGCTCATCCCGCAGCAGCACGATGCCCAGCCACGAGGGGCTGTCGTGGCTCCTGAGGGTCTCTGTGCTCCTGCTCTTGCCTGGCAGAGTGGACCCTTACAGCCGTCCTGCCAGCGACACAGTGCCATTGCTTCCTGAGGACCTGGAGCAGCAGGATCCCTTGGGGGTCCTGGATGTGGTTTCTTGGAGCTGCTCAGCCCTGGATCTGCTGATAGCCAGGGTTTTCCTTGAATGGCACCTTGGTAAAAGAGTCAGGAGATGCTGGAGAGAGGTGAGGGAGGGGCATCGGGCCAGTGGGATGGTGTCAGGGGGGCTGGGAGCTGCCAAAGCCTTAGGCCAACATGGTATGGGGCAAGGACTGAGAGCCCCCAGAGAGGAGAAAACCTGGGCAGAACCCAAGGGTCCTGGGCCTTTTCTTTGCCGATTCTTTGCCCAAGGCCCTGAGGCAAAGGTGGGGCTCAGCCTCTTGGCAGAAATCAGGCCCAGGCTGAGCCCTAGGGACACCAGGCAGAGGTGGCCTGAGCTCTTCCTGACCAGGGCAGCACAGCCAGGCCTGAGTCTCTCCAGGAGAGGCCAAACCCAAAGCCAGAGAGGGCTTAGCCCCATGAAGCCCCCGGCCCCTTTCATCTGACTTCCTGTGTTCTGTTGTGGAGGTTTGGGTTGGCTCCCTGCCAAACCCAACTGATGGCCACACAGATTCTCCCCTCCCAAGAGAGAAGGGAAAAAAAGTACTAAAAGACAATTGTAGTAAAAGTATATATATATTCACATATATTACAATTATATACAATCAAACACCATGAATCTACAGAACAAATCCCAAAGCAACCCCAAAAGGGAAAAGGCGGGAAAGGGAAAGAGAAATGGGACAAAAATGGGTAAAAACCAAAAACAGATACACACACTCGTAAACTCAGGGAAAAGCTCAATAAGTAACTGATACAATAAATTCTCACCAAAAGTTCCCTTAAGAGAAGCAGGTCCTTCCCCTCTGTGCAGGTGGGTCAACAGTTTCTCAGATAGGCCTCAGCTCATATAGACAAGAGCTAAGCTGACACAGAGACCTGATGTCCTCCAAGCACACGAAAGGAAGAGAGAGAGAGAGAGAGAGAGAGAGAGAGGGAGGAAACCTTCCCTTGACTTTATATACCCCTGATTACGTGAAGGAAAGGGTGTAGAATACTTCCTTACTTATAACCTGGTTACCAGGGAAGGCCCAGAGCAAAACCAAGAAAACTAAACCAACCATATCTGTCTTCCAGGAGAAGGGCCACACAGCCTCGGCCTCTCCAGGGACATGATGGCTCCCAGGAGTTGATCCGATTGCTGAAGGAGAATTGTGACCTGATGACGATGTGCCTGCACCTCTGCTCTCTGCACAGGGCATTGCTGAGAGAGGAGAAGGAAATGGGAGACTTGGAAGAGGAGAAGACTCCACTTCTCCCCTTGACCGTGAATCCCCAGCTCCAGCAGGGCCTTTCCCTGCAGAGCCCCACACCTGCCAGCCCATAGGAACCAGGCAACTCGTCCTCATCTCACTCCAGGCAGCGGATCCTCAGTTCCTCAGCCATTGTCAGGGGTTTCTCCACCTCTCCTTGCTGCTGGGTGGCTCTGGCAACTCCTCTTCTTCCAGTTCCCTGCTCCGTGTTTCAGCCAGTGCTGGTGCAGACTGTGCGCCTCCCTGCCCTCAACCAGACCCAACCCTGCTGTTTAGACCCCCTCCAAATCTGTTAAACATAGAGTTTAGAATTAGAGCTTTACGGTTGCTGTTTAGAACTCCCAAAAGTTTATTTTAGGATGTTCCTCAGAGTTTAGAATTAGGACCCTTTAGATTGTTCACTGTAGATAATATACATCAAAATTGAAGGTATACTTTATCAAAAACAAAAAAGTTTTACATGCCAAGTTGTTATAGTTTCAGCATCTTGTTGGAATTCCTCCCAAAAAGCTTGGAGCCAACGCCTAAACTTCTGTGAAGATGGCTAACAAAAGGAACTAACGAATATTCATGTCTGGATGTAATGACTCAGACCAGAGCCTTTTGTTCTGGTCTCCCAGGCTGAGAGAGGGGGCAGGAAGACATCTCAGGTGAGGGGGAGCTGCCAGAGTTTCTGCGTTTCTGCGCAGGCTCAGCGTGTCGGTGGAGGGAGTTAGGACAGGAACACAATGGTCGGCACCACGGGAGAACCAGAACTCTCTGTGTGTGTGTGTCTCTCTCTAACTCGACCACTTGCCTGTGAGGGCCATGGGCATTATGGGAGGGAGCTGCTGTGAGGAGAACTCGCCTGGTTTTTTTTCTGCACCACGGAAACGAGGCCTCATCCTCCCTCTGCCTACCGAACCTGCAGGAACTGACCTGGGGCAGCCTAGCAAACGCGTCTGTTTCAGCACCATGGAAACAGGCGCTCCCCTTGTCCCTCCATCAGCCCTGCAGGGATTGACTCGGAACTGCTTTACACCGCCATTTGTTAACTCTAATTGGTTTCTGGTCTGCGAACTGAACCGGTAGTAGTGCTGCCTGTGAGAAAGACCAGCCAGCCGAGGCACGACATCGCCACCCACTGTCTGTAAATATAACTACCACCCTGTTTAGGGTAGTCCGAGGCACGGCATCACCACCGGCTGTCCTTAGATATAATTGCATCCTTTTTTTAGGATAGCAGACCTTTGTTTTCGTTTAAAGGGTTTATTACAAACTGTTTTGTTTGGTCCTTTCTGGACATATATATATAGATACATTGTGGTTAAGAATTGTTATCCTTTTCCTATATATTTTTCTAATTAGGGTTCTGTTTCTAAGTTTAAAGGAGAGGGGTTATTTCTATTTCTTTTCTCTTTTTTTGGCTGGCCTTCTTGGGGAAGAAGGCCTTTCCTTTTTTCTCTCTCGGCCAACATAGATATCTTAGTTCTCCCCTGAACTAAGATGTGGCGTTAAGGAATTACCATCAAAACAAGAAAGTGCAAAATGAGATTGTCGTGATCCTGAGAGGAAAGAAGGACTAGAACTGACAACGCATCCACCACGAAACCAACTCCAAATTCTAAATAAAGACTGAAAGATCTGTTTTCCAAGTTTTTATAGTTAATAGAGTAGTTCAATATAGTTGTAATTAGAATAGTTATAATACTGTTTCAAATGTTCATATACATTCTTGTTCCCTATTGGCTGTTTGTATCCCTATCTCCCATTGGTTGAGGTTTGGTGCACTGCACCATTCCCCTTATAAGGTTATCTTCTCCCTTGTTCTCCCTAGTTTGGTCATGTCCCATCCCCTTTTTCCCTTTTATGTCCAAGTTCCGCCCATGTTCCACCCCCATTCCAGAACCTTCCCTCACTTCCCTATATAAGTTCAGTCCTGCCCCTCAATAAATGCCATTCCATGTTTGCCGTCGTTGGAGTGTGCCGTCCCATCTTTCCCTTTAGGATCATGACACTAAGACACAAGTATATAAAAACACTTAGAAATCAGGCTTCTTTGTGTGAAGTGGTGTGTCCATTTTGTTCAGAGAATGTTCACACATTGCAGAGTGCAAGAAGAGAAGAAAATCAGCTGATGTTGTGAAAGCAGATACATAAGACAATTTAGGGTGCAAGACTTTGCCAAGAGTTCCAGACATTTCCCAGGTGGAATTAGTCCAGTTTGGAAATGGCACTGATCGGAGAAGCAGGCTTAGATCAGGGGGTGAGAAGTGCTGGAGGGATACAGTGGTTCCTGTAATATTGTCTTCAAGATATCTCTGCCAGCGACACGCTCAGGCCACACCAAGGTCAAAGCGTTCTCAGGAGATGGACCAGATGAGATTTTATCCCAGGTCCAGAGTGCAAATGGGAAGACCCCATTGAATTTTCCAACCCAAAGGGCTTTCCCATGACATTGTGCATCAGGTGTTCTCTTGGGAGCCATCCCAAGGAGCCCATAAAAAGTCACCTTCGCTTTTCTGTAGTTGTTTCATAAGCAGGGATTTAAGCATTTGACAAGAGAGTGGAAGCTGAACCAAGGCCACTAGAAAAGCCTTGTATGTATTTCTATAGCACTCCCTGCCTCCACAATTAGCAGGGCAAAGTGTGCTGAAGAAATGAAGATGGAAGTCCCTGGGGTCAAACAGGCACTTCTTTCCATAGTAAAATGAGTACTGTACGGTGAAGGGGGAAGCATTTCACAGCCCAAAGCCAAGGAAAAGTTCTTGGCAAGTGTCAGTGAGGGAAGCACCAGCATGAAGAAAAGATGGAGATCTAAAACCCATTAGAAAAATGGAGGGAAAAGGCACAAGAGTAAAATGGGGGGAAAAGGGGCTCCAGGTGAGTTGTGTACTGAAGGCAGGCCAGTGATGGAGGGTTTTGTGCCATAGGAGAAGAGGGCCAGCAACAGGAGCTCAACCCTTGTGGGAAACTGAAATAGTTAATGGTTTAAACATTTTAAGATCACCAAAAGACTTTTGTCCCCTCTAGCAAATTGAAAAGAAACAGCTGCTCACCCAGCAAAGCCTACCCCTGCCTGAATATGCCTCCTTTGAAAGGACCTTCAGATCAGACAAGTGGGTGCCATTGTCCAGCTATTCCAGGTGCAGAAGGGTGTGCATACCTGAAGCTACAAACTGGATTTTAAGGTAAGGGAAGAGGCTCATGAGGCAAATTCTGTGAGGTGGGATAATCCTTCTTACCATGCCAATGTCCTTCTTGCAAAAGGAGTACTCTGCTGTAAAAATCCCTCTCAGGAATCTTGAAAACATTTTGCATCTGGCCTGGGCTATTCATCCCAAATGTTGGACCATGATGAATGCTGAAGTAATAGGCATCTGTAACATCTTAGGAGGTGTCAGAGGCTCAGGACAGGACATGTCCCACGACACTATCCATTTTAAAACCTCCTGCCCCAGGGGATGTACAAGACCTTCCCACCTGAGCTTGCAGTGCCCAGTAACTAATGAAGTCTTTGAATTTTTTTTGGGGGGAGTGCCTTCCCCCAGCCCCAGTGGCTCAAGACCATCACTTCAAGCGGTTTGGGAATAGATTCAAACTATCAGAAGTGGAGTAAGTCATGCAAGAGATGGGTCTCTGGGGAGGATGGAGAACCCAGCCAGAATGCCTTTTACTGTGTTGTAACATGAAGTTTTTACCCTTTTTCCCCGAGTTACCCCTCCCTCCCTGGACCTTTTGTCTTCCTAATTAGTATGCAAGCCTTGGCCAGGCCAGGTGAAGTCCTCTCATTGGCCCTTACTTAACCCTTTCCCCATTGGCTGTTAAATCTTTAAATACCCTGACCTGTACTCAATAAACTCTCTCTCTCTGCACCCTCCCCTGTGGTCTCAGTGTGTCTCTCTCCCGCGGGACATGTCGGGGACCATGTGGGCGGAGGGGGGGGGCGAGGGGAAGTGCTCCCCTCAGCTGTCGCAAGAGCGGACTGTGACTACCAGTTCAACCAACAGATATGGAAGCTGCAACCACAGAGTTTCGTGACTGGTTCCAGTTGGTGGTGACCACGTATTTCTTAGGACCCTTACCCTTTCTTTTGCTTTCTCTCCCTTATACATTTTCTAAAGTGTTATTTTTATGCTTTAATATTGCTGTATTACTATAGGTGGTAGTACCCAAAACAGCAGCATATCTGTTTACCTTTGAAGCAAAATTGTTCCAAAATAAACCCTACAGATGTATGTTTACAAACACCAATTATTTAGTGTTGTTTCACTCTAATTCACCCCAAGAGATTTATTAACAATTGGTTATCCTCCCCTTCTGGGGCAGGTCATAACAGCCCGGTTCTCTGGGATGTGCTCTGGGAGCAGGGCACAAGGAGGAGTGGTGCTCCCTGTCATCACCTTCCACTGGAGAACGAGCTGGCAATGGAGTTTCCAGCTCAGTGGTGAAGCCTCCACAGGCAGGATTGTAGGATCAGTGGGCAGTACTTGGTATTGCATTCTCTGGTTTTTGTTCCCTTTTCTGTCCCTTCTCCTCCTGGGCTCTGGCTGTGGTTAAATGTGATACACTGAGCATCCAAAGACTCCAGCAGCTTTGCCTTGGAAATTTTAATGCCATTCCATTTGAGCTCTGTGTGCAGATCTGCCAGCTCAAGTGGCTCATAGAATGGAGGCCCTGGCCCATAGAAGGCTGGGCCAGGGGAGATTTAGGTTGGATATTAGGAGGAATTTCTTCCCAGAAGGGTGATTAGATATTGGAATAGACTGCCCAGACTGGTGGTGGAGGCACCTAGGAGGTGCTTGCATGACCCTGGCCCACCAGGGAACGGGCAGGAGCATCTCTGGGGTTCTCCAGGAGACACACAGAAGCACTGCTGTTGCTGGTGGGCAGAAATACCCACAGAAATCAATATCCCAAGACCAACCAACATGACTTTTTGTGATCTCTCAGCTCTTACCCACAACTGATGCTGACTGATCTTGTCAGCAGCATCATAACAAACTTCTTCAAGGTTCTCAGTGTCCTGACTTTGCTCCTACAAACAAACCCACGCAGTTTTCACGTTGCTGCCCCAAGTGAGAACAGCTTGACAGCTTCTGTGCTGACAGTGGTGATGTCAAGTGAAAAAAGGAACAGAAGCTGTGACTGTGAGGCTCTGCAGGAACAAGGCTCTGGATGGAGCACCTGCAGCTCTTCCTGACAGAGTCATCAATATCTCAGGATGGAATGGGTTGAAAATAATCTCGATGTCAGGCTGATCTATGGATCTCACAGGACATTTTCAGATCAATCCACAGTTTTTCAGTTCTGACTGCCCAAGCATATGAGACACACAGACATGGACTCTGTATTGAGCAGTGCCCATCCACATGATTGAAAAAGTAAACAAAAGCAAGAAAACAGCAATAAATCCCAAAACAATAAATATTGAAATTAAGTAGTTAAATAAGAAAACAGGAAATGTGATTAGAGACTGGGTTTGTTATGCTAGAAAGCCATGAGACAGCAAACCTTGGATAATTCATTAGTTCAAGAGTGTATCAGCCCTCCAAAAACTTGTTCAGAGGGATCAAAGAAGGAAGGAAACATTCTCCTGCTCTGCTGCTGAGTTATGTTGACTGGCAGGTGGGATGAAATATGTGGGAGAAAGCCAAAGCTGTAAAAGAAATGAAATAAATTGAAGAGCTGAGGTAAACACTGCACTGGCACTTTATAATATACAAATATTAACTAGATTTATAACGTTAGGCAGCACAACTGTGGAAGTGGGGTGGATGTAGCTTCGAACTAAACAGGGACTCAGAGAGGAGCAACCTGCAGCCATGTAACCAGGGCAGGAGCTCAGATCACATCGATGAAAAATAAACCTTTCTCCCTGCCCCCCTCTCATGTCTAGTAACCCACACCTGAAGGAAAACTAACTTGTACTTATTCCCTAAACATATGAACTACCCTCCATAAAAACAAGCCCCCCAGTCCACATCCCACACTTGAGAGATGGAGTTTGTCCCCCCCTCCCATGTCACCACTACAAGAGTGGAAATTTTGTTGGAAAGGAAAGAAAGCTGGAAATTTTGGTGCAGGTTTTTGTGGCAGTGGGTGAGCCATCAGCTCGCACTGCAGGCTTTGAATGAAGGTGGTCATATCTTCCCCTGCACATCAGCAGTGCCTTTTCTCCATCCAAACCCCAACTTCAATTTAGATGAAACTTCACTTCTTTAGGGCTGTAGGAAGCCAGAACTGCTGCTGGGGTCCTGGTAGAGGTGCAGGAGGAATGCACTGGGGATGGTAACACCATTCAAGGGTGTGTAGATATCAAACAGCCTCAACTGCCCCTCAGGCTGGTTTCTATCAGGAGGTGGTGACCCCACTTTGCAGCCTGAGCTGCTGGTGATGAAGAATTCACAGCCCCTGTGATGAATGGCTGTGCTCTGAAATATAGCTAGGTACAGAATCAACAGCTGCTACTTCCTAGAATCATGGAATTGTTACAGTTGAAAAAGCCCTCAAAGATCATCAAGTCCTACTATTCCCCCAGGTGCCACATCCACATGGCTTTTAAATCCCTCCAGGGATGGTGACTCCACCACTGCCCTGGGTGGCCTATTCCAATCCTGACCACCCTTTCAGTGAATAAATTCCCAATATCCAACTTAAAAACCTCTGCTTGCACAACTCAAGGCCACTTCCTCTCATCCTGTTGCTTTTTACCTGGTAGAGGAGACCAAGCCTCACCTGGCTCCACCCTCCTATCAAGGAGTTGTAGTTTGACACCTCATGGAAAATAATATCCTCTGCCTGTTTTTTATGCTATACATACATACACTGGGCACTCCCTGGGTCACTTGAGGGCTGACAAGTTCTCTGCATGTTGCAAAGTGGTGCCAGGCAAACCTTTCCACATGCAGGCTGTTGGCATCATCCTGTTTACAGCCTCCACTCTGGTTTCAGGACTGTCAATCCCTTTTAACTCCTCTGGCCCCCATCCATCCCCAAATACAGCACTGAAGTCATCCTTTGGCTCATGAGCATCCATTAATCAAAGATTTCATTGAGAAACCATTGACTTGGGCAGGTGAACATCACTAATATGCCATGGGGTCCCTTTTGATTGCTGCAAACATGGTTAGCACAAAGTGCTGGGAGAGCTAGCAGGGTTCAGTCTGGGGAAGAGAAGGCTCTGAAGGAGAACTGAGAGCTCCTTCCAGTGACTAAAGGGGCTCCAAGAGAGCTGGAGAGGGATTTGAGACAAAAGATGGAGGGACAGGACAAGGGGGAATGGCTTCCCACTGACAGAAGACAGGGTTAGGTGGGATACTGGGATGGAATTGTTCCCTGTGAGGGTGGGGAGGCCCTGCCACAGGTTGCCCAGAGAAGCTGTGGCTGTGCCATCCCTGGAAGTGTTCAAAGCCAGGTTGGACAGTGCTTGGAACAATCCTTCTGCAAAATGAACAGCAAAGCAAAGAAATAAAGCTTCAGGATTTTCTTGCTCTTTTTCTGATATTGTGTTACCTGGTTATTCTCACACTTCAAGTTCCATCCTCAATCCCAAGGCTGTAGGTCTTAACTGGGCTGGGACATAATGTGCTGTTGAAAATATGAGAAACCTAATAATTTTTAGCCTGATTTCTGGTGTTGTGTTTTTTTTTTAAATTAGGAACAAAAATAGTTGAACAGGCACTTTTCAGATTCTTCAAGCTCAAAAGTCAGAAAACACTCATCTGTGCCCTTCCTGTTGGTAAAAAAAAAATGGTTTAAAAGTCCTCAGATTTCTTTTGCACCCCAGAAAAACCCTCATGTGAAGCTTCTGTACACTTCAATATACTCTTAATACCTTTCATATACCTTAAAAAAACTAAGAGTGATCTCAAAGGTGGAGAAAAGACCTGTTTCTGCTGGGTTGTTTCCCAATGTGCCTGTTAGATAAGGTATCAGCTTTACAAGAAGCTTGAGAGATTGGGAAGGGATTCTACCAGAGCCATTTGCTCAGAGAGGGGTTGGTGGGGGGAAAGAAAAGAAAAAAAAAAAAAAAGGCAGCAAGGTAGGAAATTCTGAATTTCTTTTGGCTGTTACATGAAATTGTCATACGTTTTTTGCATCCCTGTCTGGCTTTTCCTTGCAAGCTGGGGAAACCTGAAGGTCTGGGGAAAGAAAATATCCAGAAATGTCACATTCCCTATAACTACATTGCAGAGCAGCTCTCCCTGTTAACAGGCTGGCATTAGAGAAAAGTTCATACCCAGGATAAGCCACAGCCCATGTATCAAGCAGAAGGGGTAATAAATCAAAAACTGCCCTTTAATCACTCATCAGACAATCAAGAAAAGCTGCTTAAGGTGAAAAAACACCCTCAAGCAAGTAGATTTCCAGATCCATCTCAGTCTGTGTCTGACAGGTCAGGAGAGATTGAGTTCTCACTTATATGCAGTGAAAAACAAGATTATATTCCCCACCTCCACTAGCTCCCTGCAAACCAAAGCACCATTTGATCCACTCAAAGCCAGCACTAAGCACTTATTTCCCAGAATCTGCCTAATTTCTGGATGACCAATTTCAGATGACACAGCACAGCTTGGTTTATAGCCAACACAGCCCTCCTGGTGTTCCTGGGAGCAAAAAGTTCAGCATATCTTCATTATAAGGCAAAAGGATCCAAACATCATTGTTTTCTTGTTGAATGTGTTGAGTTGGAAAGGACCCATACGGATCACAAGATGGTTTGGTGTTTTTCACCAACATTTTGGTTCTTGGCCTACCTGGAGGGAAAGGTGCAGAGAACAACCAGCCAAGGTGACAAGGACAAAGAATCAAAACAGGCTTGGAAGAACACGTAACAGTAACACAATTTTACCCTTCTTGATTAGGATCACCAGGAAAATGTTGCTCTCCTGGCTGAGGAGCACAAGCCCTGCACAGCACAAGGATGAATCAAGCCCTCCTGGCAAGGTTCTCTTCTCCAGGCTCTCATCTTGGCAGAGCTACCTTGTTTAACTAATTGCAATCACAAAATCATTAAGGTTGGAAAAGCTCTCTAAGACTATTGACTCCAACCATTCCCCCAGCATTGCCAAGGTCACCACTAAACCACATCCCCACGTGCCACGTCCACTGCATGAAAATGTACAGGCTTAAGTACAGCACAAGAAGATTTCTTCCCCCCATTGTTAAGTGTTTTATATCCATAATAATTGAGTGCAGTCTGCATTTGGGCACCACCATCAAAACTAGGGACACAAATGAGTGAAAGTGAGAGCTCTTCCATGATTATCGCTAATACTCCTTACCTTTGGAGGTACCACCTTTGCTTAGTTTTCAACCCTCTCTGAGTCTCAGCTCTCAGGGGGAGTCTTGAATAAACACACTTTGGAGCTGTGCCAGTCTGGGAATTTTATGTCCCTGTGCTGGCAGAAACCTGTGATCTCAGCAGCAGAATTAAATGCTGCTCTGTTAAAAGGTGAAGAGAGTTGGTTTATGTTCAAACCACCTAAAAATAGCTGTGTGTGAAGGAAATGTTTGAAGTGGAAGTGATGGAGGGGCTTCAGGCAGGGGCTGGTGAACAAGAGGGAGTGGGTGATCACTGGGGGCAGGGGGAGGGGTACTGAGTGCAGCTTGGCTGGCAGAAGATTTTGTAACCTAAGTAACCCCATTACCTGCAGGCAGGTGGGTGCCAGTGCCCAAGGAGGGGATGGCACCGAGGAGTCCTCCCGTGGAGTTCCCAACAAAGCCAAAGGGATCCTTGAATCCAGCTGTATCTCCTGGCAGGAATCCCAGCCAGAGAAAGGCAGGTACAGTCACAAAGAGACCACTAGGGTCACACGTCACCTGGAAATAACCCCTTCCTTGTAACCACCTTTTTCTCTTGCAAAACTGCTCTCAACTGTGAAATTGAATCCAGAGGAGGCCTGGATGAATTCAGCATCACTCCCAGCAGCTCCCTGTGCCTCAGCTGTGTTACCCGCCTCTGCCTGGAGACCTTACAATGTCCAATCAAAAGCTATTACACTGCAGTTTATGGGATTTGAGGAATTATCATCCCCCCCTTAGTTCAGTAATGAGGATCTCTGGCTCCCTGAGCAGGAAATAGATTGTTTTCATTGCAGGCTAGGTGCCTCCATTGGTTGTTAAGCTATTGGGAAATCTCTGGTCATATCAGAAAAACACTCCTGATGAGAATGTCTGTGCCTCTTTATGAGCAGAGCTGACAAGTACAGCCAGAAATCTCTACTGGAGCTCCAGCAAATATATAACACTGCCAGCAAACCCAGGACCCAGCTTCAGATTCCATTAACTAAAAGAGAAGTGAATGCTCCTCAAAACCTAGTCCAAAACCTATCATAAGAGGATGGGTTCCAGGGCGGGAAGGCTGAAGAGCAGAAGTTGGGATGATGTCAGCCTGCACAGCCTCAGTAGATGAGTTTGATAACAGCCCATGCCTACACATGGGTGTTCTGCTCTGTAAAAATCTCTGTTCTATGGAGAACACAAAAGCTGCTGAGGGAGAAAGTGTGTAGTCCAAACTGCTGCTCCCAGAGATCTTCCCTGCAACAACAGGAACAGGAGTGGGTTTGGAAGGAGCAATAACTAGGGATTACACAGCCTTGACTTTTTATACTAATTGGCCTTTTTATTATCGTCAGAAGAAAAATCACCCACAAGCAGCTCTGGCTGCCACAAAACTCCAGTGGGTGTTTTCAGCCCAGCTCGTGGCATCTGTTGATACCTTTAGATACAACCCAAACCCCCATGTTTTTGTTTAGATTTTGCTCATACAGAAAAAACCCTGATTCCAGGAAGAGCCAAGAACTACAAGGTGCGCCAAGGCACTGGCACAGGTTACCCAGGAAAACTTTGGCTGCTCCATCCCTGGAAGTGTCCAAGGCCACTTTGGATGGGGCTTGGAGCAACCTGGTCTAGTGGAAGGTGTCCCTGCCTGTGGCAGAGGATGGAACAAGATGAGCTTTGAAGTCTCTTCCAACTCAAACCATTCCATGATTCTTTGATTCACCTTTGAGCTTCCAAGGAGAGCTGTGTTTGAGCAGAGGAGCATCTCCCTGCAAACAGCATCAAAAGAGCAGCAGCTGCTCTGCTAACTCCAGGGTGCCTCCCAGCCTCAGATCTGCCTGCTCAACCAGCTAATTAGGAAGATCTTGCAGAAACACATGCAAGGACCTAAGAAACCAGAAAGTTGCTTTTTTAGTTCATTTTCCACAAAGTGAGAGGGAAGAGGGAGCTTTCCCAGCAATTGAAGGTAAACAGCCAAGAGTGCTATGATACAGCACCTCTCAAATGTGTGGGCTTTGGGCAATTCCCATGGAATAATGCTGGAGAAGATGCATCATGACATCTCCTCCAGTAGCTGGGCTTCCAGCATCTGTCAGTCCCCCCTGGAATGTCCTGCCCCATGACAGAGCACAGGACCTACACTCTTGATGACTCCTTTTCCCCAGCTCTAAGCTGTGTTACCTTAAGAGGAGTTAGAAGCTTTGAGGTGGTTTTTTTGGAGCATTTTCAGATCTGCTAGCAAGAGGGAAATGCAGAGCACGTCTCTCCCCTGGCAGGTCCAACTGACTTGAATGCTTTACTGAGCACAACAGAACCCTGACAATTACAGTCCAGGGAAAAACACATTTTCATCCATCACACAATGCCATAAGGTGGCAAACATCCAACATTTGGGACAGCTGGAAGGCTGGGAAGGACCCACAACCCACTGTAAAACAAGGCAACTTCTTAATGCGCCAGTTCTACAAAACAGGATGGCAAAGGTTTAGAAAACATGTCTGTTCTCAGAAGAGCTACAGCACACCCCAAGGTTCTCCTGTCACAGATCCCACAGAAGATATTCATCTTCTCTCCTCTGCTTGCACAGGAATGGTTGGAGATGCCTCCAGGCTGGGAGAAGCTGGGATGCAGCAGCATGAGCTGAGTCTTCATAAGCGGGACTGAGTCCTTTCTTCCTCAGAACAGCTTGAAACGTGTTTTGGGAAGTAGTAAAGAAGATCTTCCAGACTGCAGAACTTCCCCTTGGAAATCTTAGGGACCAATCTCCCCCCTCCCCTGAGCTGGTAAAGCAGTACCATAGTCCTGTGAGCCATAAATAAATAGCCAGTGGGAGGTTCTGATGAAGCTGCCTTTCAATGATTTACACCTGGGGTTAACCCTGACCCTGTCCAGTTTAATGATGATTAAGGTAAATGATGCTTATTGGTTTCACCTGGAGAGGAATCAGCAGGGATGGCGGCGAGGATACAGGTCATTGCTATGCCCAGGCCCTGTGGTGGCCACAGGGGACAGTCCCTGCCAAATACTGTATTTAATACTGGCCCATTGAGAGGAAACTTCTGGGTTCACTTTCCCTGTGGATCAGGGAAACAGTCATCTTCAGGGCTGTGTTTCAGCTTCAGAAAGTCATCTGTATTTCCACCACGGGGCTGTTAAAGCAGCTGGGTGCAAAACAAAGCACAGCTCCATCCTCATTCTCATCCTCATCCTCATCCCCATCCCCATCCCCTCGTGCACCACACCCATGCAGGAAGGTGTTGACCACCCTTATTTCCACACCAGCAGGTGAGATGCTGAATGTGGCTACTCAGCCAGTCTGGATAGGAAAAAAGACAGGGAGGTGATAGATCACCAAATCCCAGACTGGTTGGGTTGGAAGAGACGTTAAAGCTCATCTCATTCCACCCTCTGCCATGGGCAGGGACACCTTCCACTAGCCCAGGTTGCTCCAAGCCCTGTCCAACCCAGCCTTCGACAATTCCAGGGATGGGGCAGCCACAGCTTCTCTGGGCAACCTGTGCCAGGGCCTCCCCACCCTCACAGGGAAGGATTCCTTCCCAATATTCCATCTAACCCTGCCCTCTGGCAGTGGGAAGCCATTTTCCCTTGTCCTGTCCCTCCATCCCTTGTCCCAGGTCCCTCTCCAGCTCTCCAGGAGCCCCCTTTAGTCACTGGAAGGGGCTCTCAGGTCTCCTCAGAACCTTTTCTTCTCCCGGTGAACAACCCCAGCTCTTCCAGCCTGTCTCCAGAGCAGAGAGGCTCCAGCCCTTGGAGCATATTCATGACTTCCTCTGGAGTCCCTCCAGCCAGGTTTTTATTGTGCTGGGGGCCCCAGAGCTGGATGGAGATCAGGTTAAATTCTTCTTAAATAGGTGGTAACAGAAGAAGTTGCAACCAGGCTCCTAATAGGCAGGGAGGAAATAAAAGATGCATCCCTTTATCTGTCCTTGAATTCCTGTTCCCGGGGTTATCTGAACCCCGGGGTGGAATATGGATGCTGCACTGCTTACCAAGGCTTTACATAGGGAAGAGGGGAAGCCGTGCCCCTCGGCAGACAACGGGTACAAAATGTTCAGCCCTGGGGCAGGATGTGAATATAGATGATGTTCAGAGAAGTTCTTGATCTTATGTTTAGACCTTTGGGCTTGAATTAGGTGAGAATCCCGACAGAAACCAAAGAGACTTAGCTTTGAATACAGACTTGTAGCCCTTGTGCGGAGGGGCTCGCTGGAGGGACAGCAGCTGCCGAGGGCCTCTGAATAAGTGCCAAATCCAGTAGTGCCTTTATGAGCTGGGAACAGTCATTGATCGTGGGATATGGAAACAGCAGCTTGGAAATGACCTTTGCTGTTAAACAGTGTGAGGTCCCTGCTGTCAAAGCCTGAGAGGATGGAAACAGGATGGAAATGAAATGGAAATGGATGCTCCCATCCTGCAAACACTGTGCAAAACCTCAAGGTCAGAGCTCTAGGTCTCATAGGGCCCCTGCAAGGTGCTGGCTGGGGGCACCCTCCAAGGTACCTCTTAGGATGTAACTCACAAGACTTCTCTTTTTTACTCCAAACAGCATCTCTCCCTGTCCCTCCAAAGTCCATTGTCCCTCAGTATCTCTTAAAACCAGCATTTTTCAGGAATAAATGTCCAAGCATCTGATTCCCTACAAAATCTAACTGGTCACATTGAGTAGGCTGGTTTCTGGCTATGGACAGGTTGGCATTATCATGACAAGCTGACTTTATAATCATATTGTAACAGACTGTGGCCATCAGGTAAATGCTCAATCACGTAATAGATTTCATTTCTCATGGTATTTACAGGAATGAGCCTCAAAGCACGAATCTGGAGGTGAGTTGTGATGGGCCAGCCCCACAGTGATGCCAGAGTGACTCGGTGTCCCGCAGAAGGTCATTTCTCTGTTGCTCTGTCTCTGCCGTGCAGAAGGAGGTTTGGGGGCATTCACATACTGATGGATTTCTCTACCTGGTAACTGCTTAGACAGGCTTTTCTGAGAAGCTCACTGAATAATTACAAGTCAGGATGTATTGACGAGTGTTTCTGTTCTGCTAATTGCTTCTGTATGGGGAACAAAGCAGCTTGATTAGCAGAGCCTGCAATAATACACACGGGTAAGTTTCCCCATTGTTATAGTTTCAGAATCTGCTATGGAATTCCTCCTATCAACACAGAGTGTGAAGCTAATGCTCAACCTCACGCTATTAGTTAACAAAACGGATGACTGAGCACTCGCATTCCAACCTAATGGATGAGGGGGAAGGGGGAGAGGTGGTTTTTTTTTGCTGTGTGCTGGGTTGGGAGCAGTTCGGTTTTTTCCGGCAGCTGCTGGGATTGGAAGCATCTCAGAGGGAGCCGCTCTTCGCTTTGGCTCCTCTTCCCCCGCGCCCCGCAACCCCTAGCTCTGGGCCCCCTGTGCCTTGGATTTGCGATAGACTTTTTTTTTCCTGACGGACCGACATCAGCGGAGAAGCTGCTGCTACCCCCTCCGCCCCCGCCCCAGCCCAGTGCTGCTTCTCTGGAACAAAGGATGGGAACGTGCCCGCTCCGCACCACGGAAAAGGTTCCACATCATCCCTCTGCCCCAGCGATCCCATGGGAGCATATCCGGGACCCTCCACAGTTCCATCCTCGTCACCGGCGCCTCCGCCGCGTCCCTGGGAGCTGACCCCGTAGCCGGCCGAGGTGTGACATCACCACCTGCTGCCCGTAAATATAATCGCACCCAAGTGCAGCAGAAACTAATCTCGTTCAAAAGTGTTGATTACAAACTGTTTTGTCCGGTTCTTTTTTTCCCCCTGAATATATATGTATGTATGTAGATAGATATATTGTAGTTAAGACCTATTATCCTTTTCTATACATTTTCCTAATTAAAGTTTGTTCTAAATTTAAGGGAGTGGGGTGGTTATTTTTGAGGAAGAAGACCCCTTCGTTCTCCTGGTCAACATAGACATCCTGGTCAACACACCCATCAATAATAAATAGATAAAGTGAAATCTGCCTTCAGGAGGTGTTTCTGCTGGTAACAGTCCTTCGAGAAAGGAATTTAGCCCTGTGGGATTGTCTGGTTCAATGTCTAGCCTGTGAAGATGCTGACTTTTCTCCCAGGTAACAAGTGACAAGACTAGAGAAAATGGCCTCAAGTTGTGCCAGGGGAGGTTTAGATTGGATATTTGGGAAAAGTTCTTCACTGAAAGGGTGGGCAGGTGCTGGCACAGGCTCCCCAGAGCAGAGGTGAAGTCACCATCCCTGGAAGTGTTCAAAAAAGCAAGTGAATATGGCACTTGGGGACATGGTTTAGTGCTGGCCTTGGCATTGCTCAACGATCTTAGAGGGTTTTTCCAACCTAAACCATGATTCTATGTTGGAGGACACTGGAAGATGCTCTTCCCTTCCTGAGCACCCCTGCAGCTCTCAAATTGCCCTAGAGGCACCAGCACCTTCAATGCATGAGACGGTTCCAGGACAATTTTCCCAGCTCCAGTGATGAACCCTACCTTTAACATATAAATTTATCACTCGTGTCTCCTTGGTGTCAGCTGTGTCTCTCAACACACCCCAGCAGGAGAGCAGCTTTTGGAGAGCAGGGGGCTGTGCCAGTCCTCTCCCTTGCCCACAGGTGGCTCTGCAGCACCCCATGGATCAGGTTGTGGCCCTGGCTGAGCTGCAAGCACTGCAGTTGCTATGGAGACCCTGCCTGAAATTCATCAATATGGAGAGGAACAGCTTGTTCCTCATGTCACTATTCAAGAGACCAGGGAGAAAATCCCATCCAGATGGATCCTCTGCCCCGGTGCTGTTTAGGAGGGTCTAGAGGATTGTGATCCCTCTGTGGGGAATTGTATGCACATGCTGCAGCCCTGGGCTATCCTTCAAATCCAGCATCCCTATGAGATGAGCCCATCCCATGCTCCTGCTGGCATTAGATGGATTCACACAGGGAGTTCTGTGGGGTGAAGACATAGGATGTCTGCGTCTGGGAAGGGGGACATGGCTAGAATCATCCTCCATAGGTGGCACAGAACCATGTTATCATAGAATCATGGAATGGTTTGTGTTGGAAGGGATCTTAAAACTCATACCACCCACTCCCTACCATGGGCAGGGACACCTTTCACTAGTGCAGGTTGCTCCAAGTATTATCCAACGTGGCCTTGGACACTTTCAGGGATAGGGCAGCCACAGGTTCTCTGGGCAGCCTGTGCCAGGGCCTGCCCACCCTCACAGGGAAGAATTTATTTCCAATATTTCATTCCTGCCCTCAGTCAGCGGGAAGCCATTCCCCCTTGCTCTGGCACTCCAGACCCTTGTCCAAAGTCTTTAATCTGCTAACGAGCAAACATCAGAATGCTGGCTCGGGCTGAGGGACATACCTGAGGTCTCATTTTCCCCAAAACAGCAAATCATTTCCCTGGGCTGCTCCAAAATGAGTTGTTGCTTGGAATAACCAGAGACCACTTGCATTGCTGGAGCAACTCCATCCATCTGACCCGTGTGTCTGCTCTGAGTCCACTGCAGCAGTTTTGAGGAAAACAGCATTATTTTTTCAAAATAAATGCATTTTCTGGTGCATTCAGGCAGTTTTGGGTTATGAACGTGGCATTCTGCTGCAGGGCAGGGCCAGCACCAGAGGTGCTCCACTGCTGGTGTGGGGGTTTGAGCCTAATCCGAGTCATGGCACCAAAAACTGTGGTGGTTTTGCCCTGGCTGAATGCTCAGTGTCCAGCCAAAGCACTCAAGGTTTCTTCCCCGCTTTCGCCTTCCGGAGGGAAAGAAAAAAACCAGCTAGCTAGGAATTTATGATTAGAGATAACAGCCAAGAGAGCAGCTTTGATTAATTACCATGGGCAAAGCAAAACTCAGAACAATGCTCAAATTTATTACTAACAAGCTAAGAACTAGAAATAAAACAGTTTAGAAACACTTTTCCAATCACCCAGAGTCAGTTGTTGATTTAGCCACTTCTAACAAGGAAGTCCACGACTGTCTTTTTGGCAGCAGTTCTTCCAAACCTGCTGTCTCAGGGGTCTTTCCTGTGGGCTGCAAGAGGACATCTTGCCTCACCACAATCATGACCAACGGTCACAGGGGAATCATAACTGAGTCCTTCCCCTGCTTTCCATGGGGTCCTTCCCAGGAGAGAGATCCTCAGCTCTGTTGTGCGTCATTCCACTGGATGCAGTCTTTTATGTATAAACTGGCTGTACCTGCATAGCGTAGGTTTCTCTCTCCATGGGCCCCGGCCACAAATCTCTTGCAGGACTCCCCTCCATCCTGGGGCCTCCCATGAGGTAACAGCCTCCTTTATGCATCCCCCTGCTCCAGCAGGGGGATCTTTGCACCCCGATGGATCCCATGGGCTTTGAGGGGACAGCTCATAATCACCATAGTCATCACCATGGTTGTCAGGGAATAATGGCTTTGAGTCCTTACCCTGCTCCCATGGGGTCCCACCCCTCCTCCTCCTGCACTGACCTTGATGTCTGCATTGTTAATGCTGCAAATTTTTTCAACTCCTATTCTTAAATATCTTCTCACGCGGGGGCATTACTATGATTCAAAAGCAGGAAGTTTTCCTTGGAGCTGACTTATCATTGGCTCCATAGAATAGGGGAAAACTTATAGCAGCTTCTAACAGAAGCCACTCTTCCTCTTGTCAGAAAACCTGATCAGAGAAATCCACAAGAGCTAATATTTGGGGGGGTCCCCAGAGGAACCTCCCCCACTTGTTCCACTGATGGACAATCACCTTTCTCAGCTCTGCCCATGGTGATGCACAGACCCACTCCCTCCCCACTGCCAGGATGTGAGGAGACAGTATGACCAGGACCACCAGGCTTGTCTCACAGCTTGTTCCTGCCCTTGAGATTTCCCTGGATGGATGATGGGACTCATGGGCTATTTCCCTGTGCTGGATCCAGTATTGTCCCCCAAGCCCCTTGATCCCCAGGGGAGGGTGACCCCCAGCAGCCCACCCCACCTGCACAGGGGCTGTCACCATGACAGCACCTTACAGCACCCAGCCCAGGGAACAGCCAGAGGGACACCAAGCCTGGAAGGTGAAGACCCCTTTGACTCTCCCTAGGGCTGCGTAATGAGGAGGATGAGGCTCTGGGAGAGACTGAAGGAGTCTGGATCCTTCATCTAATCCCTGTGATCCACAGTCTGAGGGCTGGACTCCCATCCCTGTTTCTCTGTCATTCCACCAGGGAAGGACTCCCGATGGGACTGGACCTGGATCCTTATCCCCATTCCTGTATGATTCAACCAGGAACCCCCGGTGGGGCTGGACCTGGACCCCTGTCCCCATCCCTGTGTGATGCACGGGGGCCTCCGTGGGTCAGTGCTGGAGTTCCGTAGGCACTGAGGTAGCGACACCGGGACCTTCCAGACCCCATCGGGGCGGCTCGAGCCCCCGGGGGCGGTGCCGACCCCAAACTCTCCTATAAACCCCCCGAAACTCCCCTAAAGCCCCACCTCCCGTCGGGGCACGGCGCTGGCAGGAGGCGGCTTCCCCGCAGACGCCGCTCAATCGCTACCGCGCTCCCCTCGCGGAATGCAGGCTGCTCGTAACACCGAGAACAACAGGAATACCGGGAACACCGGAAGCAACGGGAATACTGGGGCTGCAGGGCTGCCGGGAATACTGTATCACCGGTGCTGCCTGTAACACCGGGAACACTATCACCGGGGCTGCGGGGCCGCCAGTGACACTGGGAGCACCAGGAATACCAGGAACACCGTAACACCGGTAACTGCCCGGGCTGTCGGTACCGCGGAGCCGGGTAAGCGGGCGAAGGAAGCGGCGCAATCCCGGCGAAGCACCGGGACCCCCGCAGACACGGAGTGGAACATGCTGGGGATCCCCGGGAGGGCACAGACCAGGGGGCCGTGCTGGAAGCGGGGGCCCGGCCTGGGGTCGTTCCCCAGGAGGACCGGGAAGCCCCGTGGGGGATCGGGTTGCTCCTGCCCCCGAGTCTCCCGACTGGGTTGTGAGGGGTCTCTACGAGCCAGATCGGGGCGGGAGGTGATGGGCGCGGCTGGCTGGGGGGTCCCACCCCCTGGCAGGCAGCGGGGCAAGGATGTCCCAGGGAACCCCTGGAGAGGACTCCCTGCCTCCTGGCCCTGGAGCTATGGTTCCTTCCCAGGTCACCCATGGGTGGCAGCCACCTGCTAGGGTGGTGGCGGTGCCACTAGGGCTGTCACGTCGGCTGTCACGGTGGCTTTTGCTCCGCTCCGACTTCACCATCGCAGCCCGGGACCGGCAGGGATGGATGGAAGCTGGCAAGGCTCATTCAAGAGGTGTGATCCAGCTGCTCTGCCTGGCGCTCCCCGAGGTTTTGGCTCTAGCAAGGAAGTGAACCGGGGCTGTGACAGCCCAGGACATGGCCAAGATCTTCTCCTCCGCTGCCTCGAGAAGCACATCTCCACACCAGTGTGGGTGGCTGGCAGAGCAGAGCTATGCTCATTCTTCCACCTCTCACTCAGGATCCTGGTCCCCAGCTCAGCCTGAGACGCACCTCGGCACTGGGAGCACTGGTTGCAGGCTGGTGGGAGCAGCCATGAGGGACATGCTTGGATCTGGATACCTTTGGAGCATTGTCCAGCTTGCCTGGATGTGCCTATTCTCCTCTGTGCCGGTGAGGGCCAAGCTGGGGCTGTGGGACAGCAGGGTTGGCACTGCCAGACCTGTGGGGAGTGGGCTCCATCCTGGCTCCATCCTGTGTCCCTGCCCATCCCAAGGATGCAACACACATGGAGGGATGCAGGTTGTGGGGCAAGAGGCTCTGACCCAGCTCTGGGCTTGCAGCATGGTGGGGCCAAGGTGCTGGAGAAGACCTTTGAGGAGTGGCTGCGGTACCGTGATGAGTGTCTGAGGAGGATGGCAAGCGAGCCCTACCCAGCAGGTACCCAGCCATGTCCATCTCAGGGTCAGACAGGGTACACAGAGCCAGGTCTGGATTTTATCCCTCTTCCAGCATCCTCTGCACTGGTCACCCCCATGAGCTGGGGGACTGACAAAGACCTCCATATCTCAAATGGGATGCCCAGAGCTGGTATGCACAGAGGGGATCCAAGGCTGGTGTGGGGTACCACAGCCAATTCAGGGTGACACCAACCCCACTCAGAGGTGCTGAGATGGCAGGGCTGGATGCAGCCGTGCCACCAGCATCTGACCATCCACTTTTCCTCCCTTGCTGCCACTGGAAGGGCTGTTCTGTAATCGAACATTCGACATGTATGCTTGTTGGCCCGATGGGAGCCCTGGCACTGCCGTCAACGTCTCCTGTCCTTTCTACCTGCCCTGGTTTGAGAAAGGTGAGGATGTCCTTTGGCCAGCCCACCACTGGAAGCCAGAGCTGAGCGATGCTGGGGGGTAGAGGCTCTCAGGGTTCCTCTCCTGCCTGATGATGGGGGAGAGAGACCCACAAGCAGACCTGAAGTAAGGGGCACCGAGCAGAGCCAGCCCTGTTCATGCCTGCCCTGGAAGAGGGTCTTTGGGTCTGAGCACAATCTGACCTATGATCCCAGGAGAGGGGTTTGGAGAAGCCCAAAAGAAACATGTTGGTGCTTTGTGTCCACAGTGAAACACGGGCTAGTGAGTCGCAGGTGCGGTGCCGACGGGCAGTGGGTGATGGTGAATGATAGCCAGCCTTGGAGGGACTACTCACAGTGTGAGGAGGAGATGGAGGTCACCGCTGAGGAGGTGGGACCCTGGCCCAGGCACTGGGCAGGGATGGACAGGGCACTCTAGCCAGGGATAGGCAGGCACCCTGACCACTCAGCAGGTGCTGCCTGCCCAGGCTCACGGGTGCTGTGCTCACCTGCAGGAGGGTGCCCGCAGGCTGATGGTGAGCTTCAAGGTGCTCTACACTGTGGGGTATTCACTGTCACTCCTCACCCTCATCTCTGCCCTGCTTGTCCTCATGGTCTTCAGGTAGGAGTGCGAGGGGGACACAGCCCTGCCCCCGGTCCCTCCCAGCTGGTGACAGCTGAGTCCAGGGGTGCCCTGCCTGACACCTGGCACTTGGCAGGAACCTCCACTGCACCAGAAACTACATCCATGCCAACCTCTTTGCCTCCTTTGGGCTGCGGGCGACCTCTGTGATGGTGAAGGATGCGCTGCTGGAGCAGCGCTGGGGCATGGAGCTGGTGCAGGTGGCTGACTGGGAGGCTCTGCTGAGCCACGAGGCAAGTGCTGCCCCGCCATGACCCTGATGGATGCTGGGCTGGAGGTGGGGTGGGGATCCTCCCCTCGGGGAGGAGCATGCAGAGGGTGTCAGTGCCTGTGCAGCCCCGTGTTGGCGAGTGAGCTCTTCGGTTGCTGGTGCCACCCATGCACCTGATGGATGAGGTTTTGGGGTACCTGTGCACTTGATGAGTGAGTTTGGGCCTGTGCAGTGCTCTGCACCTGAGGCATGAGCTCTTGAGGTGACTGCACACCCTGTGGATGAGCTCTCAGAGTGCTTGGGGTGCCTGTGCAGTACCATACATCTGATGGATGAGCTCTTGGGGTGCCCATACACCCTCTGGGTGAGCTCAGGGCACTTGTGCCCCCATGGGCGGGTTCTGTATAAGACCATACACCTGATGAATGAGATTTTGAGGTGCCCACACACCCTTTGGGTGAGCTCAAGGGTACTTGTGCCCCTGTGGGTGAGCACTTGGGGTGCCTGTTTAACACCGTACGCAGGCATGAATGAGATTTTGGGGTGCCAGGGTCCCTCTGGTGGGCACAAAGGGGCACCCATGCCCCCCTGGATGAGCTCTTGGGGTGCCTGTAAAACACGACACACCCTCTGGGATGAGCTCTCAGGGTGCCCACGTCCCCATGCGTGAGTTATTGGGGTGTCTGTATAATACCATACACCTGATGGATGAGCTCTTGGGATGCCTGTGCCCCTGTGGGTGGGCACACAGCCAGCCCTATGATGGCTCTCCTGTGGCAGGCGGCGCTGGGGTGCCGGGTGGCGCAGGTGCTGATGCAGTACTGTATCCTGGCCAACCACTACTGGTTCCTGGTGGAAGCCATCTACCTCTACAAGCTGCTCATCGGGGCCGTGTTCTCCGAGAAGAATTACTACAGGCTCTACCTCTACCTGGGCTGGGGTAGGGGCCACCTGGCTGTGCGGTGGGGAAGGGACAGTACCCAGTGTTGGGGGGCACCGTGGTCCAAACCAGCCCTGGAAGGGTGCAGGGCGGGGGCTCTGCTGAACCTGGGTGTCCCCACAGTGCCCCTGCCCCAGGGATGGTTTCTCAGCTCAGGAGGGTGCTTGGTTTTACAGGTTTTGCTCTGTGACTTGCAGGGACCCCTGTGGTGTTTGTGGTGCCCTGGATAGCTGCCAAGTACCTGAAGGAGAATGCAGAGTGAGTGGGGCTGGAAGGGGGTCCCTCGGGGATGCTCAGCCCCAGGCTGGGACTGGACAGAAGCTGCTGAGGGTCCCTGAGCCACCTGGCTGGGGCTGGAAAGCTCTTGGCACTGGGTGATGGTGTTGCTCTTTGTGTCTCCTGGGGCAGGTGCTGGGCACTGAACGAAAACATGGCTTACTGGTGGATCATCCGCATCCCCATCCTGCTCGCCTCCCTGGTAGGGGACACCCATCAGCCCTAGCCCTACAGCCTTTTTGGACAACAGCAGCTCAGCCCCTGGCTTCCAGCCCTGGGCAAGGCTGTGATCCCTTGGGGAAGGTCCCGGCAGAGTTTAAGAGGGAGGGTTGGCCTCCGAGGATCAGCTAAATGCACATGAGGTTGTTTTTTTAACAGCAGTTTGCCAACCCCCAGGCTCTAGGGGGTCCATGCAGGAAGGAGGGTGTTGAACCCCAGAGAAAGGGGTTGGGGGTGGCCTCTGCTGCTTCCTAGCCAGGATTTTGGGATGGCAGGAAGGGAGGAGATGCAGCAGCAGCCTTGGCAGTACAGGATGTGCCATCTCCTGCAGGTCCTGAGGGTGCATAAGATGGCCAGGGTGGGCTGTGAGGGGTGGGGGTGCTGCGTTCTGTGCACCCCTGCACTGTCTCCCCCTCCCCAGATCAACCTGCTCATCCTCATGCGAATCCTCAAGGTGATCCTGGCCAAGCTCCGAGCCAACCAGAAGGGCTACGCTGACTACAAGCTGCGGTGAGCTGGGAGGGAGGGTGTGGCCAGTCGTAGGTTATCCCTGGTCCTGGCATAACACCACATCCACGACCCCCTCCCCATCCATCCCCACCCTGCTCCTCCAACCTGAATGTCCTTAAATAACCATCCTGACATTAACTAGATTTAGGGTCCCCTTACACTCTTCCAGGCTGGCCAAAGCCACCCTCACCCTCATCCCCCTCTTTGGGATCCATGAGGTTGTCTTCATCTTTGCCACTGATGAGCAAACCACAGGCATCCTGCGCTATATCAAGGTGTTCTTCACCCTCTTCCTCAACTCCTTCCAGGTGAGGCAAGAACGTGACATGTCCTTGTTCTGAGCACATCATGGAGCAAGAACTGGGGGGGGCCTCTTCCAGCTCACTCTCCCTGTGGTACCTCCACGGTGAGGGGGACACCATCTCTTCCACCCTCTGGTGTTGAGTGTGTGGTGGTGCCTCCTGTGCTCTCTGAGGCAGCAGTGACAGGGGGACCTCAGCCCCAAAAGCACCCAAAAATGGTCTGGGGGGAGACTAAGCCTACCCCAGCCCCAGGAGAGGGATGGTAGTGGGGGCTTACTCCCTGCTCTCCCTCCAGGGTTTCCTGGTGGCTGTGCTGTACTGCTTTGCCAACAAGGAGGTATGTACCTGCCACAGTATCTCTTGCCCACCTTTCCCATCCCATCCTGTGCCTGCAGGGAGGGCATGGCCAGGCACGAGCCCCCCCCCTCTCCCCTTTGTGCTAGGTGAAGTCTGAGATGAAGAAGAAGTGGCAGCTCTGGAAGCTCGACCACCCAGTGCTCTTCTGTGCCCAGTGATGCAGTGCCTGCCCCATAGAGCCAGGGCAGAGCAGCTGCTGCCCATGACGGGCCAGCTGGAGGGTGGGGGGCTGTGGGAAGCTGTGCTGGGCAGTGCCTACCCAGGACATCCAGGTTGGGACCAGTGTCTGGCTGTGCCACACTGGAGCTGCTGGAAGGGACATCCCCCCACTGTGGTCCAAAGGGGAGGCGGGTACCCCAGACTCTTGCCAGGCATCACTGCCTCCTCAGCAGGGCCTCACCTTGCCTGGGCTTGGGGGCTGTGTGGGCAGTGCCTAGTGCTTCCTACCACCACCTGTGCCCCAGCAACTCCTGCCAGCATCCACCAGCCGTGTGCAGGGGAACCCCTTGCCTCCCCAGTGGGAGGGAAGCTGGAGGGAACCTGGCTCTCAGCAGTGGAAATGAGAGACTCTGCTTAGCCTGGCACTGCTGTGTGGACCTGACGCCCCACTGCCCAAACCCTCCTGCTGCACCAATCCATTAGGACAGGCACTCATGTCCTCCCCTCCTTGTCCTACCCAAGGACCATCTCAGCAGCACCTTGACAGCTCCCAGACATCCTGTAAAGCTCTTCACAGTGAGCTGCTGCTTCGGCACCTTCTCTCCACCCTCATCATGGACACAGAACATGGCACCAGCACCTGCCCATCCTTGCTGCTCTTCTGCTGCACAAACCGCTTGGTTCCTCCTCTCTGAGCCCCTTCTGCGGCAGGTCCCCCCTTGCTCTGGGCAGAGCCAAGGATGGAGCCTCCAAGTCACACAGGAGTGAAAGATTTGAGAGTATCAGCTTGCTGGAGCCAAGCCCAACCTTCTGCATCCCCAGTCCAGCATCCAGCCCAACCACCTCCTCCTCTGCTGGGGGAAAGGTGGGCATGCCCAGACAGGGGCCACAATTGGCTCAGGAACTGTTTTGCTGGCAAAAGGCTAAGATTCAGGAAGTTTACTTTCCAGTGAGGTATCAAAGCATCAACCCACCCTCAGCAACCAGCCTGTGAAGCCCAGGAGCACTGACACCTCTGCCTTGGCAAGGGAAGCATCTGAGGGAGAGTGGTTTCAGCAGGACAGCACATGCGTGGCTTCCAGCTCTTGTCCTGGCCCTGTCTTCTCCTAGAAGAGCTGGGAGCAGCTGCAATCACCATCATCACCCTGGCTCCTTGCTCTTACCCTCCAGAACAGGACAGACACACTCCTGAGTGCTTGCTCCTATGACACATTCCTTCCTTTCTCTTGCAAAAAAGACCCCACCAGGCTGGAGGAAGCAACTGGGACTTTCCAAAACATGCACACAGACACAAGGGGTTCTCCAGCTCCTGCCCCTTCCCTGACAGGCTGGGGTAGCCTTTTGCAGTGTCTCAGGAGGGGCTGCCTCAAGCACACCAAGGAAAGAGGCTGCGCCAGGCTGGAGTCACACAGGAGTCGTCCTAGACAAGTGAAGCCTCCCTGAGACCATTTTACACATTAATGCTCTTTTCACATGTAAATAAATGTTTATTTTTCAGCAAGCAGAGCCTGATGCTTCTGTCTGCTCTGACCAAGGAAACAGCTCTTCAGCACCCAGAGCTGAATCCCAGAATGGTTGGTGTTGGAAGGGACATTAAAGCTCATCTCATTCCACCCCCTGCCATGGACACAGACACCTTCCACTAGCCCAGGCTGCTCCAAGCCCTGTCCAGCCTAGCCTTGGACACTTCCAGGAATGGGGCAGCTACAGCTTCTCTGGGTAACCTGTGCCAGGGCCTGGCCACACTCATAGGAAGAATTTCTTCCCAATTTCCCGACCAATCCTGCCCTCTGTCAGTGGGAAGCCATTCTCCCTTGTTCTGCCACTCCATCCCCTTTCCTGCCACTCTATCCCTTGTCCCAACTTCCTATCCAGCTCTCTTGGAGCTCCTTTAAGCACTGGAAGGGGCTCTCAGGTCTCCCTGGAGCCTTCTCTTCTCCAGGTGAACCCCCTCAGCTCTTCCAGCCTGTCTCCAGAGCAGAGCGGCTCCAGCCTTTGGAGCATCTCTGTGGCCTCCTCTGGACTCACTTCAGCAGATTCACAGGTGCTGATTTGCTGCTCTTCGCTGGGTGCTTTGTGGTCCCAGTGGATTCCCACATCACCCACCCAGGTAGTGCTGCAAGGGTGGCATCTTTGAGAGGAGCCAGGCAGGGCTGGGAAGCCAGGGATGAGGCATTCACAGTCCCCTGAGACTGCAACCAGCTGGGAGAGTAAGCTATAAAGCACTGTATGTATTGCCCAGATAGGGAGCTTATTCATGATTCCTTAATCCAGCTCCCTCCAGAGAAACCCACACCCCACAAACAGGTTCTCAGTTTTTATTCTTTTATCGAAGTCAGCAAATACTGTTTTCCTCAGACAGCTTACTTCAGGGTATCATCAGGCTCCCTGCTGCCTGCACAGCCAACCCTGGCAGCAAGTAATGCTAGTTAATGTCCTCTCTTTAAGGAATTGCCTCCTCAGGTAAACACTATTGTAGAGAATCCCCTGCCCAATGTCCCCCTTATCTGCTTTCACACCCCTTGAAGCCTTTGCACCTGGGCTCCTGCAGCACCTTTTCTGGGGCCTCTTCCTTCACACACGCTGCCATAGCTCTCTCTCCTTTTCCCAGGCTCCCAAGCACTACAATCTATTGGATGTACCATCTTAAACCCTCCAAACCCATTTTTTCCACCCTAAGACTGAGCAAAGTCAGACCCAAATCTGTGTAGTCTCCTTATGTCCTGCACAGCTCACCCAGTTCTGTTGAGCCAGGGCTTTCCTCACTCTCCAGGGGCTCCCAGGCCCCTTTCCTGAGGTTTTTGAGGGTGGTTTTGCTTTAAATTCAAGGGACACAGCACTGATAAACCTGTATTAGTGCAACTAGAGGCACTGCAAAGGCTAGGGAGGCCATGGGACTCCCCACCTTTCCTCGAGTCACAGGGAATGAGGGACAAAGTCCACAATACTCTTTGCAGCACAGCTTCCATACTCTGAGGAATTCCCAGGGATGCTGCCTTAGGAGAATTAGCTCCACCTTACAAAATTGTTCAGGGTGAAGCTCCTGCAGCCTTGTTCTGCAGCTGGCACTGGATGCCCATGTGTACTGTGGCATTTGTGAAAGATGAAAAAATAGTGTGTTGTGGTGAGTTTAAGAGTTAAACACAAGTAGAAGGCAGCACCCTCAATACACAGGGGGGCAGGGCCAGAGAGGGTCATACCTGCCTAGTTGGGGACAGTGGGTGCCCTGAGGCTGTCCCAGGAGGCACAGACCCCCCAGTCAGACCAGATGTCCCTGTTACACAGGCAGACTCACTCTCAACCCTGCCTAAAGGGACTACTTGGGTAGCTCATTATAAGGGGTGACCAGCTCAAAGTACAGAGCTAGAATGGATTTTTATACTTTGAAATCTGTGATCAAGGTCCAAAAATCAGAGGGACACACAGTTTCATCCTCTTCCCCAGGAGACTTTTCCCAACTCAGAAGGCTATCACTCACAGACCTCAGGTTTTGATTGTTTTTTTCCCCCCTCACAAGACTCAGTAATAAACAGGAACACAGAGTTGGAAACTATTTTACACCAAGGTCTCAGTCATCAGAGCCCTCTGTGGCCCAGCTCCCAGAGACGGGGCCTCTTCCTGCACTGCCTGTCCTTTGAAAATGCCCACACAAGAATGGCCTGGCAGAACTATTTCCAAACACTAAAGCCTGCAATCAAATATAGGCAGTGACAAGAACCAAAGCTGTGTGCCACAGATCCATCTGGGATGTGGTTTCTTGTGCCCATCTGCCATGGGGAGAGAGCTATCCTTCAGTTCCTGCTCTGCTGCCCTGGCATTCTGCTGCTTGCCAGAGGCATGGGAGGTTCAACAGTCCCAAGGTCTTCCTTCTCTCTCATGTCCTTCCAGAGGAACATTTGCTTTGCATCCACTGCCAGTACTGGGATCTTGGCACAGACAAACCAGACTAATAGTCTCTGCTACAAAACATTTACCACAAGAACAAGCTTTTGGGAATGGAATACGGTGAACCAGGACAGGGTTAATTTTTGCAGTAGCCAGGAGGGGCATGACCAGGATGAGGAGGTTATTCTCTACTACCTCCTGCCATACAGAGGGGCTGGGGGAAAGGGATGCCTTTCAGTCAGGAGGGTAAGAATTGTTTGCCTCTCCTGTACCCTCTGTTATTGTTGCCATTACTGTTCATTTTTTTATCTCATTGCTGTTTCCAGTAAATTGTTCTCATCTCAACCCCTGATCTTTCTCCTTGGTGCCTCCAATTCTTCTCTCCATCCCACCACAGGGGAATAAGTATGGTTGGGAGTGTTTCAGTGGGAGCACTTCACTGGGGAATTTCATTCCTAAACTACAACATGTGATCACAAGTAACCCCTGAGGAGGGCAAAAATCTGAAGAGAACCAGGGTGAGCTGGCTGAAGGAAGAAGCTTTGAAGTCCAGATCTGGGATGGCAGTAGAGCAGACATTCCAACTAGGAACAGAGTTGCACAAGCTTCACTGCAGCTCAAAGAGCCAAACATTACAAATGCCACTCACTTCACTCCTTCGCAACAACCTCTCTTCCTTATGGCCTCAGATATATCTTCTGTGCCAATCCACGTGGCACAAGAGGAGCCAGGGACACATTTCAGAGGCGGTGGGGAGGTTGGGATGCAGAAGAGGATAGTTAATTGATTGCTGTGTGTAACCATCAACTTTCTACCACCACACAGACCTGAACAAGGACTGAAGGAAGCTTCAGGCAGATAAAACTTCTGGGTTCAGAGCTTCTCCTCCTAACCTAAACCTTCCAGTGTGAACAAGGATCCTGAGAATCCAGATGGCAGCCACGCCCAGAGACCTGCTGGTTGTCCTCTTCTGCTGTCCCTTGTCCTCCCATGCATGTTCTCCGGTGGCCAAGACCTCCTTCCAAGCCCTGCCAGCTGCAGTGGCACTCAGCAGAGCTGCGGTGCTGCCCACACAGCCCTTGTGCTCACTCTCCCAGGCACACTCAGCTTCCGGGTGGAACAGTCACCCGACGTCAATATTCCTGCAGCCACCAGGAAAAAGAGGACAGTCATCCCTTGGTGGGACAGAGAGACGAGGGGACTAAGGGTTTTCCAAAGGGAAATCCAACCAGAGGGCATGTATCGACTAGTTAGAACCCAGCCCTGGTGCCTGTGCTATGAGGGAGCACTAGAGATGCGCAGGTGGCTGGGAGTGGCAGTAAGGGGTGATGTCCCTCAGTGCCACAGGCTGTCCCGGTGGATGGATGACAGTAATTTCCACTCACCCTCCTGCTTTGTTATGGCTCTAGCCAGCTCTGCCCGATCTGCCCTGGGGCTTGGAGCCTTTGGAGGTTTTGAGTCACAGTCTCCAGAGCTTTTCCTGAGGACAAACCAAAGGGAAAAATCAGCATTAGGAACAGGGCAGGAAGCAGGGAAAAAACAGGCTGCACTCAGCCACTGCTGTACTGCCTTCCTCCGGCCTGCTCCCCTGCAGCTTCCAGCATCCCAGAAACAGGTTGTCTCTGCTCTCTGTCTGTGGCTGGGACAAATTCCTGTCATCAGGAGAACAGGACATAGACTTTGGGAACCACTTCCCAAGCAGCTGTGACCATTGGCCAGGAGATGCAGGGGCCACATACACCCTGTCTCTCAGCCTGGGCCTGTCAGCAGAGGATGAGGCAGAGCCCAAGATCTGCAGTGAGTGTAAGTGCCTGCAGAAAATGTCTGCACCAACTACAGAGCCTGGAGACTTCCCTGAAAAAGGGGGGTTGTTGGGTCCCTCTCAATTACCATTTCAAGCCATCAGAAACCCACCCAGCCAGGCCTTCCCTGGGCACAACATGTGTCCAGAGTCCTTCCCTCCTTACCCATCTCTCCCACACATTCCTCCAGCACAGCTGACAGCTCAGGCAAGCTCAGGGACTTCAGGGAAGGTGGCCACCCTTCCAGCACTGCAAGGACAGGAACCACACAGTTAATGCATCTGCATTCTCTCTGTGACAGAAGAGAGACAAGCAGCTGATGTTGCTGGAAAGCATTCACACTTCACACCTAAAGTAGGTCCAGTTTGAGGGTTTGAGTCACATGGGAAGAGAGTTGGAACTGCCCATGTCAAACTGAGGGAGTTCTCTGGCAATTATACCACTTTGAAATTTATGTTTTTATACCAGTTGGATAATATTTAAAAATCTCAGAGATAAAGTGTAGTGGACAGAATTCAACAAGATCTCTATCTCACTACAGAAAAAAGCATGTCACAGGCAGCAGGATCACAGAATCACAGACTGGTTTGGGTTGGAAGGAATCTTAACGACCATTTCCCTCAAGGGACTTTAAAGACTCCATCCCCCTGCCATAAGCAGGGACACCTTCCACTAGGTCAGCCCCATCCAGTCTGGCCCTGAACATTGCCAGGGATCATATGCTAACTCCGTGGGTTAAGGAGATGCTGGCCAGGCCTACCCAGGTGTACAGGTGTCCGTCCCACAAACTGAATGGGAAAATCCTTCAAAATGAGATAGGGAACCAACCACAGCTTCTGGTTCAGCCCCTGCTCCAGTGCACAGTACAGTGACACACCCAAGGTGCAGCCACAGGCCCATGAAGCAGGACTGTCACTGAACACCTGTCCTACAGCTCTGCATTTCTACCACAAGCACTGCTCAGACCCCAAAACTTCCCACTTGCTGAAAACCAAAAGTTGCTGTGAAACTCTGCCACAGCTAAACTCCAAACACCCCAAGTGCTTTAAATGTCTCTCCTGAGCACTTTTCACATTCAATGGAAGGGTTTTGTTGTTCATCCATTTCCATCTCGCTGACTTCATGCTTTCAGCAAGGAAAGACAAGCATGAGGCTGGCTCTGGAGCCTCCTGTTCCCCCCTCCTTGCACCCATCTCTGCAGTTTGAGGTGTTCCTCACCTGGGCGCTCGCCAGGCCGCCGGTTCTCTCTGGCATCTGGCACTGTGCTGCCCGCTCGCTCTGGGATGAGACGGGAGGACAGCTCTGCCTGGCAGCTCCTGCCAAACAAGACGTGGTCCATCAGCAGGGCACAGGGACCCTCCTGGGAACAACAGTCTGTGTGCTCCTACCACCTGAGTACCTGTGTGGGATGCCCAGGGACAGCCTCTAAGGCCCTGAGTTACAAACTGCTCCTTGCTCCTTCCCGGGAAGAGGAAGACATGCCCCAGGCAAAACTCAGGGCACTCGTCATCATGCCCCATCTCCATCCACAGCAATCTCTGCCCAGTTCACAGAGGAGCTGAGGGGGGACAAGAGAAGGAGGGGCAAACGTGAGCAGGAAGAAGCCCAAGCCAAAGGCTGTGCCTGGTTGTTGTGAGAGTCAAGCCTGATCCAAGGTTTCTAATGGGCAAAGGAAGCAACCTCAGGACAGGCATCAGAAAGGCACAGAAGTTCGCTGACTCATCATCATCCCATCAATTCCAGTAGTGTATCCTCAGAGCATGACAGGCCCCTTCTACCAGGCAGTCTCAGCTCTTGCATCAGAGAAAAAGCTAAGTTCTGCCTCTTGTAGCTGGCAATATTGCTCTGCTGTTCTTCTGGATCCAACCCCAGCTCAAACAGTACACCCTACTCCCTGTTCGGCTGAAGTCCAAAAGCAGCAGGATTAATGCCACTTTAAAGGATGTGCCTGTTCTATCAATAGACCGAACAGGGCCTGTGACAGGAGTTCATGTGGGACTGAGAGAAAAACATAACAAAGGCAATAAAAGGTGTGTCAGGAGGTGTGGGTGAACAGGGCAGGATTTTCTGCTGGGTGTCAGACTTGCAAAGAAAGTATTCTTCACTTGCCAGGGCAAGACACTGTGAGTCCTTTGACAGAGTTTGGAAGTTAGAAACTCCTTTCTGCATTCACCTGATCACAAAGGTACATGCTGGATAAGAACAAAGCCCTCAGCCTTTTGGTTCCCTCTAGCTGAAAAAGGACCACCCAGCACCCCCAAGAAGTCAGGTGACTTACAGCTCATGCATCTGATTAGGATTTCAGATCTGCTCCAGTGGCAGAGGGGAAAGGCAGGCAGGATCCAAAATGCGCTCAGGTGCCAGGTGAGCTCTCCTGCCTTACCCTGAGCATCACCTGTAAGACTGTCAATATGACCCCAAATCCCATTTCCCAGCAGCCTCCATGTAATTTCCTGGGAATCACTTACTTGATCTGATCCAGCAGGACCCCAGCATCCTTGGTGATGGCCTGAGCCTCTCTGAGCTGGCACTGGATGACATTCCAGGTCTCATCCCGCTCCATCAAGCAGCTCTCAGCCACTGCACGCAGCTTCTGCTCCTGGCACACCTGGCCCTTCATCACCTCCACCTCTTCACACCTCTGCAGCAGAACAGAGTGGGGGGTGAGGCTGGAAGTACTGCACATCACTCTCATCTCTGCTACTCTGGCATGGCTCTGGAGTCATTTTAATGGCTTAGGCAACCAGAGGGTTCCTTTCCAGTTGGAAAGGAAGGATAAGGCTTGTACACTGAGTACAGGTTCTCTCCATACCAAGCCCAGCCACAAAATTATAATCCCCCCTTCCTCTCCATTTACAATGATATTCATTAGGCCAAATTTCCCAAACCAACAACAACCAAGTGTGTTCACTGATGGCTGCACAACTCCACCATAAAAATAACACTGCTGGAAAGGAACAGCGATTCACTTCCTGCCCCTGGCTCCTATAGTTCTCAGCTGGATAGGAAACAGAAACAAAGGCTTCACAAGCATGGAGCACAGAGGATGAGGAGGACTCAAGGAAATAGCCTAAAGTTGTGTCAGAGGAGGTTTTGGTTGGATATCATGGAAAGGTTCTTCCCTCCAAGGGTGGTTGGGTACTGAACAGGCTCCCCAGGGCAGCTGTCACTGCACCAAGGCTGAGAGAGCTCAAGAAGTTTTTGGACAATGCTCTCAGGGATGGGGTGAGATTGTTGGGGTGTCCCTGTGCAGGACTAAGAGTTGGACTTGATGATCCTGATGGGTCCCTTTCAATTCAGCATATTCTGTGAGTTGATAAGCTGTACCTGTGGTGTTACCTTACCTAGTGTGTCCACTAAAAGTTATGGCCTGGGGTAAGGGAAAAGACATTAGAGGTACAAGGTAAAAACAAACCGTCAATCACTTCTTGCAGTGGGTGAGACCCTGAGCAGCTCACAGCAGCCTCACCTTGTGCAGCTGAATGGCCAGTTCCTGCATCTCGGCCTCCAGCCGATCTGCATAGGCCAGTTCCAGTGCGTCGCTGGGCGGCCGAGCGCTGCTGTGCCACCGGGCAATTGCAGAGGTCATCTTCCTCTTGGGTCCAAACAGCCTGGGGGGAGAATGAAAACCCTCAGGGATCAAGCTCTGCACCACCTGACTCTAGGCTCAAAGGGAGAAGGAGGGGAAACCTCATTGGAGTTACAACTCCTCAGGAGGGGCAGGGGAGGGGCAGGCACTGATGTCTGCTCTGTGGGGACCAGAGACAGGACCCAGGGAACAACCTGACATTGTGTCAGGGGAGAGTTAGGCTGGATCTCAGGAAAAGGTTCTTCCCCCAATGGGTGGTCGGGCACTGAACAGGCTCCCCAGGGCAGTTGTCACAGCACCAAGGCTGAGTTCAAGAATTGTTTGGAAGATCCTCTCAGGCACATGGTGTGACTCTTGGGGATGGTCCTGTGCAGGGCTAAGGGTTGGACTCAATGATCCTTGTGGGTCCTGTCGAACTCGGCACATTCTGTGATTCTGTGAATACCAGGAGTGCACTATAGCCAAGAACTAGGGGGTATCAAAATTGTATGGAGGCAGCCAGGAGAAAGCAGCACTCACCAGCTAAACTTTTCTAACCACGTTGTGCATAGTTTATAAGGAGAAAGATGGGAACAACATGACAGACACTCACGTGATGCCTATTTCCTTCAGATCACTCTCTGTGAGGGTCAGGAAGATCCGCAGGTCAACGTCTTGCTCCTCAAACACTTGCAGATACTTCAGGCACCCAATCTGCTCAAGGAGTGTTGCCAGGTCCTGCAGCCCATCCAAAATGAACTTATTTATACCCTCACAAACAAAAGTACTACCATTTCTCTTAAGTATCTGCTTCCCCATGTTGCTGTAATGCCTTCCTGGGTTCCAGCAGCAACCACAAGTTCCCCTGGTTCCCTGCCCTTTTCTGGAGTCACACAACAGGACAGGATTGGCCTCTGCACTACAGCCATGGCCTCTTCTAACAAGTGCAGAGAAAAACAACACACCAACATCTACCCCCAGCCCACACCACTGCCAGGTTTGGTAGCACATCCACAGGCCTGAAAGCTCTAGAAAACTCCTCTAAGCAGAAGCAACACCTAAGCAAACAGCTCTCTGTACAAGAAATTGCTGTTTCAGAATTACTCAAGTTTGGGCAGAGGTTTGGAATCAAAGGTGTTTTGGTGACAACTTCCCTTTTATCCAAGAGAGCAGCTTAGGCAACCTTGGAAAAGCCTCCCACACCCGGCACAGTGACACAGGCTGTATGACTGACTGGGTGCAGTTACCTGTGGCCCTGTGTAGGCAAGGGGCTCGGGAAGAACCAGGTGCTGACCAGAAGCTCCAGCTTTCCCCAGGCAGTGGCTCCACTGGCTGTCACTGCTGCTGTAACGGTTCTTGATCTTAAAGCTCTTGCCTTGTTTCCGACTTGGGAGACTGTTTGCATGGTCAGAGTCCTGGAAAAGAAAGAAAACACCTATAAAATATAAAGGCCAAGGATGCTTGTACAAAGATGTTAGGATCACTAGTGCAGACTCCTTCAAGACCTAAGGGCACTTCTGTACATCAGCCCCAGAGCTGTCTTGAACCGTGTGAGCTTTGAGTTGAACCATGGAATAACCTCCAATCTCTTTCCCTTTCTTGGTTTTCTTGTCCCAGTAATAATATCTTTCCTTACCCGGACTGGTTTTATAGCCTCCCACGGAAGTAGAGCTAGAGTAGGCCGTGGAAGGGTGACAGCATTGGCCAAGCTGAAGGCAGAGGAAGGATAATTGAAGACCCTACCTCATTGCTTTCCAAAGAGCCTTCACTGCTGACTCCCAGGGCTCTGGTCAGGCATTCGCTGCTGCTGCTGCTGCTCCTGATGGTTCCCAAGTTGTTGCTGGAGAAAACATTATCCTCTGGAAAGGAATAGGAAAACAAAATGTTTAAGGTCAACTTCAACTTCTTACATTCCGTTTTTGCCACATAATTATCAGCAAAACCTCCTGGAGGCACGAAGTCAGCAGAAATCCAGAGCAAGGCTTCATATGCAGCACTCATCACACCAGACAACCCTTAGACAGAAAAATCACATCTGATCCCAGGTGATAATCTTTCCCCAAGTCTGTTTATTACCACAGATACCACTGGAAACAGCCCACCTTCATCTTCTTCACACCCTCCTTCAGAATATTTGTACAAAATTGATGAGATCCCCCCACACTGAGCTTTGCCTTCTGTAGCTAAACCATCCCAGTTCTCCCCGCCTTCCCTCAGGAGAGATACTCCAATCTCAACATCTTAGTGGGAAAGGAACATGGAAGCGAAGGGTTTGACTCACATCCAGGTGATGTGATCCAGGTACTGCAAGCTGGACCATTTTTTGAGACAGTGACCTACCCCTGCTGCTGCTGCTTTCCACATCCTGCTCGTTAATCGGAGAGGTGACATCTCGGTTCCGGATGTCACCTCCTTCACAGCTGCCATCATCACTGAAGGTGACGTAGCCCTGAAGGGGGACCTGCTCTGTGTACAAGAGGAAGGGAGAACACACTAAGACAAGGATGCAAGTTAGCAGGGAGGCTCCAGCAGAAAATACAACCACTCAGGGATTTCAAAATAATCAAAAGAGACTGTTTTCTCAACTGGCAGGTTTCATTCTGAAAGGCACAGAGAAAACCTGAAAGTTGCAGATGCCTACAACTCCCTCACACAATCCACAGCAGCTGTACTTCATTTACATAGTTGCATTGAAAAAAAAGTCAGAAGAGACTCATAGCAGAGATGCACCTTAAATAGCAGCTTTCAGCATTTCCTCTCCTCTTCACACCCAAAGTATCAAAGGGCAAAAATACCTGCTTAAGAGAGTAAGGTGCCAGCCCAGCACAGCACATCCAACCCCGTTTCAGCTGTGCTAAAACACCAGGAGCACCCTACTGTCATTTAAGAAGTTCACAGCAACATTTTGATACAGAAAGTGCCTGTGGGATAATATGTATCTGTATTTGAGAGAATGAACTGAGCTCTGAATATGCTTTGAAGTCCATGTCCTTCGTTATTTCAACCAAGTAATCAGCCTGACAAATACCTATGATACACACAGGAACACACACTTTACACCACCGCATCCAGAAGTTGATGCCTGAGCTGGTATTTTCTGTCTCTTGGCCTATTGCAAAGGCTTTGTAATCTCTTTTTTAGCAGTATTTCAAACAACAGGGAAGGCAAAAAAACTGACAGGTCCAGGAGTAGCAAGTTCACTTTCATGACCAAAGATTTCCTGGCCCATGTGACCACTTCCTCTGTCATCAGCTTGAGAAGGGCTCTCAAACTTTTGAGCCTGCCTCAAAAAGGGAAGCCGGACTGTTCTCAAGTGTCAGGGGAGCAGTCATTGAGGCAAGAGCAGGGAAGTGTCTCACTCATCAGTATTCAGCCTTGACAAAAGAGTTCCAGGGGTTTTTTTTCTAAACCAGAGACTGGATAGCCTTGTATGATGATGTTCACTACTTCTGTTCTATACAAAACACATATGAATCCCCAACAGAGAGAAAAAAATTGCTGACTCAGAAAGGCTTCAGAGAACTCCTAACTCTTCTCACCATAGTGAGACACCTTCTTGCCCCCGATCCCAACTGCTGTGATCTTTGCCAAAGCCTGAGGCCCGTCATGGATGCTGGGACCCTTGGTCCTACGAGCAGGTCTCTGTCTCTGGGGAGCAGAACATGATTCATCTGAGGAACTCAGCTCTTCATATTTTCCTGTAGTTCAAACACAAGTCATTAGTAGCACAGTAAGTCATTTACCTACTTTATTTTCTACTGGTCCTAAAAATGCAGTTGAAAGAAAAAGAGAAATGTTAAAAAGAGAGGGTGAAACAGCTGAACTAGGTCAGAAAAGGGCCAGCAGACAAAAAGTTTTGGATTCATGACTCTTCCATCCTCAGAAATGATGGAATTTCCAGGACAGACCAACTAGCGCTACACAGTAATGTACTTACAAAACATCAAGCACCTCGCTTCAGGTTCCATCTCAAAATGAACAAAATAAAACATCTGTTACCTGGACCCCTGCAGAAGACCTTGGGCACTGGGGCTGCATGCAAATCTATCAGTCCCACAATCTTTGTATGTCCATACTTCATGGCCAGTGTCCGTGCTGTGGCTCCCGTGTTATCTCTGACATCTGCTTTCACCCCCTGTAGAAAAAATATCTGTTTAAATGCACATAGCAGAGGGCACTATATAAAAAACCCCAAGGATTGTCTTGGTTCTTCCATTAGAAATTCAGGCTCACCTTTGACAGACAGTTCAAGCTCCACTAATACCTTGATGCCTTTCTAGTTATGTACAGTTTCCCCAGTCCCTGAATGCCAAATAGCCCAGGTATATGGATTTTGTGCACTGCCACAGGGAGCTTGTCTGTTTTATCTGAGAAGTGTTTTGTATTGCTGCCTCCTTCTGGTGGGATGCTGGACAAGTTAAATGGGATGTTAAAACCAAACTGCTTAAGAGACATGCATGCTCATAAACTTTTGGAGGCAGAACATGCCCACCAGCCTGAGCATGCAAGCCTGTAAACACAGAAAAATTACAGCTTTAGTCGTGTCCTAATTCAGTCATTATTCAATTAAATCTGGACAATCAGACCTCAATGCTATTCCTGAAAGGCCAGTGTAAAATCACAGTACCAGTGTGCAGAAGGCAGATGCTTTGAAAGCAGTCCTGGAGGTCTGAAACTTCAGAAGTGACTGTCATCGGGGATTAAACATAACAATGCAAAAAAGGCTGGTGTCAAACTTGTGGTTCTTCCTCTGAGGGCTGGAAGCAGAGACTTTCAGCTTTTCAGAGAACTGTCAGGACACTTACATGATTGAGAAGGTACTGAACAATTATCTCATGGCCAGAAGCAGCTGCTTCC
Organism: Sclerurus mexicanus; assembly: GCA_013396755.1. Classification (NCBI taxonomy): domain Eukaryota; kingdom Metazoa; phylum Chordata; class Aves; order Passeriformes; family Furnariidae; genus Sclerurus; species Sclerurus mexicanus. The sequence continues at coordinate 115,935 of VWZF01006101.1, read as the reverse complement.
ATCAGAGGTGTATATCCATACACTGGCTCCCTAAAGAGAGAACAAACACATGGACTAGAATAATCACAGCTGAACTGTGCTGCAGTCATTGCCATAACCTAGCAGAACATCTCCTTCCCTCAACCTTTGTTGATCATAAACTCTACCACATACTGGCTGTTCTACTGCATTCTGGTCTACCCCAGAAAAACTCCCCATGGAAATTCAGTGTTACTTGATTGGCTGCACAGCAACAGATAACTCTTGCAGCTACAGATCTGCCTTCCAGAGGCAAGACTGGTTTTAAAAGCCAAACCGCATTCTGAGTATATAGAAAATTCAACAGGAAGACTTGCAAAGTGCACTTGACTTCCGAGTTGAGCAATTAAACAAGCAGTAAATATAATTTCTCTTGATCTTAGTAATAAACAGCAACAACATGGGCAGACTACTATTCAGTTTACAGTTTTTCCTTGTATAAGCTGTGCCACACCTCCTAAGGTACAGGGGGGAAGACAAAAGCAGGTATCTGTGTTGGAGTCTGTTCATGCACCAACTGTTGCTTTCATATCTGAATGAAAAACGACAATAAAATGACAGATTCCTCTCCTTACTTGCAGTTGGCGTTTGCCCCGTTCTCCAGTAAGAACTTGACCATCTGCTGGTGCCCAGCACTGGTGCAGTGGAACAAGGCAGTCCAGCCATGAATGTCCTTCATCTCCAGCTCTGCACCTTGCTTCAAGAGAACAGACAATATCCTTTACTGCACCCCCTCGGCTCGGGCTTTTACTGCTCCTCTGCGCTGGGATAGCAAGAGTTTAAATCCCTGCATGAAGCTGAACTGACAACACAATGTTGCAACATGTGGACAATCCCACCCTGAGCATTTAAACCATGTGCTGTGGCTTTACCGACTTATTATGGGATACACACCTGTAGTAGGAAGTAAGCAACACTCTCGTTCCCACAACTGGAGGCCAGCATGAGTGGGGTCTGGCCTTCTGGTGTTGGGATGTTCACGTTCACTCCTGCTTCCAGCAGCAGGTGCACAATGTTGTCATGGCCAATGTAGGAGGCATACATCAGTGGAGTCCACCCCCCACAGTTCCTCTGGTTTAAATCCAGATCTCTACTAAATAACAGAGGAAAAAAGGCAGATTAACTACCATGGCCGAGCTAGAGGTCACACTCCTCTTGCTAGCATCACTGTACTGACAAAAATTCTAGCACTGAAGCCTGCAGGGGAATTCCTTCCAGCTCTAACACAACTTTAACCAAAGCACAGAATCATGGAATGGCTTGGGTTCAAAGGGACCTTAAAGACCACGTCGTTCCACCCCCCTGCCATGGGCAGGGACATCTTTCACTAAATCTTTCACTAAGGAAATAATCTTTATCAGCAGACTTGCCCCTGAAACTTTGTGCCCAAGAACCCTTTGGCAGTTCCAGGGATGTGTCCCTGTTGCACTCACCAGTGCAACAGCCAGTGAGAACCACACCTGGCAGAGGTAAACCCAGAGCTGTGCCCTCCCCAGCCCCTCTCACCGCTGAATACACTCCTGCACCACTTCATACTGCCCAACAGAGGAAGCCGTGTGCAAGTCCAGAGGGACATCCAGCTCTTCCCGACAGATCATCCCGACCCCGTGCCACATGGAGAGACTACGGCTCAGAAGCTCTGACTCGCTGGCTTCATCACTCAGCTCCGACATAGCGCCCTCAGGAACCAAAGCAAAGCACAACATTTAGCTTCTGATCCCCATTTTCCATAGAACAAGGCATCACCCATTGGAGCTACAGCTCCAAGGTTCCAGGGGCTTGGAAGGTGAAGTCAGTTCAGAGCTGTGGTGTTTCAAATCCCTACCTCTACTTTGATCCACTCCTCAGCCAGAGGCAGTAACAGCTGCTGAGCAGATTTTGCTGAAAGTTCTCTTGCTGCAGGGGACTCTGGGATTTGAATATGCTGGAAAAATAAAAGGCAATAATGCTAAACTCCACATCTTTCAAATCTTAAATTAAGATTTCAGAAGCACTGGCTTTATTTCCTCCCTTTCTAATCCAAAGGTGCCTAAGGAAGCTTTGGATACCCTCATCAAGAGAAGACTAAACGCCTTTTTAAGATGCTTAGTGTTACACAAAAGGATGTAATTCTTGCTTTGGATGTTTTATAATGCAGAGAGAGAATTAAGAACGCACATGTCAGACCCTCCTGGTTTTTCTCCAAGTGTCTTCTATTACAGGATGGCCCTGCTTAAATTAACACAGAGTCATGAATAATGATGATTGCCCACACTGCCCCCAAAAGTGGTTCATGTCACCTCAACAGGGTTCACACTTCAGTGTCATCAGGTTTTAAGGAGATTGTTTCTACCATTATTGTTTTAGCTCTTCAGAAGCAGCCCAGCCCCATCTCTGTGAATTCTGGAAATTGTTGAAACACTTGGAGCAGCAGCACCTGCCCATTCATTATAGGAGCATGTACACCATCCTGCAGACATAACTTAATTACACAGCTCCTCTAGTTCCAGCACTGTCTGGAAGGTTTAATCCCAGCCTTCGGGAGCAATCACAGATTAATCACTATAACCACTCAAAGGAGTGCTCTTGTTTGGCAAATCATGTAGAGCTGTTCAACACAGCTGCAACCATCAGCTTCAGTTGCAGCTCCAGGCACAGAATCCTGGAATGATTCACATTGGAAGGGACCACTGCACATCATCTCACCCAACCTCCCTGTTTAAGCAGGGTACCCCTGAGCACATTACTCAGGGCTGTGCCCACGTGGGTTTTAGTGTCTCCAGGTGATGGAGACTCCACAGCCTCTCTGGGCAGATTGTCCCAGTCAACTGCATGGGAAGTGCTTTCCCCTCCCTGTAGCGTCATTGCTCACCATCCAGCACTTCTGGGGTTTGCTTGGTCCCACTACATATTCTGCTGAACAGCTAAGCCAATGTAAAGAGGTCTCTGTTCTACCTGGTGATTTCTTGCAAATTTAATTCTTCAGATTGATTCATTCTGAGGTTAGGCAAATACCAAATTTGGCATAAATAAAACAGAACAGAAACAGGCTTTTCAGCAGCAGTTGCTCTTTAAATTCCCTCAGCTGTAACATTTCAAAACCATACTTATATTTTCTGATCAACTGGGAGTCTTTGTCCTGCAAACAACAGTTCCTTTTCTTATAAGAAACCACCTTTAATTCCTACCTCTTCACTCCTCATCCTTCCTCTCACACCTTCCATTTCTTCCCCTCCTTCTCATTCAGCTTGTTAAGACTACATAAGCATCATCTATTCTACTTAATCAGCTGGTGATGTTTCCTTCCTTAAGATACCTGCAAAAGCACTTATTTTACTTAATAACAGCAGTTTGTATTACACTGGGCAACCCAGAGGTCTCAGGCAAGAATATGCAGGGCAGAGCACAAGTGAAAGGCCTGGATATCTCAAAATCAAAATACAAGGAGATAGAGGTGGATTTAAGTGGATCATAAGGAGGAAAATAGGAATGTTTCTTAGTAGAACAGATTAAAGCTGCTCCTGGAAGCCAAAAATGTATGCGAAGGGAGGTAAAATCCAGGGTGGTTTGTAGAAGCACATTCAGATGCAAGTGAAGCTGTCTCTGCAGCCCTGCTTATTAATTAGAAACACTAATTATAAACCAGATCGGTGTTCAGTGTTTCTTAGAGTCAGTCCCACTCAGGCACAAATTACCAACTTAAGCTTGGTGAGGTGATCCAGTCAACAAGGCAATACTGACAGGACAGGTTATGCCAGACACCAGAATATTCAAGGCACTCAGCCTCACTCCTACCTGTACTGTGCCCTAACTGCCTCCATCTTTGTTTTTTTATTTTTTTAAAACTCTGAGACTTCACCTCAGACTGAACTGGAGCATTATGTAAGCACCTCTGTAAGCACTTGAGTACAGTGGTGCAAAACCTATAGAACAACAAAAGTAATCAGAGCCCTCAGGGCTAAAAGGAAAAGATCTGGATGAAACGAAATCAGGGTTGTCTGGTCCAAAGAGGAGGTGCCTGGAGGGAACATGTGACACCAGCCTCAAATACATAACTGCAGAGAGAATAACAGAAATAATCCATTCTTTGTGACCAGGGTGAACAACAAGAAATCATCAAATGGTTTGCATTGAAAGGGACCTTAAAGCTCATCTTGTTCCACCCCCTGCCATGGGCAGGGACACCTTCCACTATCCCAGGTTGCTCCAAGCCCTGTCCAACCTGGCCTTGAACAGTTCCAGGGAAGGGGCAGCCACAGCAGGACCTAACAGGCTCAAGTCATGGCATGGAAGATTTCAGCTAAAACCCACAAAAATCCTTGTAAAAGTAAACTCAAGAGTACTGAGAGAGATTCAATTACTAAGAATAAGTTTGACAAAGTCCTCTTGGACATTTACAGGCTGTTCTTTTGCTTTGGGCAAAATAACCAAGTGCACATTGTCAGAGACCTCCCTCAGCCCTGTTATCCCGGTTTCAGCTGGGACCCAGTTTATTTTCTTCCCAGCAGCTGATACAGGGCTGTGTTTTGGATTCAGACTGAGAATAATGCTGATAACACACTGGTGTTTTGGTTGTTGCTGAGCAGTGCTTACCCTAAATCAGGCCTTTTCAGTTTCCTATGCTCTGCCATCAAGGTTCCCAAGAAGCCAGGAGGGAGCATGGCCAGGAGAGCAGACCTGAACTGGCCTGAGGGATATTCCATACCACAGGACATCATTCCCAATGCATGAAGAGGGTAAGTTGGCTGCGAGGGGCCAATATTGCTTGGATATAGAATGGGCATCAGCTATCAGATGGTGAGCAATTGTACTGTTCATCACTTGTTTCTTTTGAGTTTTATTTATTTTTTCATTATAATTATTATTATCATTATATTTTATTTTGCTACAATTATTAAATTGTTCTTATCTCAAGCCATAGGGGCTTTTTTCTTTCTTTTCTAATTCTCCTCCTCATCCCACTGAGATGGTGCAGAGAAAAGCAGCAGCCTGGAACTTATTTACCAGTTGGAGTCAAGTTGTGACACCTGTGAGGCTGCTGCCATTATTATTAAATTTACTCCATCAACACAGAGCTATTTATCAGGATATGAACTCCACAGAGCTAAGGCACAGAGCAGGCAGCAAACCTCACACTGCCTTAGATTCAGAGTTTGCTGTTTGCGGAAACCAGAAGGCAGAAAAAAAACCCCAAACTACAAAAACGTAGTACTTGATGTACCTTTTTGGAGGATAAGCCAGTAGATGGAAAAACGATGGAGGAGCCATACTAAAACAAATGGGAGGTAATTTGAGAAGGAACTGAGGCAAACAGTCCCCAGCACAGAACAAATCCAACTCTGCTCAGCAATGACCCCTCACCAGTTCAGCTGCACTGGTTCTGTTCAATTCCCTCTCTCACATCCCCTTCCACAAGCACAGTGACACACACATAGGTCCTTCTGTCCCAAAACACACAAGACACTCAAGACAACAAAAGCATGGAGCTTCCAACTGAGCCTTCAAGCTGATAACAGAGAATCACAGAATCTCCTCAGCTGGAAGGGACCCAGGACGGATCATTGAAGGATTTGAAGGATCATTAACTCCAACTCCTAGCCCTGCACAGGACACCCCAGCAATCCCACCCTGTCCCTCAGAGTGTTGTCCAAACACTCCTTGAGCTCTGGCAGCCCTGGGGCCATGCCCACTGCCCTGGGGAGTCTGTTCAGTGCTCGACCACCATCTGAGGGAAGAACCTTCCCTAAAATCCAGACTAAACCTTCCCTGACACAGCTCCAGCAGTTGCCTCTGGTCCTGTCACTGCTCACACAGAGCAGAGATTGGAGCTGTCCCTCGGGAAGAAGCTGCAGACCTCTGTCTGCTCCAGCTGAAACAGACCAAGTGCCCTGAGTGGCTCCTCCGATGCTTCACCATCCTCGTGTCCCTCCCCAATAGCTTTAGAATGTTCTGATATTTTGGCACCCAGAACTGCTCACAGGACTCAAGGTGAGACTACAGGAGAGTAGTGCAGGCACACACTCCACTTCTGTTCCTGGCTTCTTTCTATCTCCCCTAAATCCAGCAACGACCTATTGTAGGGAGTAAAGAGCCTTGTTACATCCCTGCATAGGTACAAAGAGTTGTTACCACAACAAGAGCCAGAACGTCTCATTTTTGCACTGTACCATCTGCTGACTGACTGCTGACACACATTGCAGCTGCAAAAACCACATCAGGTTCGAGAGGTCAGTGGTGTGACAGAAAGTATTCCTGGATGCATTGCACCAAGGTTCAATGCTATTTGTGCCTGCTGAAAATACACCAAGTTCTTAATCTTTTAAAGCTGGGGCTTAATGACTTTAGAGGTGTTTTCCAACCTTAGTAATTCTACCACAAGCCTGGCACTTTCGGGCACGTTAAAGGACACAATACAATCTCAGAAAGATGAGATACGAGGCACAAACGCACTTCAGGCGCAGCATTACGGAGCACACGTCCAATGACAGGGCTGTGGCCGCCAAGGCTGCCGGACACGGCACCGCCAGAGCTCGGTGCGGGCAGTGCCGGGGTTACTCACTGACGCACGTGCGGAGGGCCCAGCGCGGTCGAGGTTTCCAACCGGCCGCCCCGCGGCAGTTCCCGAGCGCCTCTCGCCAAACGGTTCCCACACCCGTCATGGGCGCACCGCCCCCGAGGCCCTGCTGGGGACGCGGCCTCAGCCCCGCCGCCCAGCTCAGCGAGCGTGCTGGAGCCGCTGCCGCCACAGGTCCGCCGACCCCAAGGGACTGCGCCCTCCCCATACCCCTGCTTGGCCCTGCCGCTCCCTCACCTGCGTCCCGGTGCGCGCCCCACCGGAACTGGCCCCGCCCGCGCAAAGCATGCTGGGAGCACACTGCCCGCCAGAGCTGCGGACTACAACACCCAAGAGTCCTCGCGGGGCAGGGCCAATGGGAGGGGCTGTGCGAGGGGTGGGGAGAAGAGCAGCCAATGGGGTTGGGGCAGGCCGTGCTACGGAGCGGCTGCCGCAGCCCCCTCAGCGCCGCCGCCCGGTTCCGCCGCGCGCCACGGGTGCCGTCCGTTCGCTCTGCCCGCGTCCCGGGCCGGGCCGGGGCTCAGGGGGGCGGTGGGTGCTGTGAGTGAGGGGAGGGGAGCGGGGCCGCGGGCGCCGCGTTGCGTTGCCAGGGGGTCGGTGCTCGTGTGCCGGGCGACCGCCGTTGGGGGGGCTGTGAGGGGGGGTCCCTCACCTCGGACCCGGCCCGGGGCTGTGACAGGGCTGTGGTGGCTTATCCCCGGCCCCGCGCCCCTGAATGCAGCCCTGAAACCAGTCTCCGTCTCCCACCATTTCCTGTGTCTTCTCAGTTGCCCCCTCCTAGCGACGCTGCCGAGGTGGATGTGACAGCAGACGTCAGTTCTAGTGACACGGAAAGCCTCAGGATTTTATGTCTCAATTAGAATCATAGAGCCATTAAAGCTGGAAAAGATCTCCAAGATCATCAAGTTCAACCTTCCAGCTAATACCTCCATACCTAAGCTCTCCAGAAAGTGCCTGTTGTGGTTATTGCTGAGAAGTCTGTGTTTTAAACACTGCTTGCTGCCACAGAAGGTGCTGCATTAGCTGACTGATAAGTCAGATCCAGTGTAACATCCATATCTTTGGGATACTGAACTCCCAAATAACCAGAGGGCACCACACCAGGCAGTTTGTTTTATCCCCATGGGACTCCTATTTTCCTTAACATCCTGTGCTCACTGTCAGAGCACTATACTCCCGCTGTGGGGGTTTTCTTCCTCCTGACCTAAATCAATTTCAGGGGTTGTTCCAATAAAACTACCGTGTGGATACAGACTATAAAGTATTTACAGAGACAATTTGCAAGTTATACATGTCCCAGGGCATAAGCTGACTTTAGCTTCATGTTTTGAAGGGTTTTATTGCCCATGTCAATGCAAATAGTTGTGACATCACTTGAACTGTTATTTCAGTCCAGAACAACACACAAACTTTGATGATCTTTGTGGGTCTCTTCTGACTCTGGGTGCTCTGTGATTCTGTGAAACCTCTGAATCTTTCTTGCCCAACAGAAATCACTTACTCTTATTTTTGATTGCCCAGAAAACCATGCAATTGTAGTATAAATTGTAAAGGTTTTCCATGAGGATTAATTATCTGACTTCTTAGTACAGCTACAGCCCCTACTGTGTTGTCTGAACTCCTCATTTTCATCAAGGAACAGGAGGAAAGAGTCCACTTCAGAAACACTTTAAAAGGTCAAAATCCAAGAACATGCTAACTCTCAACTACTTTTTTGTTTAAAAATCCAGTGAAAACAATAGAAAACATAAACCAGTATTCAAGGCTTGGTTGGACGAGGCTTGGAGCAATCTGGTCTAGTGGAAGGTGTTCCTGCCCATGGCAGGGGGTGAAATGAGATGAGCTTTAAGGTCCCTTCCAACACAAACCATGCTGGAGTTTTGTGACTCTTTGATAATTTTATGTGTCATTTGAGCAGTGATGAGGGGAACATTAGGGAAATAGGGAAGAGGAGTGAAATCCAGCTGAGAGTTAATGTTTCAGCCTGCCTTTGTTGTGTTCTTTCCCTTTCCATCAGGAAAAACATGGGAACATGCTTTAAGATGAACATGTTTTAAGAGAACACAGTTGTAGCAGTCTGACTAAGAATCCCAAAAAGTCCTCTATAAATGAAAGGCTCAACTGCCCCTGGGGTGTTTGTGGTGAGCAGGGCAGAAAGCTCTTGGCCCTCTGAACGCAGGTGGGAAGGAACAGCTCCAAAAATGCAGATTTTTATCATTCCCTGCTGACAGTGAAACCCCTGGGAGTGCTGGGAATTCCGCTGCCCTGACTGTACATGCTGTGTTCTTGTTTTGTACTGATGTTACTCCATGTTCATTGGTGAGGTGTCCTTAAGCTCATGTTTCATTTGGTTGAAAGGAAACCATTCCAATGGCCTCAGAAGGGCAAAGTGAGGATGCAGGACATCCAGCTGAGCCTCCTGCAGCTCCCGTGCAGAGTGACAGACCATCCCAGTGGGGATCCATACTCACTGCAGTGAAAGACCAGCTCCCATCTCTGGACTCCGACTCCTCCACAGTAAGCACTACAACCTGCCTTTCTTCTCACTGCCTCAGAAAAATCTCTCAAAAGCAAGAGCAGGTGATCTTAGCCAGGCATTTCGTTGTGGCTGGTGTGGTATCCTGGATGGGTTGCTTGTCCTGGCTGTGTAACACTGTGCATTAATTCACAATCTTCTGGATTATCCTTAAGTGTCAGAGAGTCATTGCCATCTCTCACTGTATTCTTTGGAACCTACCCCTCTGCTCAGGTGAGACCCCATCTGCAGTGCTGCCTCCAACTCCGAGGTTCCCAGCACAAGAAGGACATGGACCTGTAGGAGAGTCTAGAGGAGATCACCAAGATGATCAGAGCAATGGAGTACCTCTGCTGTGAAGAAAGACTGAGAGAGTTGGGATTGTTCGGCCTGGAGAAGAGAAGGCTCTTGCAAGACCTGAGAGCCCCTTCCAGTGCCTAAAGCGGCTCCAAGAGAGCTGGAGAGGGACTTTGGACAAGGACCTGAAGGGACAGGGCAAGGGGGAATGGCTTCCCATTGCCAGAGAGCAAGGTTAGACGGGATATTGGGAAGACATTCTTCCCTGTGAGGGTGGGGAGACCCTGGATTGCCCAGAGAATCTGTGGCTGCCTCATCCCCGGAAGTGTCCACAAGCCCTGTTGCTTTTTTGTGCTTCATTTTTACCTGCAAAGAAGGATAATACCACAAACCTTTTCATATAAAGCCAGAGACTGAGAGATATGATGCAGAATTCTTCACTGTTAAGTTTTTTTCACTTGCTGGGTGTGGGCCAGATCGCTCTTGGCTGCTCAAGATCTCTGTTCACGTGCAGCATCAGTCTGGTGCAAATAAAAAAGTGCCTTCCACTCTAGTCCAAGATGCTCTGGCACTGACTTTCCTGAGGGGATAATGTGTCTTGAGACTTTATTATTATTATTATTATTATGGACATTGTCTCAAAATCAAATTATTTTGTTAAAAACTTGAAAAAATAATTTTTAATGCACAAAGGATATATTTTATTCCAACTTAGTGTGGCCATTAATAGTACAAAGGGAGCCTTGTGGGCAGTGAACAAAATGCCTCCAAGGACTATTTTTCACTTATTATTAATCAGTGAACCAAAGCAGTGTGATCTAGTGGATAGAGGTACCATGATAGTGGTTTCTGCACCTGGATCTGTACCTACTATTGTGGACAAACCATTTTGCCTCACTGTATGTCAGTTCTCCTCTGCCTACACTCTGGTTTAGTTATGTAAAACAACCACTGCATTTTAATATGTGTCTATGTAGTCTAGATTAAGCCCCAATACAGGAATTATTTGTAGGCTTCCTTATTGTGTAAGTGTACAATAAGATTAAGAAGCTCCATACTTTGGTGCCAAATACCATTGTGTAACCCTAAATCACACTCAACTTCGCTTCTACTAAAAAATTCCTCCTGAAGGAGCCGAGCCAATCTGTTTGACACTGCATTTGCATTCAAAAGATCTGGTTGTATAATTCATAATCTGCTGAGCCTACAATTCCAGTGCTGCACCTTTGTCTGAGCGATTCCCACGTGCATGAAGATCCATTTATGCATCCAAGATCTGTGACCTGAACGTGCTGTGCTCCTGCCTCTGAAAATGGCACTGACAAATGTGTTTTATGCCCTGAAGTACATTCATTACCCTAATTTATTAAGAGGAAAGATGTTCTGTTGGAGTTTGCTTCATGTTAAGAAAAGTTAATGATACCACAGAAAATTCTCTGCTGTGAATTCCCAAAAATGCGCACTTGCAAAAGGGACAACCAGGAAAGCTGTGTCCTGACTGCTGAGGAGGTGTGTAATCTCCCCTTGGTGCCCATGCATAAGAATTAATCTCCAATGCATATCTATGTTTAGAAAAGGAATTTTCAAAGCTATTTAAATGCTGAGCAACCAACCACAAATGCTGTTTGCATTTTGAATCGTGGATGTCAGGGTCCTGGTTGCAATGAAAAGCCTTCCTGGCCCTGCCCATCCTCTGCTGGGGCTCTCACCCACATAGCAGCACCATTTAAGCTCAGTTCTGGACTTTCACTCTCTCTGTGTGCTGTATTGGAGAAGTGCTGGTTTCTGGCTGAACCAGACTTTCAGCTGTGAATTGACTTTCAGGCTTTATCTCTGACCTTCCTCATCATATTGCCTTATGATGTGGATTTTTGACTTAGCCTTACTGATACCCCTGGTCTGTCTTGCTTGTTCCTCCTGGGTACTGTGGGACTGGGCTTTGCCTGGTGAGGCCTTGCCTTTCCAGTCATGAGCTCCTCTTCCCTCAGAATCCCAGAATCACAGACTGGTTTGGGTTGGAGGGACCTTAAAGCTCATCTTGTTCCACCCCCTGCCATGGGCAGGGACACCTTTCACTATCCCAGGTTGCTCCAAGCCCTATCCAACCTAGCCTTGGACACCTCCAGGGATGAGGCAACCACAGCTTCTGCGGACAGCCTGTGCCAGGGCCTCCCCATCCTCACAGGGAAGAATTTCTTTCCAGTATCCCATCTAACCCTACCCTCTGGCAGTGGGAAGCCATTCCTCCCTGTCCTGGCACTCCAGGCCATTGTAAATAATGAGCAGCCCTGCTCTTGCCATTCAGATGGTGAATGAGGTAGTTGCAGAGAATCACTCTGGTGTTAGAGAACTTCCCACTATTGTCATTGCTTTGCTCAGTGGGATGTTTGTCATCAACGTTCATGGAAATTCAATGTTTCACATGGTTTTTACAATTGTAGCTTGCTTAAATGTTGGACAGCTGTGAGACAGTTTGGCTACTGGACTGTCTTAGTGAAGGTGTGACTGCAAAGAAACTTCTTGGCTCTGTCACCACTTCAAGTGGTGACAACATGCGAGTTGTCACTGCAAACCAGATATTCGGTCAAATATTATAGTCTCCTGTTTATCTTCTTTTTTCTTTTCTTTTGTTTTCAGTCTGATTGTGAGTGTGATGAGGAACTTTTCATCTTCCAGAGGGAACTGCCAAACTTAATTCCTGACCTGTCAGAAGAACTGATGATGTTTTCCCTGGAAGACTCCAACATGCAGGTTGTGACTGTTGTGTGGGGGCTGTCCTCCTGTTACCCCTCTCTTCTGGCTGTGTCCAGTGTGGGCAGCTGCTGGTGTTGGACCTATTTGAACTGTGTGATGGAAAAGCTTAGTCCCTAGTACTTTCTCTCACTAGAAACTAGATCTTTCTTTCTCTTTATACAATCTCTCTTTAAAGTTTTCTCTGATCTGGAGATTTTAGACTTTTTTTGTCCTATCTCCTGGCAGTTTTTGTTGCCCTTTGGCTGTTTATAGTTTCTGGAAAGTAAACAGTCTTGCTGGGTTTTTTATATGATGGGTATGGTGTGAGTTGTTTCCATATGGTGCCTGAATTGGAACTGTCGTGTTCCGGTCACTTTGTTTTGGTTTATTATCTGCTTCTAAAGCTCAGGGAGATATGACTTTCTGCACATGCGTGCTTTCTCTACCTGTAGCAAACCCAAGAAACAGAAAGACAACCATGGAATGGAGACCTGGAAAGTTTTGGCTTTCAGGAGAAAACATGTGGTGTCCAAGTCATTGCAAAAGATGTACGAATGATTAAAGATGAGACTTCCAATCTTGCCAGCCAGACTGAAGAAATGCCACACCCAAAGGGAGCTGTTCTTGAAGAGCCTCTTGCTGATTCCATAAATGACTGTGAAGAGAAAGAACTAGGCAGGAGACAGGCAAGGGAAACTGGGAACTCTCGGCTTAATACAGCATTGTTTGTGGAAGAGCTGTACAGTAAAAAAGAGAGGAGAAAGCTGATAGAGACAAAGATATTCTCAAAAATAATTTTGGAGCCATCTCCAGACCACCCCAAGCAGGACGTCAAACCTCCCTCCTGCGGCATCAACAACAGTCTAGAAAGAATTGCAAAAGGAGAAACTTCCTCAGATGAGCATCTTGGAGAACTGACCCATTTGTCATCACAGGTAAGTGGTCCCAAGAACCAGCTTTGGGAGTTGTTGCTTGTGGGGTGGAAACACAGAGCATTGTGTGCAGAGTTCTGCTAAAGCAAGAAACTGAAGTGCCATCTTCTGCATACACAGAGGGTATGTGTTCTACAAGCTACCAAAAGCTGTCTCAGAGCTATCATTACAAGTCCATATTGGAGGCAACAAGCATGGATCAACAGCATGGTTCATGGAACTGTTCAGGAAAGCCAACCACAGCATCTGTCACTGAAAAAGCAGGAAACTGCTCTGGTTTCAGGCAGACTTTACATTAAAATGGGGCTTTCTGGCCTTCCAGTGTTCCTTCTGGTCTTTCTGTATTGCTGGAGGTGAGAAGAGAAGGTGGTTAGGATTGTTTCCAAAGTCCTAAATCTCTTCCACCTAAGGCAGGTCCTTAGTTCTGTGGAATTACCAGCTTCTGTGTTAACTGGGATGTGGTCCAGCATGGAGAGGGGTTTCTCATCAGTACTGTAGTTATAGAACTTCCTGTACTGATTTTTGAGTTCATCAGGACTTAATCAGCACAGAACATGACCTGATATTTCTGTTGAAAGCCTTCCATAGGTCAGAGTACAGATATTTCCTTTCCCCTTTCATTTACATTCATAAAATACACTTTTTGATGTTAGAGCTGTTCCAGTACAGGCAAAGAATGCAGCTGCTTCCCTGTGTGTTAAATTGTGCTGCATCATTGAAGGGAATATTTTTCAAGTGTTTCTGTGTTTAATTCCCATCTCACCTCATATAAATCAGTTGCTATATTAACTCAGGAGGCATGATTTGCCTTTCAGAACCTGTTTGATATCAGTGACTTCAATGAGCTGATGGTTCTGGGTGAGTACTGAGACCAGGCTCAGTACATCCTCACTTTGATTTGGAAGGTGGTTGTTGCTTCCCAGTTCAGCAAGGTACCTCATTGATGTCAAGTTGTTAAAACTAATGTACAGTTTCTTCTTGATTCCTGTCAGTTCATTGGATTTTTTTCCTAAAGTTCTTTTCTGTATTAGAAATGAAATTGTACAGATCTTCACTTCTTTTCTTCTGGACCTTGTCCAGTACCTTCCAACAGTGCTGTTTCTAGTAAGACTTGGGAGTCTAAACCTTTAATAAAGTGGGTTAGATGCTAGTTTGGTCTCTGTTATTATAATGGTTTGTATTTCCACACTATTATTGAAAGAGAAGCTTAGTTCTAACTGTATGATAATAATGTATATGTTTTCTTTCTCTTCGGGCTGTTTGATAAAACAGTAGCTGTGCTGACCTGTGATGTGGTTCTCAGTTGTCAGTCCTTTCTCACTGTTCCAGACCAATAAATAATGGCATTGTTGAACCAGTATTAGCTTTGTATTGGTGAGAGACTTCAGCTTGTGACTCTCATAAGACTTCTATCTTTCATCAGTTGCAGTGTGTAATGTTAGAATAGATCTAGTCAGGGTTCAGGTATGTGTGAAGATTTATTGCTCAGGCAGGAGGGAGAATCTTCTCCAAAACGAGGGGGGCAGATGACAGGTTTTACAAGGTGAAACTTCCAAGTTTGGAATCTCCTTCTGCTTTCTAAAACCTTTGAGTGGTTATGAGAAATGCATGTTTGTTGTAGTTGTGACATCATTGTCATGATTGACATCCCCCTTCCTTTTAATAAAAGTCATGAGTACTTCCAAGTTCTGGTGATGATATTTCAGATGGATGTGAATATTTTTAATTAAACCTTCAATTTCAACTAATGTTCAGAGAGGAAAGCAATCAGTGTTTTACATGCATGTGGACTTGTCATGGCAGCCTGGTTCTCATACCTGAGTTAGCAGTGTGAGTGTGCCCTGAGCCAGGTACGTGGGATTCCTAGCAATGAAATGAACGATCCTATATTCACTGTGGGATAAGCAGCTGCAAGATTGCATATGTACCTGAGATTGCTGACTATACCTAGAGGAATGTGAATTTACCCTGGTCAGAAGTTGGAGGGGGAGGCAAAAGCTCAGAGCATCATCTCAAAATGCTGAAAAGTCAGAGTTGCTTCTCTTGTGAGTGGCATTGAGAAGTTTTCAGCATTATTCAGGATCAGAATACCTGTGCTTGGTCTTGGATCAGGCCATTTTTTAATGTTTCACTGTCTCCAGGGATTTTTTTTGTAGCCTACTTCAAAGGCGTTCCCGATTCTCAGTGAAAAAACCTCAGCAGAAGTAGATGAAACAGCTGGAGAGATGCACTGTTCAAAGGGATATAATAAATCATTCCTTTCCTTACAGCAGTTCCTTGTGGAGCTGCTTAAAGCAAGCTGGCAGTGAAGTTAGGGATGATCTTTTGGGAGTGAACTTTCCATCACATTTCCATTGTCTTCTTTCAGAATATTGAGAAATGGGATCTAGACAAGAATATTGAAGAGCTGGAGCAGCAGAGAGATAACACTCATGCAGAAGTTGCTTTCTCCTCAGCAGATTATGGTAATATTACTAAATTAATACCAACTTTGCTGAAAGTGTATAAAAATAAATAAAACTCAGGTTCTTGTGTTTAAGTCATTCCCTGCAGCATAATTTTGAATGTGGAAATCATAGTGGGTTTTTTTAATGCCTCTAAAACATGTTTAAATAGCTTCTCTCAAGTATTCATTTGGTTTTCTTAGCCTGAAGCCAGTGTTTTATGGCCTGCCGTGGCCTAGGAGTGGATCAGACAAGCTGGATGAAGGTTTGAAGGGAGTCAAAGCCAGATGCCAGTATTATCTTTACCCTTCCCCTTCTGACAGGCTGTAGGAAAAGGGACACTGTAAAAATGAGGAACGGGTATATTGGGTGATCCCATGGCAGAAGACCATAACGGGGTATTCCTTTCGTTGCTCTTCCATAGAGACCTTCAGGAGGAAGTCTGAGAATGAGGTCCTGAAAAAGCTGGGAGAGCTGTGTGCCAGTCAGTCCATGACAGTGTCTCCTCTCTGCAGGTGGCTGTCAGCCAAGTTCTGCTCCTTTCAAGAACAGCAGGACAATAAGTAGGTCCTTTTCTGTCATATAGCCCAGGTAATCCTGGCTGTCAATAGGGATACTGGGAACTCCTGGTCTTCTGTAGGTGCTGTTCCCTGTAGCCACTGCAAAGAGCTGATTCCATAGTTGGAATATGCTACAGAGATGTTAATGGGAAAAAAATTAAGACTCAATCATTCATAATACATTCGATGATAAACACCTCAACATTCTCCATCAACCACCACCTTTTTCTAGGCCTTACTTGAGACAAATGGGAAAGGCAGGCAAACAAGGCTGAGCTAATTATCATCCTCACATTTTTTTGACATCTAGGGTACCAATTTCTTTTTAATGGTACCTCTATTTAGGTAAAATACACAACATGATTTTTTTAATGGGTATCAGTGGAGATGTTAGTGCATCATGGAGGGTTTTGTGTGAAGGAAGTGGATTTTCAGGCTGTTCAGAGGGAACAACATCCAGTGGCGACAGCACAGAGGAAACGATAGTGAAAAAGCCTGCGGAGGGGAAGGTGTGCAGTATCCTCATTGCCAGAGCAGAGAGAGCCGTGAACATGATTTGCACTTCATGTGCTCTGGATGATAATATAGAACTGCCAAAAGTGGCAGAGAGGAAAAGGGAGACCTGCTCTTATTCATTGACACTGAGCTCCTTGGTACCATAACTGCCTGACTTCGTTCTACAGAATGATTTAGTGCTGTCAGATTTTGAGAACTAAATATCCCTCGTCATCTTGCCTGTGATCTGTATTCCCGGTGGAAGCTGAATTTTTCAATTAAGCTTTGAAATGTGATGGATAGTAGACAAAAGTAGAGTTGGAATCTGTATGGTAGCCAAGCACAAAGCTCTTTTCTTCAGTTTTGATCCTAATCCACACCCTGCAGGACTTCTTGTCTGGATAAGGCAGAAGACATGCTGAAATGGTGTTTTCTATACATAGGGATGTTGCCTTATCATCCTCCTCACTAAGTTCTCTGAAAAGGAACATGATGAGATTACAGCCTGCAACTGTGTACTTAGATTTAAGAGGTGTTGAAACACAGAACTCAGTGACATTCCCTGAAGAGGAACAAAGGTAAATCCTGGATTTATTCTACTTTATTGGTAGTGAGAAATAAGTAACAAAAAGTGGGAAACCGAAACCTTCTCTCTGCATTACATGGTTCTGAAATGTAACTTTAAAACTGTTCTTTTCTTCCACACTGTCATCAAAAGAAGCCTTGTAGCTAATAACCAGCTAATATATAATTAGCAGGTAATACATTTTGATCTGGTTGCTTGAATATTTTTTTGCTAGAGTAATAGTGTGAAGAACTATCCATAAAACCTGTAGTTCTCTGAAAGTCTCTCCCTATTTCCTAATTTTCTAAATTTGTATTATATATATATCTTTCAAATATATATTCAATATAATTGATGAAGAGCCAACACCCATTTGGAACAGAGTTAACTTATATGGTCTGATTTGTTTCACAGTTCAAGCGACAGCTCCACTGAAGAAGAAGAGACTGTGACAATTAAGGATGAAGCAGAAAGGAGAATGTAAGATTCTTTACCAGGATCCCAGTTCAAGCGATAGGATGTTCATTTTTTTCTGAAACTAAAATAATTGTCCTAATGGCGATTTGAGTGAAAGCTTGTGTACTGAAATATCTCCATTTCTGGTCTTCACAGCAAAAAAGCCCACTAATGAAAGTGTCTGGCCCCAGGAGCTCACTTTTCCTGTTGAATGGTAAAGGTACTAAAAGGTAGAAGATAGTTGTTGATCCTTGAGGCAGTGCAGCACTTGCACGTGTACAGCTGCATAGGAACAACTCAAAACTCAACTGGAGTAGCTCTGGATGGCTGGGAAAAGTGCCTCTGTCCAGAGCTCTTTGAGTGACACATGAACTATCCTTTAAATGACTCACAACCAATCTTTGAAAATGTTGTAGGGAGTTGACTCAAACAAACCTTTATTTTTTAGAAATAATAAAATAGGCTAGAATAGATAGATATTAAAGGGAATGTTGAATACATTGTGTGGGCAGAGATGCTCCCAGTTCTCCTTAACTGGAGGGAAAAAGGAAGAGTGTGATGGACAGAATCCTAAACTCTGAATTCCTCAATAGGCACAGATGTCGTCCTTTTCCTGTTGCTAAACTGGGTCCTTGATCATACCCATAAGTTATTAGACATTTGTTTAATGTGAAGCAGAGATGTCAAGCCTTAACGATCTTCCTGCATTTACGCTATGGATTAATTTGGAAGTCTGCTGCATGTAAGTTCACATCACAGAAGTACAGAGGACCAGCAGAACACATGGATTGTTGTGCCAGCCAATTACACTTTTTTTCTAATAGTTTGAAAAAAAGAAATTATTTGAAAAGGAGCAGAGCCTAAACAATGTCATTTAGAGCATCTAATCCAAAATCCAAAAAGCAGGGACAAGGTGATCCTTGAGGAACTCTCCCTGGCACTGACACAAATTCAGCTGTTGCATCTGTAAATCTGGAGTGATGGAGAGCAGAGCTTGGCTGACTGGATTTTGATGCACTTTAATGTTGCTAAAGAACATATCTAAATGAAATGCCTGGCAAATGGTGCTCAGTTCTGTTTGTAAATAAAGAAATCCTGTTGGTCTCAGCAGAGCAAGATTCTGGTTTCATTCACAAGGGATCAATGCCATTTTCACTCTTCTCTGGATGAAATTATTAAACATATTCTACATATTCTGTAGCACAATATACCTACAATGTTGAGTGCTTATACATCACCAAACTACAGCATTAACCCAAACCAATGGTTGCTCATGCTGTGTGCTCTTCAGGTACTACTAAAATAAGGTGTTTTATTTGCTCATAATCACCAGATGAGGTACAAATTGATTTTAGCAGATGACTTAGGAACAGAACTGCAAAATCACCACATCTGTCCATTATGTCATGACAGGACATTCCACAACAGAATATATCACAATAATGTGCTTGCTGACAGTTTAGCAGTCTTGTTAACCTGGAGGAGACATTGATTAAGCCAAACACTCAGAAATTCTAACAATTACTAGAAAACATTTTCTTCTGTATGTATTTGAATCCCAACCCCTGTATCCAAAGGGGGCAAAAATCTCTAGACTCTGACTTCCAGGCTCTTTTAGTAAGTTGTGTGTTTTAGTAGGTTGTTACCTCTTCTGAAATGCAGAAGAGGTAAATAAATTGTCATTAAGATCAATTCTGTGTTCTGTCTCTGTAGTGTTTTGTGTCACCTGAGTGCTGCTGCTGCTATTACCAACAGTTATCATTCCTGTAGATGCCCAGCCCTTGTTTTGAGCTGTCACTCATATGGGATATTCCTCGGAGACTGAATTTATTCATATAACACTTTATCTTGATTAAATCAGGTTTTTATTTCGTTTGCAGGAGGAATTGCTCAGGTAAAAGCCTGTTACTGCGACAACTCCAAGCAGCCCGTAAGGAGTCCTCAGAGCTTCTTCATAAAGCATCTACCCCAGCTGAAAAGCTGGATCCAGAAAGTCTGGAAGACAGAGGTTCTTCTAATATAAGTCAAACCCAATATTGTAAAGTGAGGCAAGAGACAAATAAGGTGGTTCCCAGGAAACTGATGAGATTGAAACCAGAGAAGGAAAGTCCCCCTTTGGCGAGCTATGGGGACAATGGAGCTGACACAGAAAAAGGAAACAAAATGGAAGCTGAGAAGATTCTGAATTCAGGAGATGCTCCAGAGTGTCCTCTAACTACAACAGAATTGTCAAGGTATCCCACAAGAAAAGTCATCATTGTTTTTGACTGTGGCTTATCTAATTGTCTAAGATTAAAGAACATTACTTACCTGGTCCGTGAGCTGAAGCAGAAGAGTGTCTGGTTTTGTTGCCTGGAAAACAACAGTCCTGGCAGCTCTTGCTGAAAGGTTTAGAGGCAGCCTGAGCAGGTCACCGAAGTGGCCTGGGATTAGTTGTGCTATGGCACTTCTGACATTGTAAATTTAGTCTTTTTCTTCAGTTTTTATTCTATAGAAGAGGAGGATAACACAATATTGATTTTCTTTATGAGCAACAGCACTGAGATTTCATAAGCACAGCATCCTAGAAAACAGGTCTGGAAGGGCCAGTCTCCCTGTGTCAATACAGAGTGAGGTAAAATTTAATCCTTTCCTGACAGATCTTTTTATACTTGGTCTTGAAATCCTCTGTGGGGAGGATTCCTTGATTCCCAGGTAGTATGTTTTGCTGCTTAGTTATCTTTACAGTTGTAAAGCTTTTCCTTAAATTATCCTCTCTCCAATTTAAGTTTGTTTTTGTTGTGTTCCCAGAAGGAATGGAAAAGGGTTTATTTCTGTTTCTCAGTATAAAACGCCTTTTACAAACTGAATGATGTATCAATCTCCCATTGTAACTTTTCCTTCCAAACAAAGGAATTCTGACTCTTTGCCATCAAGGAAAATGTGAGACCTTGGAGGGACAAAGTACCTCCAAGTATGAGGAATACCAAAGGAATACCTTGAAAAGCTTTAAAAAGTAGAAACAAAGGTGGTATTAGTTGAGGAAATAGCAGTTATTTAGGCCTCTGCCTCCTTGGATTTAGTTTAATGTTGTGTATTCTGCAGAAGATCTAATTTTAAAGTGAAATCAGGTGGTTGCCTTGTGCACCTTGGCCAGCTATTTGGGAAGAGCTCCATTATACTGAGGTTCGAAAGGTTATATTCTGCCTTCCATTTTCAGAGTGGAATTTAACATTCTGACATTGACGTGTGAGCCATGGAAGGAATTAGGATCTACCTGCTCTGGAGACTGTTACTGTTAAAGAGTTGCCTGCCCTGCCACTTAGACACTTCAGCTCCTGTATGCTTGATTTAAATGGCAGACGGTTGGTTGCAGGGTTTTTTCTCTATGGAATTCCTGACATTTTAATGTCAGCAAAGCTCATTGCTTCCATCAGGAATATAAAACTCCATTTTGGCTACCTGTTAACCTGCCACAGAGATGGGAACCCATGGCTAAGCAAGGATCTGAGTTAGTTATTGTCCAAGTAATAGCTCACAATGATTTTAACTGATTTCAGTTTTCTTTCTTGATATTCTCATTATTTTTTGGGCACCTGGGGCTGGAAGAATTCAGAAGAAATTGAACTTTATGGGAGATGAAATCTTCCTGCAGGTATCAAAATGTAGAAAGATCGAAGGTTTCGGCATCAGGGAAACTTGGCACTGTCCTATCTTCCAGCAGATAGAAAAGGAAATGGGGTTAGACTGAGAATTTTGATGTGGAGATGGGGAGTGAAACATCACAAACACATCTCTGCTTAAAGGAATTTTGATCTCCAGATAGATCATTACCACTTATCAGAGGTTTGAGCTCTGCTCCTTTGCTTTGAGGCTGGGTTTTTTTCTCAGAGAGATGATTTCATCCAATGACAAGTTCTTGTGTGCCCCTCCAACCACCAGAAGCGCTTTCTAAATCTTAGCCTTTCCTGTCATGATTCACCTTCAAGTGTGTGGTATAAATACAAGGAAGAAAAAAAAAAAAAGAAATGCAAACAAATGAACAAGTGGCTTTTTCTCCCAAGTGAAAAGCTGTGTATTTTTCAGGACAGAAGAAAGTGAAAGAGACCTATCCCAAAAGGAAGAGCAGATGAAAGAGAGACAAAGGAGACTCACATTCCAGGAGCAGCTGGAGGGATTGCAGCCTCAGCAGTCAGTGTCTGGGAAGCAGCCCATGGCAGAGAACACCCCGGTTCTGTTCCACATGGTCAGTGGCTGCCTGTGCCTTTAAGGTTGCCTTCCTGGCCCTGGGCAAGTGTGAGCCTAGAGCAAAAAGGAATTTTCATTGCATTATTTAAAATCTGTTTGTTATGGAGCATCATATGCCTGATGAGATGAGCAGTTCCACAGCTCTTCTTTCACACTGATTGTATTTTTCCCACTTTCCTGTGCAGGGAGTGCTCTCCATGCAGATGCCCACAAATTTTCACCTGTCGAAGGGTATGGCAGGTGCTCAGCTTGCTGAAATCAGTGTGCTCAGTGTCATCTCCTTCAGAGGAGCCAGACTCTCCCACATTTTTCATAACTTTTTCTTAAAAAGTGAAATATTTTTACTGTCGTATTCCTAAAGCAAAGTCTGTGCTGAATCCTGTCGTGTTGTCTGCCCCCAGCAGCTTTATAGGTCAGTTTTGTGAGTAGGTTTTGAGGATTGTGAGTTTAATAATAGGTTTTCCTCCTGATTAAGAGAGTATGAAATCATCCTGATTTTTCCCAAAGTCTAAAATAAGGCTTGGAAGACAGGGCTGGTTTTCCTCCTGAGAAGGTTTGTAAATGTCTTGTTGGAACAAGATAGTCTTTAAGGTCCCTTCCAGCCCAAATCATTCCATGATTCTGTGATATGCAGTCCTACTTCATCCTTGCACTGCATTCACTGAACACAGGGCCAGCTGAGAAGGTAAGAGGAGATGAGAAACTCCAGAATTTGTCCCTAAGTATTTATTTAGGCTGATAGCAATAACAAAGCTCTCCTGTCAGTACAAAAATTGAAAGACCTTACAGCCCTAAATTGGAGGCTGGACCATTCAGGTTTGTTTTGCGAGCTGATTACTGTGTTTCTGGAGATTTGAAAGCTCATTTTATTTAGCACTGGATTAACCACCGATGTGGAGTAAAGAACTAACAAACTGCCAGCTGACTTTTCCTTTGCCAGCCTGCTTTTACAAGGTCAGGACAGTGCCCAGAGCTCTGTTTTGGAGGTGTAAAGATTGTGGATCCTTCAGCCTTATTCCTCTCTGTCTGCTGGCAGGTACCACCCAGTTTCAGTTAGCCCTTATTAAGTTGCAGATACTTACTTGCTCATCAGAAATCTACTTGAGCCTTGCTGTCTCATTCCTCACAATGCACCAAGCGATGCAGAATTATTCTGTATCATGGTCATTTCCCATATTTACTGTACTTAAGTCGATAAAATGAAGATAAGGGCTTGGTAATGTGGTTTCTCTGGAGCACAGTTCAGGGTGTGTTTGTGCTATAGCTGAATTAAAGTGTAAATATGCCCCTAATAGATTTGATGCTACTCCTGCCAGCCAGTTATGGCAGTGGGACGTGGGCATTGCTACCCAGGGTTTACAGCCTTCTGTTGCCTGTGGAAACTGCTACCAGCATCTAAAAAGAGGGAGAGGGACTTCTACATGCAGAGAGTTACAGGACAAGGGACAGTGGTTTTAAACTGCCAGAGGGCAGGGTTAGATGAGATATTGGGAAGGAATTCATCCCTGTGAGGGTGGGAAGGCCCTGGTACAGGTTGTGGCCCTGGCAGAGGTTGTCCAGAGAAGCTGTGGCTGCCCCATCCCTAGAAGTGTCCAAGGCCAGGTTGGACAGGGCTTGGAGAAACTGGGTCTAGTGGAAGGTGTCCCTGCCCATGGCAGGGAGCGGGACAAGATTTTTAAGGTCCCTTTCAACCCAAACCACTCCATGATTCTAAACTAACTGCCAGGCTGCTCGGGCAAAACCTGCCTGACCTCCCAAGGCGCTGTCAGGAAAAACACATCAGCACAACTCGTAATAACTCTGTTCTGTGGGCAACTTTGCTCTTAGTTCTTCTTTAGAAATATTAATTATTAAAATTAAGAATGAAAAATGTATCAACATCGTGTATCAAATACAACAGTCCTTTATAAGATCGCTTGAAATCTGCCTTGATAGCAGCATTAGAACAGGGCTTTCTTTTCTTTTTTTTTCTGAACGTAGAAAAACTTGAATGTTTTGACTTTTAAAAGCAAAGAAGCTGTAATTTCACAGCTATGTCTCAGTGAAAATATCTAATATCTATATATATACATGTATATTCAAAGAACAAGCCCCAGTATTTGACAGAGTAGCGCACTTTCAAATTTGTTTTTTAAGTCCTTTGTTTTGGCAGTGATAGATGTTCAGATCTGGAACACTTGTCATAGTTTCCAGAATTCCTCTGACCATTTATAATGTACATAAATAATTGAATTGAATAATAATCAGTGGGAAGGTTTAGAAACTCTGCAATTACTGTAGCTGAGGTGCTGGGAAAGACTTGCAAAGGAAATGAAAAAAGCTGCATTAGGGTTACATTAGAGTTCTTGTCTAAAATGTAAAAGCAATGAAACTCAGCTTTAATATGCTCTGTCTTTTTTCTTAACCTAGTTCAGTCAGACTCTGTCCTCAGCTTCACTCTGAGAGTCAGAGTTGGGGAGAACACTTTCCAAATAGTGCAGGTAACTTGGAAGACGGAGAACTAACTTCCAGGGGCACTTCAACTTCTGAGGAGGGTGCTGAAATCCAGTGTATTTTCAAGTCATGCAGGTGGCAAGTTCCCTGGGAAATCATTGGGTTCATTTAAGAATTCTCCCTGTCAGATCTGTGTCTTTAGGTGTCAATACTTCTGCCATCTGTCCCACCTCTTTGTTTTAAAAATAATGCATGGAAGAACCTATATTTTTTAACGATTCTGGTTTTTTATGCTCCCCTTCACCACCCAAACTTTCAGTGAAATTTGAGACTGACATGAGTTGATCTCTTCTGAAATTAGGCCCCTTAACCACATTTTAAACTTTGAATCTATGTGAGTTCCCACATTTTGACCTTTGGATCTCATTCAAAACTGATGTAAGCATCTAGCGTCCTTTGAAAGACAGCAGAGTGGTGATGTGATCCCTGCTATAAGGTCAGGATGCATTAATAATTTAGAGCAACAGGCACAGGGTTTGTTTCAGCATTTGAGCAGTATTACTGATGATGGAGGCAGAAGAAAGACTGCAAAGTAGGTAAACCAGTTAAAGGGGGGATGTAAAATGAAATGGGTTTGATGAGACTCTTCCTTCATCTTGCTTATTATGATGGAGGAACTTAGTGCTGATGTTGTTTTCTGTATTACATTCCCATTAGGTGGGAACCAGATAATACTTGTTAACTTTTGCCAGGCTCATAACTGAATTTTATGTCAGGGAGCAGCACAAGCAGGTTACTCTGAGAATGACAGAATCACAGAATAGTTTGGGTTGGAAGGGACCTTAAACTCATCTTGTTCCACTCCTTGCCATGGGCAGGGACACCTTCCACTAGACCAGGATGCTCCAAGCCCTGACCAACAGGGCCTTGGACACTTCCAGGGATGGGGCAGCCGCAGCTTTCCTGGGCAACCTATGCCAGGGTCTCATAACCCTCACAGGGAAGAATTCCCTCCCAATACCCCATCTAACCCTGCCCTGCCTTTAGGGAAGATAAAGCAGGAGCTGCAGGTGAGAACAAGGCAGAGAGGGCAGGGACCTCAGCATCAAGGATTGCAGGCCCATAGTCCCCAAACGAGATGCAGAGCAGCTTCATTTGAGGGTGGCCAGTTGACAAGTGTATGGGAATGAGGTAGGTCCAAAATGAATGCCAGAAAGCCAAACCAGGGACAGGACACAGGGTCAGTCAGCACAGGGATGCCTCAGGGTGTCTATAGGCATGAAGCAGGTCTGAGATGAAGCCACAAAGTCAAATCAGTCAGTGAAGGGTCAGTTCAGGTGAGTGAGGTGCCAGGCAGAGGTAGAGCTGCAGTGTAGCTTGTCAAGGACCAAGGGAAATGTCTCAGCTGAAATGCAGAATCACAGGATCACAGAATATGCTGAGTTGGATGGGACCCACAAGGATAATTGAGTCCAACTCCTGGCCCTGCACAGGACAGCCCAACAATTCCACTGTGTCCCTGAGAATGCTGACCAAATGCTCCTGGAGCTCTGGCGGCCATGGTGCTGCGACCACTGCCCTGAGGAGCCTGTTCGGTGCCCGACCACCCATTGGGGGAAGAACCTTTTCCTGAGATCCAGCCTAACTCTGCCCTGACACAACTTCAGGCCATTCCCTGAGTCCTGTCCCTGATCCCCACAGAGCAGAGAACAGTGCCTGCCCCTCCTCTGCCCCTTCCGAGGAAGCTGGACCTGCAATGAGGTGTCCCCTCAGTCTCCTCTTCTCCAAACTGAACACACCAAGTGCCCTCAGCTGCTCCTCACACGCTTCCCCTTCAGGCCCTTCCTCATCTTTGTTGCCTCCTTTGGACGCTCTGATGGCTCAATATCTTCCTTACTTCCTTGGGAGACTGAAAACTAACTTTCAAAGGCACTTCAGCTTCTGAGGAAGGGGCTGAGATCCAGTGCATTTTCAAGTCATGCAGGTACCCCAAACTGCCCCAACATTGCAGGTGAGGCCACCCCAATGCAGAGCAGAGCGGGACAATCCCTTCCCTCGCCTGGCTGGCGATGCTGGGCCTGATGCCCCCCAGGACATGGTTGGCCCTCATGGCTGCCAGGGCACTGCTGACTCATGACGAATTGGCCACCAACCAGGACCCTCAGGGCCCTTTCTGTGGCACTTTCCACAGCTCCTGAGCAAAAGGGGAAGGGCCCAGCACCTTCATACAGCTGCTTCCATAGCAGCCCCATGTGAAGTTACACACCTGAGCTTGTATCAGCAATGGCCTGGAACACAGACAGCCAAACCACTGCAGGGGGTGGTGCTCATGGCCTTAACAGTTTTCCAGGTATGGAATTCATTTAACAGGGAACAACTGGTATTTAGCTTGTATTAAGCTCTTTTATTATTGGAACAAAGTAGGTGTTTTCAGCAGGGTTTCACCTTGATTATCTCTTTATTGCTTTATTGTGATATGGCAGAACAAGATAATGTCTTTTGAAAGCTATTAGGAACCACCTTGTAACCAGCCCCTTATAAACACTGTTTTATCTGCCTTGCACAGCCAAACTGTTTGGGAAATGAATATGTTGACTCATTCTGAGGCATCTCATTTTTCTTGGCACACACAATCACTTTGGCCAACCTTGTATTAGTAATTAAATTACCATGATCCTCATCTTCTTGCAGCTCAGACTTACAGCTGGCTTACAAAACAAAAACATCCAAGCACAAACAAGTCATTCTCCTTTAACAAATAGATTATGTGGATACTTTCCTTTCCGTCTTGTAAACAGAGACTCTATAACCTTTCTGTCCAAATCAATAGGTTCTTTATGTTAACACACTGTTGACTCAGTTTACTGATGTCAGGTAGAACTCTCAACCACAAGATTTTCTACTTGAATTCCCACAAAATTAACACTATACTATGGTCAAAATCTTCCTTCCCCTTTTATGGCCTTGTTATCTCTTTGATCTCATATCTCTTTATGGGAAAATCCCTGACAAAATCCATATTTACCATCAAGAGTGGTGCTGAAGTTCTGTATGTTCAGTAACTGGGAAAGTAGAGATTGATTTCCAAAACTTATAGAAGTATTTTTAGTTCAATTAGTGGCCCCATAAGTTATTTTTATGTAAGAAGTGCCTTGATCTGCACAGTTGTCAGTGAAATGCTTTTGATTCCTTACCTGCCTTACTAAAATAGTTGCCTCCATTGCTGTTCTATGCATGTTTTGATCTTTTAAAGGCAATAGTGCTGACATCAACATTGCAAATTGCCCTTTTCTTACATCTTTGGGTTGTCAAGGGCATTGTGGATCCCAGGATCCCAAACCAGCACTTTAGCAGCTGGACTACAGCACATGGGCATCTCAGCAACTCACATGACTGCACTTCAGTGATATCCTAAGCCATATTTAAAAATACACCCTTTTTATTGCTGAGTGGAAGATGCATAAAGGAAAAGGACTGTAAGAAACTGAAATTAATGTCTCAGTATAAAAAATGTACAAAGGGCTGATCAACCAGTTATGAACTAATAGGGTTTGTGCCACTTCAGTACAGAAATGCCAATTTATCCCCCAAAATGTGGTACAGTATACAGATTTTGAGAAGGTGAGGAAATCTGTTAAATCCCATTACAGTTATAATGGTTTTATGACACAGTAGTTGAATTTTTCTATATCTGTATTACTCCAAAACTGATGCTGGTTGTATAAATCACCTGTGACCAAACGTTTTCATTGACACTGAACCAAAGATACCTTTGCACATGTGTGAAAGTAATTAAAACAGCATTTACTACTTACTATTACAGTAATATAGATTAGACAAAAGTCGTTAATTGTAAAACTCGCCAAATATTTCCTACACCAAATTATCAGACATCAGAGCTGAGTTTGGGTTGTGCTTGTCTCCAGGTTTCTTCCTCCTGGGTTGTGGCCAGCAGTGCTGTGCCCAACAGCCAGCAGAGGGCCCCTGAATTCCTCCTTTTTTTACAGCGAGGTGTTTAATGAGTTCCTGAAACAAGATTAAAATCTTTTGTACTTAGTGAACATGTTGCCACGACTCAAGAAAGGTTTAAAAATAAACTAAGGCAATTAGAGATGGAGTTAACCCTAGCATGCAGACCAAGACTCCTGTGTGTACCACCAGTCCAGCACACAGGATTCAGAATAGGGTTGAAGTTCCCAAGAATATGTTTTTCCAGCATGGGTGGCTGTTAGCTGGCACAGAGCCTGTGGTTTTGGCTTCCTCTTCATCTACCCACTTGGTGCCAGGGAAAGCAAGGGGAAATTTGCTGGCACTTCATCCTTCCTGGAGTAGCTGGTTCTGGTGTCCTTGGCTGCATGAGTAGAGGACTGCTTCGGTGTGGCTCAGGATGGCATGGATCTAGCCTAAGGATTTACCTTAATAGGCAAAGCAGAGGATCTAGGCCTTACATGTCTGTGTGATAAACAACTTCCTATGCGCAGGCAGAGCTTGCTTTCCATGTTCCCCAAGTCACAAATGTTACGGAAGTGTGCGCTGGGCACTCTTAGGGGCTGTTGTATTTTACATCCTGGTAAAGTGGTACTTCGCATCACTAGTTCTGCTCACAAAACCAGAGCAGATCAAAGTTCCATACAGAAGTTCTACTTTGCTAACCTGGTGTCTGCTTTAATAGGTTGTTCAGATAAATTTCTGTGTAAATGCTCACAACCAAGAAACTCTCCTATCCTGAATGCAACAGGACCACCCAAAAGCCATAGAGAACTTTCCACATAAACTTCTGTCTGAAGTCCCAGTCTGGTGGTTCACAGGGGCTCCCACTTTTGGGCACTGCACTTTCCAGCTGTGGAAACAATTGAACAGTCAGGTCTTTATAAAGCAGCGAGTGCTTCCAGTGCTGTTTCTCTGATTGGAGTTGGAAAATGTCCCAGGATAATGTGAAATATTTAATCCTTTATATTCCTTGACATATCTTAGAAATTATTAAAATGAATTTAGGCTTATTCTTCAATATACTTATGCATGATCTTGACAGATAGGAACATTGGTTGCTGTTGCTTAAGGGAAAGGTTAATATAAGTAAAAAGAATATAGTTTCCAGGATTACATGCATGAACTTGCTGCCAGTAGAGGTCCTGAATACTCCTTCTTTCACATTAGCAGGATGTTCAGATTAAACTTGAAGAGAAAACAATAATGTAAAACATCCATGGGCTAAATTCTAATCCTCATTTAGAAGTGGGCAGGAGGACACAAAACTGTTTCTGTGCTTTTTGTCTCATCATCTCTTGCTCTTTGACTCGCCCTGTGTATGTGGGCTGAAGGAGTAGCTGCCCTGAGTTTGCAATGTGTACCAAAAAGGGCCAGTCATATTTATTTATGCAGAGAAATACTTTCTGCTATGAATCTCTCTCTTGGAATCAAAATAGAATTCACAACGCCTGGCCTTACCTCAGGGCTGTGATTATTGATGCTATTTGTAGATGAAAGGAGACTGAATCTGCCCCTCTGTTTTTCGAAGGGGATGTACAGACTTGCCTGACACACCACACTGCTGTTAAGGAACTCGTATAATTTAAACTGGATTTCTACGTTTCCTCATGCCTTCCTGTTTAGCATTGACTTAGGTTGGGCTCATGTTCCAAATCTTAGCACACTGAGGGATAAGCTTGGTCACAACTTGTAAACACATTATTACCCAAATACTCATTACAGAGCATTATTCTCAGTGGCAGGGAATGGAATTCAGGGCTTTATCTGAGATTATGAAGTGGAAGAATCATGCAGTTACATTTATTTTGCAAACACAGAGTTCAGTCCAGCTCTGTGGCAACCTGGAGTTCCCACAGGGTTCAGGGGATACTGTAAATAGTTAGCACTTCTCAGGATCACAAACTCCCATATTCCCGAGTCTGAGGGGTTTTCTGAAGGGCATTTTTTCGCTGGAGGGAAGTTCACAAAGCCTAGGACAAACTGGACACAGTCCATTTTAACTGGAAGCAGACAGGCTGAAAAAAAAGCCACTTTAGCTCTGCTAAAACTTCCTGATAAAGCAGCTGAGCATAATTTCCTCCCCCACACCCATGATTTTCCTTTATTTCTGTGGGGATTTCCACAGAGTATCATGGGAAATACAAGAAAAGATAAATAGATGAGAAGATTGCAAAAAATGAGGCACTACCCAAGTTGATAAGTATATGTTGAGTCATAGAACCAATCACACAATGGTTTGTGCTGGAGAGTACATTAGAGATCACCTCATTTCAAACCCTCTGCCATGGGCAGGGAACAGGAAATCTGGAGTACCAAACCAAAGCCGTTTCAGTAGGATTTAAAGCCAGCTTGGAGCATGTGCCAAGTCCCAGCCTAGATTTCAGATGGCTGAGGACCAATTCTGTGCTCTGTCACAGCATTTCCAAGTGACCATGTAAAATTTCTTTCTCTGCTAGAAATTGTGGCATATTTTAGTTGGGAGGCAGTTTGGAATCATTTGAAGAACAGCACTATGAAAGATGCAGGTAAGATATTGCTGTTTGGGTTCTAGAGGCCATGACTCTTTCAGGAGTGTAAAGAAAGAGAAACAGATATGACTTTTGAAAGATAATCTTGCACTCTTCCTCTTCAGAGTGCTTTACATGTTTTTGATAATTAATCCTGCTAGACAGGGACTAGGATAAGGGAATATTACCCTCACTTTGCAGTTCCACAGAGAGCTGAGCACGAGCTCCTGATTCCCAGTCCTGTGCTCGCATGAAATGTGTAAGTAATTAAACTTCCTTTACTCATTTCAGCTGCTTCTCATTAACCAGGAGTTAGAGAAGGAACTCATTAGAGAAGGAACTTTTTGTTACATGTGCTCAGAACACTGGCACAATGAGGCTGTGAATCCTTCTGAGCCTCTCTAAGTGTTACTGGAGTGTAAACACCAACCATGGAAAAGGCACTGCTCATTTTTAATGATTGTGTCTCATAAAGCAAACAAGATCAAATAGGATTCAGTGTAACTTTGATTTAAATTTTAGCACAGTTTTCAGGTCTTTTTTTACCTGAGTTGAGCCTTTGTCAGAAGATCTTTACACTTCTAAAAATAAAGAAATTGTATGTAAAAAACCCCACAACTGTTTGTTACCAGTTATTTGAGGGTTTTTTATCTGAATTCAGGCTTGTTGAATTTGGGCCAAAAATACTCTGTGCCTGTGTGATCCTGATCCATAGCTAACCTAGTCTATGGGCCTTACCTCTGATGGAGGAGGGCTTATCCACATCTTTGATAGAGATGAGTTGTTACCTCCAGGGTAGCAGCCCAGAATTCCCTAGTGCAGCAAAAGCAGAAGTGGCACAGAGCAGTGGAATTCACATCTCCCTGTTGCCTTTGGTTGTGTTGAGAGGGATTATGGCGAGGATGAAGAGGGATTTTTGTTGCAGTGTTGTGGTGGCATAAAACTACTTCAGGGTTGCACATCCTCAGCTGGCAGCAACATGAAAGGTGTACGAAGTGGATTCTGCTGTCCTTGGTTCCTGTGCCAGACAGAACTCAGCTCTTTTCAGTGTCATACTTCACTGCACTCCTGAGTTCAGGAATTTCTGGTGACAAACCAACGCTTCTCTTTGTCACTTGCCCTCTTTATGGTCCAGCAGAGACACACTCTCGCTTAGCACACTCATGCTGCCAGAGATGGAAAAGTGCCTTCTTCTGAATCAGGAGAGGTTTTATTCTTCATGCCCAAGGCTAAGAATAATTGTCCAGAACAAAAAGATAATTCTCAGCCAAGAAATTTTCTTTATTATTTTATTTTTAACTTCAACTCACATGATCTGTAATGCCCTCAGTTGGAAACTATGGAGAGCAGAGCAAATAATGGTCCTTTGCACAGCTCTTTGAATTCCTGCAATCCTACTTTGGCAGTTATCTGCTTTGAAGGATCAGAACTCCTCCATTTGAGCAATCTGAGGCTCTGTTTGTATCAGAAATTTCCATAACATCTTACCACTATGGTGTTTTTCAAATCCATAACCTCAGCATGTCTGATTCTCAGAAAGCCAGTGGTGGTGCTACAGAGAGTGAATTTCGTACAAAAATGCATTTACAGAAAGACCATTCAGACCATTACCATCAATTGTACTCTCATTTTTGTCGTTAAAAGTTACCTTCCTAATTAGCATGTTCTGCTAGCTACATGTAGAACATGCAGATACTCTTCTGTTCTTACCTATTGCTTTCACTTTGCAATGATAAAGCAGCTCTTTGAATGGTTTTTTTCCATGATTTAATGTGGAGTTTCAAATAATCTCACAGATGGTCTTTTCATCATTTCTCCTTCCCTATAGAATAAAAATGAACAAACACTTGACATGTCCAATATGTCTTCATCTAATGCAAGAATTTTTAGAAGCCACAGAACAGAGATACCTGCTGTGCCTTAGATAGCCAGAATTCTTAGATGTCTTCTAAAAATTCTGCATTAGCCACATCAGTGCAGGAAAAATAGGTGTATAAACACAGAATCAACATGGTTGTGTCTTGTACCACCAGCTCTGCCCATAACAAAGCATGAACATGCAATGCCAGAGCTGCTGCAGCTGTAGAATGAGTTTGGAATGTTCATTAGAGAAATTAGCTGAGCTGCTGTAGCACTTAGAAATCAGCTCACATTTACAAACCTCCAGCAGATGCATCATTTGGCAAAAGATTTCTACAGGCAGTGATTTGCCATTCATCAGGGATTGCCGCTTAAATCTGCGATTCAGGCAAGGGTGTAGATGACATAGAAGGATAAATTTAGACATGGCTGAAAACAATTATTTTGATTAAGTCTCCAGCCAATGAGAGTAAGAGTCTTCCTATTCCTCCCTTTCCCCCTCACTCACCCCCCTCTGACAAAGGAGACTTTGTTGAGTATAATTTATCTTAATTTTCCATGTGGTGCATGTTTGGATGTAGGTCTTACTGCTACAGACTCTGCTTAATGCGGTAGGGGGTGTATCTTATGGATTATGATGCCTTACTTATATTGCATCAGCTAGTGTTGGGAAAGGAGTTGGAAAGGGAATATCCAAGTTTTATTTACCTGAAAAGGAGAGACTATACCAGTTACTTATTAAAAAAAAAAAGGCTTCTTCTTAACCTATCCTGCCATAAGGACAAACCCTCAGACTGGGTGAGTTAGTTCTGCTGGGAAACCTTTGGCAAGTTGTCAGCAATATCCCTTGGCTCCTGAGCTGCTCCTTGGTCATTCCAGCCTCTCACAGTTTTGATAGTGTTTCCCTGTCTTAGGAGCATTTTGTCCAAGCTAGTATAGAGGTGTAGGAAAAGCAATGCCTGCTACTGTTTTTAAAAAAATCACCAAAAGCATTATTTAACCAACTTGAGATCTTTTATTAGGAACAAAGTTATATCAATCTGGCTGGCAAACTTGTGTCCACTAAGTTTTGGCTTGCTGTGATTGTAAATGTCTGGGTTTTGTTTTAAAAATAGTAATATGGAGATAAAATACCACTTAAAAAAAATGATTGTACAAGGGCCTTCACATTTTGGGTTTTTATGAATCATAGTTTCCTTTGGGATTATTGCAGACTGGTTTGAGTTGGAAGGGACCTTAAAGTTCATCTTGTTCCACCTCCTGCCATGGGCAGGGACACCTTCCACTATCCCAGGTTGCTCCAAACCCCATCCAACCTGGCCTTGAACACTTCCAGGGATGGGGCAGCCACAGCTTCTCTGGGCAACCCGTGCCAGGGCCTCATGACCCCCACAGGGAGGAATTCCTTCCAAATATTTAATCTCACCCTGACCTCCTTCAGCCTAAGGCCATTGTGCCTCTGTGTGTGTAAGTTCAGTGCCACTGTGGCTGAAGGCTGGAATTTGTGGTTCTGCTTTAGTTATCTTGCAATTCCTTTTTCCTCATTTCGTTTCTGTGTGGAGTTGGAAGAGGTTCCTCCTTGCCTGCTCAGTGTAGTTGCTGCTCCTACTTGTGCTGTTATATCAGAGTGGAAAACAAAAAAGTCCAGAGTTGAGAGTGGCTGAGAAACTAAGCTGAAGGGCTGTAACTTGCAACACCATAAACTATAATTGAAAAATAAAATAGCAAGTGCATGGATATAGGGAATTTTATCTTATTTACTTTCTGGTAATTGTTGGCACTTGGCTACAGTTAGCTGCCTGTCTCCGACAGCACAATTCCATCCAGAGCAACAACAAATAGCCCAGCATTTGAGTAATTTTAGTCTTTTTATTACCTAATACTGTCACAGATAAAAGCCAGTGTAGCACGTGGGCAAATGAAACTCTCTTCAGATAGACTGAATAGGTAGGCTGAGGTAAATTGAGCAGTGTTATGGGAAGATATCCCCAGAAACCACTGATTGTATCTTACTTCAGCAATTTGTGCCCAGAATTAAACAGGATTAGCTCCTTTTTTTCCGTTCATTAGACTATTTCTGCAATTAGTTAAGTTCTACACCTAGATTCTTGTTGGGGTGAGAAGGCTTACAGAGGGAAGGACCAACCTTGCTCAAACTTCACTCGAAAAGCACCTTAATAAGTAAACTTCTTACTTGATCTTGGTCAGAAAACCTCTGGAGCCCTCCTCTGCTGCTGGGCCAAGCAAATTTGGAATAGTTGGACATTTCCTGATGGAAAATTAGTAGTAGATAGTATTTTTATCATCACCTCTGGAATTACCTCCTCTTACTGATCCCCCCACACCCTTGAGAGAGGAAGAAAGAATCAATTCTCCAATAAAGAGTACAGAAAATCATCTTTTCCTGATAATCTCCAGTTTCCTCTTTCTTGGAGGAAGTAGGGTGAAAGCCCTGAGCAATTCTGTTGGCTTCCCAGGACTACAGTGGCATTAGTAATGATCATCTGCAGCATCAGACACTTGTGTGTGACTATTTTTCCTTTATGAATAATTGTAGTTTTTATTTGGTACTTGTAGGCAGTGCTGGGCCTGTGGCAGATGTTTTGGCACTGAAACACTGGGTGACACAGTAGATCTGCTTGGGAATTTTTATTAGATTTTTGGTTTTTAAACCATTTTAAATAGTTGTCTGTTTTGAGGACCAACACATAAGTCAAGCTACATTAACTTCTCAAGTGGATTAGTCATTAAACACCTTTGTGGATGTTTTAATTCAGAATTAAAGTGGCTTTAATTGGATTTAGCTTATTTTGCTTTCAAAGTAAATTCAGGTAAATCAATTTAAGGTTAATTCAGTGTAAAGGAGTGGGCAGACATCCTCATTATGGGCTACATGGAGCAACTGAAAACATGAGACCAGGCTGGAAGGGGCTTGGAGCAATCTGGTCTAGGGGAAGTTGTCCCTGCCTGTGGCAGGGGATGGAATGACATGAGCTTTATGGTCCCTTCCAACCCAAATCATTCCAAGATTTTATGATCATAACTGCTGAGGAGCAGTACTCTTAAGTGGACTGAAGAATCTTTGTGCTTTTAGGGAGTAACTTCCTAATTTACCAAAGAAATGTTGGGGACAAGAAATTGAATAGGTAGGAAGAACAAGCTGTAGCTGCTCCATCTTTGGAAGGACGAGTAACTGTAAGTCTACAATTCAAGCTTGAAGTTGTTGCTTGAACAGATCTCTTAAAGGAGTGGGAATTTGCATGCTAAGTAACCAAGTAGCAATGCTCAAGTAAAGAAAGGAGGTGAGTTCACTTAAGTGGGACATCATCTATGAAATGACAAATGGTAGGTGAAGTAGAAAATAATGAGTTTTCACACTATCAGGCCTGTTTGAAGGCCTTCCAGTGACTTAAAAAAGCAAAATGAAACAAAAAAACCCCACACCAAAAAAATTAACTACCACCAAAAACATACCAAAAAACCTGCAAGCCCAAACACTGAATCTTTAAGAATACAGAATAAATTCAATAATGCATTTTCAGCTGTGACCATGGAACCTTCTCTTCACCAAGCAGGTGTCCAAGATAAAGCGAAGTGCTCAAGGAGGTGTCACTGATAGAATGACCTGGCTTTTACGGCTCTTTGATAAATGCTGTCTGGGTATTAATTGCCCCTCCTGTGATGGCAATGAATTTAATTATTTCTTGATGATGACAGGTTCAATAATCCAAATGTCTTCCATTTTCATGCTTTTTTTTTTTTTACAGGAAGCCTCTTATTTGCCAGCTATTGACATGTTGCCTGGCCCACAGAGTGTGAAGAATGAGATGCTGCTGATGACCATTTGGCTGACAAGTTGTGGTCAAGTGGCTACCAATCAGTGTGATGGACAGTTGCCTGACAAGGTGCTAGGAGCATCCAGCATCTACCAGGCCCTTGTGATGTGGCTTCTCTCTCTGGTGAATATGTGCAATGACAGGGCACAAAAGGTTCTGAGTGATTAAGGCTGTGTTTTGACCTCCAGTAAATATATAATCACTCTTGAAATCTCCTCTCTTTCCAACAGCTACAAAACAGTGGCTGAACAAAGGGGAAATGATATTCTAATTCACCTTAGAGCCAGTAAATAAAAGTCTCGCTGAAGTCAATGGAAGCTGGATTGTGTCTGTTGTTCATGAAGGAGTTAAAAATCATTGGGCCAGACTCAAAGTCGTCAAAAGTGGCTGCTGGAAGTGTTAGGCTTTGTCCTTGGCAAACGAAGCTAATGAATACAGGTGCCTGTGTCCAACTACTTGTTCTAGATAAGAATAAATCCTTTTTGATAGTCAAGAGGACTGTAAACAAGTCAGGGGCTGCTTCATCTTAAGTGTCCTCTTGTTCAGGTGGTTTTCTCCTCTGAAAAACCACCCCTTTCTCAGTCCTTCCTCATCTCCCCCTCTCCATCCAACACATATTACCCTTTATTCCCTAGGGAAAACAGGCAATGTGTATTTTCCATCCTCATCCTGCATTCTGGCCTCATTCTTTTCCCTGGTAAAGACTCTGGGATACCAGTACTGATCCATGCAGTCAAGGTAGATTTCAGCCTGAGCAGCCAGCCTGCACCAGGCTGTTAAATAACTTAAACTCCACTTGAACAGAATTAATTGTTAATTATGTTCATGCTTCCATTAAAACATTGCTAACATTCTTTAGTGTTAGTTCAGTGCTAATGGAAATTGCCACTGGAACTGCGCCAAAGCCTGGATCTTCCACTCAGAGACTGCTTAGCTTGTGCCCAGCTGCAGTGTGAACTTTCTTGCCCCATGTTATTCCCGTTAAAAACCCCAGAGCACTGACTTGTAGCAGCTCTCTCAAGAGGCTCATAGGACATCTCAGCTTCCAGGGCTCAGTGTCACTCTGCTGAGTGTAGGGTCACATGCTGAGATGGACTTTGTGCCCAAGGGAAACTGGGGTAAAATCAACCAATTTATTGCATACAGGTTCTCAAACAACTGTTGCATAGCAGTGGAAAATTATGCATTTCTTTCATTGAAAGAATTGAAAATGTTAAGGCATTTTTAGACCAAATTCTCATCTATGTAATTCTGCTGATTCCCTGGCTTGTGTAATAAGTCAGCATATCTTTACTGGTTTCATTGGAGATGTGCTGGTTGCTGCCAGTTGAGAGCGTCCTCCAGATGAACCAATTGCCCAGTGGCAGAGCTGCTGCAGAATTTCCAATGTGAAACCAGTATTCAAAGCACTCAAGGACTTGGT
Source organism: Sclerurus mexicanus (assembly GCA_013396755.1). Taxonomy (NCBI): domain Eukaryota; kingdom Metazoa; phylum Chordata; class Aves; order Passeriformes; family Furnariidae; genus Sclerurus; species Sclerurus mexicanus. Next base: position 78,091 of record VWZF01006101.1, on the reverse strand, counting down.
ACTGGTATTCTGAGTGATCCAGCTGACCTATGCAACAGCTTGAAAATGCACTCAGGCACTGTGTTGAAAACAAAAGGCCTTTATCTCACTGTAAGTAGTTTGGTCTTATATATGCAGTAAGGTCCCTAGCTGATAATCCATCTGATAATCCACAGACTGTGGTGGTGGTATAAACCATGAGAACAACACATCCACCAGAACCCTGGGAAGGAAGTCCAGTCTTGCAGCTCAAACTTGCCTGTCTCTTCATTCAGTGTTTGTTCTTTTTCAGGCATCTCTGCCTCACAGGGCTGCTTTTCCTTTCTCCTGGCTGTTCTGATTCCCTGCGTCTGGCTTTCCCATGGCTTTCTGCCCTCTTTCACCTGTTTTGCTCCAGTGCCTCCCTACTCTGTTTCAGGTGTTTTTTCTGTCTCTTTTCTAACTTATGGTAAAGTTTTTCATGTATTCTGCATGTTAAAGTGTATCATGTTTCACCTGACTTCAAGCAGCCTTAAGAGCCAGGGAGTGGTCACCTACTGGAACCCTCTCTCTGTGGTATTCACAATAATAAATTGTGTGCAGGGCTCATCTTGGGTTGGCAGAAGTCACGTTTTACCCTTTTTGGTTTAAATCAGATATGTATAGTAGAAAATAAGATGTTTGCCTCCCACACATGTACACAAAAAATCCATCAAAAAGAAATCACCTCAGTCAAACTGAAAGGGGATTCACTGGACAGGATTGATAGCGCTTAGGCTATTAGTGACCACCAATGGGAAAGAGAAAGGCTTATTAGGGAAGCCTGCATTAGCCACTTGGAATGACATCATCACTTTACATTGACTTTTGAACTGGAATTGATCTCCTTAACATTGATAAGGGCACATATGGTGCTGCCGTGACAGGAAAACTCCATGCAGCATTGACAGAGACTCTTCTGATTCTGTGCAGTGTTGACAGGGACCCTTCTGACTCCTTCCTGGCCTAGGGAAATAATGTGAATTCCTGCTGTCACACAGTGAAACTGGTGAAGGCTGGAGCTTGTAAGTCCTCCTAAGTTACTGAGAAAGTAAATACTATGACTTATCAAAACCTACATGTTATTCCTATTTAATTTGGTCTTTATTGATTTTTCTACTGGCTAAACCATCTACTAATCAAGCTTGAGTGCTCTCTGGATTGTTGTGTGTTGGGGCACTCTACTCGAAAGAGAAGAGGAAGATAAAGGGGTTTTTTCAGTCCATCTAAAAGTGAAATTCTGTTCCAATGGATTTACAGGTGCCTTCTCTGAAAAGGAACAATGGCCCTAAAGCTCTGTTTGAGGTGGTGGGGCTGCAGCAGGCCTGGAGGGAGGAAGGCTTGGCCCTCTGTGCTGCTCTGATCCCCAGCTGCCCTGAGACCCACAAGACACAAGTGAGTAGCAGCATTTACACCTCCTAGTTGTGCGCAACAGCCATGGGCAGGTACCAATGTTCCTGACTAAGGACCAGTCCTGGATATGCCAATTTGAGCTCAAATTTCAGGAAGGCAGGATAGAACAGTGTAAGCGCTGCTCTAAATTAGAGTGGGGGAGCAGGCCAGTACTGTGGGAACTGAAAGATTGCTTATAGCTAATTGCCAACCCAAGCTGTCCTCAGTTCTGCTGAATTTAGTTTGTGTGCAGACAAGAAACCAGATCTCTATGGCATAATTTTTTCTCTATTGCTCATTAGCTGTAACCTCACACTGCAGAAATTTAACTGGATTCAGAGGAGACACATCTTTGGCACGTATAATGATTTTTCCCCTTGTACCTTAACCATGTGAAGAGTGTGGCATAGGAGAGGAAATGTTGTCTTGCTTTTTTGGTTCTTAGGAATCAGAGCCTGGAAGCATGACCTGAGCCCTCAAGTCTGGTAGACAACATAGCCTGTGCTGGAAGGTCTTGCACACAAGCACTTGCAGGTGGCACATGGAATATAGGGCGTGATATGAATTTGTGTCCTGAACACATCATAACTATGAAATAGCAGCTGTGGGCTGTGGTTTGTTGATTATGTCTTTTCATGGAGCTGATACAATACAGGCTGGAATTCTGAGCATCTTGTTCCTATTCCGTTTTTGGAGACAGCTTTTTAGGTGTTATTGCTACTCTTGCCTGATATAAACAGCTATCCTACCTATGCAGTGTAGCTAACTCTTGCTGGAAGGTGTATCCACATATATCTGGGGAGCAATAATCTGTGTGTACCCCAGATCTCCTGTGAGTCATCTGCTTGAATAACTATTCCATGACTGAGTAAGCCCTGAGGTGCTGCCCTGTGCTCTGCTGAGGCTGGTGAGGTCCTCTCAGGTGGCTCAAAGCAATACTTGGGGCTTTAGTGAGCTGGTAGTGGATTTTCTACTCTATTTTTGCCTGTTTCATCCCAATAATGTTAACAGGCATACCCCCAGGTATCTGAATTATACCTGCTGGACACATCATGTGAATTTTAAATGGAATAGAAGGCATAAAGAAGTTGTAAAAACTCAATTAACTTCCCATACTCAGCTGTAGCAAGAGTTCTTCCCTTTCAGCTGCCTGGCTGTGAGCAGCAAAGGTTGAATTTCCCATGATGTGTCATAAAGCCTGGAGTTTGACAGCTGTGGCTCCAGTACTCCTGCAAGTAAGTGGTTGATGCTGGCACCAAATGCCATGAATAAAACACTGCCAAAAAAACCCCAAAACAATAAGCAGTAGTGTTTGGACAGAAGAACCCATGGCCAGAGGCTGATGAGAGCAAGCAGTCTGCTGGACTGGACAAAAGTTTAATGCTGATTTCTATCTCAGGCAAGTGAATTCAAGATGTTTTCTCTATGGAGCAAAGCAAATGGAGGAACAAAGGCTGACCTGCCTCCTGCCCACTGGCCTGGTTGCTCCCTGCTGAGGGGTTGGGCAAAGCAGCAAAATTGTTGAGCACTGAGTATGTTCAAAATATGAGCAGCGTGTTACACAATTGAATGAACTTTTGGAGCTGTGGGCTCTGAGTGTTTGGTTGAAGCTGGGAAGGGTTAAGTCATAAGTTGGTGGAACAAGCTATACAGTTTCTCCAGTCCATGTCATAGAATCATAGTTTCAGTTGGAAGTGGTCTTTTCAAGGCCATTGAGTCCAAACCCTTGCCATGGGCAGGGACACCTTCCACTAGCCCAGGTTGCTCCAAGCACTGTCCAGCCTGGCCTTAGACACTTCCATGGATGGGGCAGCCACAGCTTCTCTGGGCAACCTGTGCCAGGGCCTCCCCACCCTCATCACAAAAAACTCACAGAATCACAGAATATACTGCATTGAAAGGAACCCACAAGGATCATCCAGTTCAGCTCTCAACCCCGCACAGGACCATCCCAAGAGTCATACCATGTGCCCCAGAGTATCATCCAAACACTCCTTGAGCTCTGGCAGCCTTGGTGCTGTGACTTGTTGTTGTGACTTGTTTGGTCCTGTCACTGGTCATCTCAGCTGTGATGCAGAGCAGTGACCTAGAGGCATTGGGACAGTTCCTTCAAGCAGGACCGTGTGTGTAACTCAGTTCCCTCTCATTAGAGGCTTTATCTTTATGGTACCATTGACTTTTGTTTATTTTGCTTTCCTGAGGTGTTTGTAAAGCTGCTGCTTTCCACAACAGAGATCTAAGCTGGTAGGAATAACACAAGTCCAAATGTCAGCCACAGCACAGAAAAGAAAAATGACAGCAACTTTTCCTGTCTCCCTATTCCTCCCCTTGGGCAGCTTCAGCTACAGCTGGAAAGAAATGGGGTTGATTTTATTCCTCACACTTAAGTCCTAAGTCTCTCACTGTACTGTTAATGTGCAGGATTTTAATGGTTGAATTGAATAACAAAATTCTGTTAGGGTACTTACTGGTTCTTCCAGTTGTTTCCTATGGGCACAAAGAGAATCACTTATGAGGGCTTACCTTCAAAATATGGCTGGCTTTCCAGGTGCTATTGTTGCATCTGTTTGCTACAGGAATGTAGGAAAACCTTAGTTACTCTTTTTGGATTATGCGAAACAGACATACTTAGTATGTGTACAGGTATAATATTGTGAAAAATTGATATTTTAATGTTCTTAACATGTAGAGCCCAGAGTCCATTTTCAATCCCAAAAAGGGGCTCTGAGCCACCAACTCCTTATTTACTGTAATCTATGTATCTTTTATTATTTGTCACATTTTATTTTTTCATCCCAAGGTCTGTTAGTTGTAAATGTAAATATAATAGTGGTTCTTCCAGGCAAAAGCTCCTGTTCTTAGCAGATCAGGAAACCTTTTGGTTTATTCAGCTAGGGTGGCATCTATTCTTATACTCAGTAGTTCTGTTTCCTCTCATTTTTGTAATTTTTTGGGGGGTTAGATTGGGGTATTTTTATTCTGTCCTTCCCCAAACAGCTGATAGAAATGAGACAGATTTGAACATCCCTGCATGGCTTGGTTTCTTGTTATCAGAACAAATGCTTAAACACAGACTTCTTGTGATCCCTGCATGCTGATAGGCAAGCTGCAGTTCCAGGCATGCCTGATGGGAATTAGATTTGTACAGCCTATGCTTTCTAGGAGTCTTCCAGACATTCCCAATTAGGCACACTAGCACTGTGCAGAGCTCCATGGCTCCTGTCTGTGCACTTCATCACTTCATTGTCTGGTGGCTCAGAACAGCTCACAGTCATTAGATTTGGGGCTTTTCTGCAGACCTTTCCTCCTGGACCTGCACTTTCTATGTGCAGTAATCATAGTCATAAAATATTCTGAGCTGGAAGGGACTCACAAGGACCATGGGTCCAACTCCTGGCACTGCACAGGACCATCCCCAGGAGTCACACCATGTGCCTGAGAGCGTTGTCCAAACCCTCCTGGAGCTCTGGCAGCCTTGGGGCCATGTCCACTGCCCTGGGGAGCCTGGTCAGTGCCCACCACCCTCTGGAGGAAGAACCTTTTCCTGATATCCAACCTGAACCTCCCCTGACACAGCTCCAGCCATTCCCTCTGGTCCCGTCACTGGTCACACAGAGCAGAGATTGGAGCTGTCCTTCCACTGCCCCTTGTGAGGAAGCTGCTGCAGACGCTTATGAGGTCTGCCCTCAGTCTCCTCCAGCTGAACAGACCAAGTGCCCTCAGCCACTGCTCAGACCATTCCCCATCCTTGTGTCCCTTCTTTGGACACTCTTGCATAGCTTTATATACTTCTGATATTGTGGCCCCCAGAACTCAAGATGAGGCTGCCCCAGCACAGAGAAGGATGGGACCATCACTTCCTTTGAATAGTTGTAGGAAAGAAGATGCTTTGCATAATTGTGGAGTCTGTTAATTTCTAATTAGGTCTCATTGAGGTAATCAGCTTTGTTCTCTGAAAGTTCTGCTAATTAAGAACCAACCTGAGGAACAATGAGGCTTAGAGGGGAGGTTAAATGATGGAAAATTGTAATTTAGCAGTGCAGTGTTCAATGTTAATGTATTAATATTAGTCCCAATCTTAAAAAAAAAATCATAGAATCATTTGGGTTGAAAGGGGCCTTAAAGCTCATCTCATTTCACCCCCTGCCATGGGCAGGGAGACCTTCCAATAGACCAGGTTGCTCCAAGCCCCATCCAACCTGGCCTGGAACACTTCCAGAGATGGGGTGTTAATGTGTTCTTTCATATCTCTATGAAACCCTTTGAAAAATAATGTTTCATTGTATTGGGCTGCTTTATGGTCCTGTTTATGGCATTTTCTCCCTAAGTGTGGAGTAGTACCAATGAGCTGATGGACATGATGAGCATGGGGTGCAGGTGTGATGGTTTGGGATGCTGTGGGGTGTTACATTAGGGATTTGGTTTGGTGAATCTGAGGTGCAGCTGTGTAGAACTGTAATTTGGGATGGCTGCAGGTGGAGAATGAGCTGTTCCAGGTGCAGGGTACAGATAGAAAGCTCCTAAGGCTACTATCAATGATTTTTAACCATTGACTCTTTGCAGAATACAGATCTACAAGGATCATCCATGTTTTACCCAAAGATTTCTGCATTTCTTGCCTCTACATGGCTTCCAGATGTTATCTGGTGGAGGGCAGAACTGGTCAGTTGCTTCCAAAACCAGCTGTGTCCACTTCTTCATGAAATTCCCACTGTCCTGCTCAGTAACATTGCTGCTGTTAGTCCCGACCCTCAGGTACTGTACAGAAAGGCTTGGAATTCTGATAATTATTTTCTCAGGTCCAGCAAAACTTGTTCTTTCAGTGTTAACTGATATCCTTGTTTACTTTAGCAAAGGATTTAAGCACAGTTTGAAAACAAATGCTTCTAATATCAGAATATTCTATAATTCTGTGATTTTAGTATTTGTAGATTTCTAGGGAAGTGTGTGAGTTACAAGGATGTAGCCCCTCTCAAAATCAAATGCTTCCAATCTCTTGCCTGCCTGGAGATGTCTGTAAGAACACTCTGCTGTCTATAGGTAGAATAATAATTACTTTTCCCCTTCTTTTAGCTTGACAAGTGCTCCATAACAAATATTCAAGTGTATGAAATATTACAAGAATTTATTATACTTATGGAGGAAGTTTATTCCTTGAGGGCATCCAACCTTGCTTTTTGCCCTTTACAAACTTTGCTACCCTTAGTGTAAATATTTAGAGTGGGTTTTCAAGGCAAATTTAATATGGCTTGATTTCTGTACCTTTTGAGGGAATGTTCTACATGTTTCTTTCCCATGACTTCCCATGACTTCACCACAATCGTGGTCTTTTCCCAATATTTCTAAATCGACAAAACCCTTGAGACACAATTCCAGGGAATGGCAAAACCTGCAATTCTGGTTCACAGTGAAGTTTTAGTTTTGAAAATAATGTAGCAGGAGAACTTCTCTGCAGTTTCAACCAGATTTGAGGGTTACTGTGATTCTGTAAGAATCAATGCCATGAAAGCTTAGGGGCTTAGCAGTGCACTTAGCAATTTGCCTAAAGGTTTATCCCACTTTCTGTGGAGAAAAAGGAAGGCTTAGTGTTGTTGATTTGCAGTCACTGTGGCTTTCAAGCAGAAGCAAGTGCCATAAAGCAGCCTGACGTGCTCGTAAAAGATAAATCTGCTGTAGCTTTTAAGGCATAATATAAGGCATCATTAAAACAGTCAGGGCTTTTATGCAAATCCCGTATTAGTGGAATTATAAATCATTAGGAGTTGAACAGCAAGATAGCAGGCACTTTCTGGGGGTGGATCTTTGCCTTTGTGCCATAGAAAACCTGAAGTCAATTTAAAAATCACATTCCCTTCCCAAGTTCAAGTGATCTGTGCCACCCAGGGCCTGCGTTAGGCTGAGACCACTGTGTGCTGTGGCTTTTTCACAGAATCATGGAATCGCAGGAAGGGTTGAGTTGGAAGGGATCTTAAAGCCCATCTCATTCCACCCCATGCCATGGGCAGGGATACATTCCACTAGACCAGGTTGCTCCAAGCCCCATACAGCCTGGCCTTGGACACTTCTAGGGATGAGGCAGCTACATTTTTTATAGCTGTTTAAGCAGAAAAGCTGATTTCCAAAGCAGGGCTCAATGAGCCACACTCTCAGCAGGCAGCAACTAACCCTGATGTGTGCCCTGCAGCTTTACAAAGTGGTACCAACAGAGAATGTTCCCAAGTGTCAGTAAAATACAACCAAAAAGTACTGCATAGGAAATTCAATATCATATTCTTTTAACTTCATTGGTTTCAAGATTTGGTGCAAAGTCAGTGATCCATGCTTTGCTTTTTATGTATTTATATTTGTTTTGAGACAGTATATACAAAATAAGCAGACCAAAGAACCTGCTCCCACATGGAGAAGCATGCAGTGAGTACCTCAATTTGCTCCAGGTAGATTACGGACAGAAATCCTGACAGGCTGATGGAACAATATAGTCAGTAAACCCCAAGTTAGGTTAGGAGTGACAACATCCCTGTGAAAGTTATTAATGCAAGGTCCTTTGTCAGCAAAAAGAGTATTTCTTCATATTAACATAAAATAAAAGTACTTTCTGCTGTTAAGTCTTAGGATGCATTAACCTTAGAGAAACAGACAATATCCGTAGTGTTGATGCTGTTTTTCCTCTGCCTGTTTATTCCATACTGGAATTCTCTTCCTCTCCCTGAGTTGTTCCAGGCACTGGGATGTTTGCTCACCATCTTTTGGTCTCCTTTCACAGCATCTCCTTGAACTCCCAACCTGTGCAGGTACCTGCCAGGACAGAGCAGTCAAGGCATGGTAGTTCTGGATGGGTCAGCGAGGTTTTAGGGATGGAAATTCCCCTTCTTCCTTAAGTGATGAGATTTGTTACTTTTAGTTCCAGAAAATCGATTTTGTTGCACTTCCACGTGATCAGTTCCCTGTGTGCTACTCCTTTAGTAGAATCCTTGCTCTGACATGAGGGTTGTGTGTTCTCTTTTAAGACAATAGTAGTGATAAAGGGCAGGTCTACACAAAGTTCCCACCTCACTTTTCACTTTAGTGGAGTTTGATTTTTTTTAAATTGTACTTTTTTCTGGCTAATAATTCCAGAACTGAGTCCAGGGAGCTAAATTTGCCCAGATATTGTCACCCAATCCTGCCAAAACCATCAGCCTGCACAGACTGACCTGACAGAAAGGTTGCTGTATGGAAGGGGGCTGGAAGAAAGTATAGCATTTCTTTCATGTGGTATTTCAGACTTTTGGGCTTCCCCTGCTTGAGTTGATGTTAACTGTGTTACCAGAGAAGCCTCACCCATGCACAGGCTTTGAAAGTTGCAAATTTTATTTCAAATACTGAAAAAACCATGTAGCAGAAGAGCCGTACATTGCTGATGAAATCAAAATCCCCGTGGATGCTGTGGAAGAGTGGGGCCTGGATGCAGCATTTGTTGCACTTAAAGGACCTGATTTAGAGATGTGATTGCCTGAGCTCTGTGTTCAGCCTCAGAAGAGGGAGTGGCAGGCAATTCCAGAAGACCTTTCAGGTCTGTGAATCTGTGTTTCAGCATGATCTCAACGAGAACACTCTGAGCTTTAGAGTTTGAATGCTATGACATTATTTCATTGACAGCATCTTCCACTGTCTTTTACTATAACTTCATTTAACTTCAGTGCTAAGAGAGTCATGCTCAGGGAACTGTTACTACATCAACTTTTCAGCCAGCTTTCCTCAGCCTGTGGCTGTGGGGACGTTGCCTTTCACACATTCCAAACAGTAATAACTGGGATACGCTGTGGTTCAGTGTCTGTGGTGGGGGTAATTACGCTGGTTTGTTTTGGGGTTATTGCCCCATGTGTTCTCGGTTTCTCCTTTCATGCTATGAGGAGCAGCTCTGAGCAGCACCTAAAATGGGCCAAGCCATGTTTTGTTTTCCAGCCTGAGCTACCTGGAGCGCAACACAATTTGCCCAGCTCTGAGACCTGACCCACATGTTGCTGTCAGCCTTGTTTTACTGCATGGATCAGGGCTGTGTTCCCCTCCTCCAAACCTCAAAAGACTTGATTGTTGTGCAGCTGAGCTGGGCATTAGAGAGGGATAAAACATCCAGAACAGCTCTTCCAACATCTACTTCCCCAACCCAGACCAGTAGGATAAGGCCTGCAGCATGACAGGAGTCCAGCATCTTGGCTGTTTGAAATCCAGGCTAAAGGTGCAAAGCAGGAGATTCAAAAGGACAGGTTTATCCTGCCCTTTGCTTTCCAGATCTTGCTCATGTCTTGTCTTTATCTAAGTTGGTGCAAATGGCCTGATCTTGCATGTCTGGCACCCTGAGTTTGCTGTGCAGCCTCATGAAGTTGTATCATCAGCTTTGGAGAGAGCACCATTTGACTGAAGATTCCACATGGATATGACTTGTCTGTGGGTGAAACATTTGTCCTGGAACCTCACCTCTCTGCATTTATAGAAAATAACCCATAGCTGCAGCACAGAATAGCTGCATGGCTGTATCTTCAGGAGGCAGATGGGAGGAGGTGACATCCTGGCCCCAGCTGAGTCCTGCTGGAGTCTGCCATTGATTTTCCTGGAGACATGAGTTCAGGCAGTCATTGGTAAGTAAAAAACCCCTAACCTTTAGAAGCAGGAAGGACTACAGTGATGTCTACCAGAGCTGGCACGAAGATGAAGGCATAGCTTGGGGAGGAATAAATCATTACAGTTTTTCATTCTTCCTAAAATTTGATAGTTCACATTTAAATTGTGCCCATTGCTCATTATTCCAGAAAAGAGTAGTTTTTTACAGTTCTCTAGCTAATGTGCTTTGCCATTAGTGCTATGCATGATGGGCACAAAGGCTGGAAGCTACTGTATCACTTTCTCTTCTGCATTTAAAGATATCCCTTTCCCTGTCCAGAAGGGGAACAAGGGGAGGTGAAATCCATTTCAAACTGCTTGAAATACAGCCATGCCTTCCTTGATTAGCCCTCTTTATCCCAGCCTTTCTGGTGCCTGGAATCTTCCTCTGGTGTCTCCACATTTCCTGTAGGATTTTTCCTTTGCTATAGCATTTCTTTCACTTATTAGTCAAATTTAAAGAGATTAAAAATTATCCATAATAATGAAATATATTCTCTTTAGTAAGTTCATTTAAATGAGAACTTACAAGGCAAGAAGTGTCTCCTGCAAGTTGCAAGCTGAAGAAAGCTTCCAGAAAGAGGAAAACACATGGGAACTTCCCATACATTATTCAGATGAATGACTGGTTCAGAATATGGAGAAGAATTTTGTCAAGGAGATCCTGTGCTAAATTCTGTAAATACTAAATTCTGTAGCCATCTGAAGAGATTGTGCACAGTGGAGAGGAAAAATGTGCAGGAAACACTGTGTTAATCTGGATTCCACAAGGAATATTATGTTAGTATGTTGGGATACATGGCAGTGGGGAGAGGAGGGAGTTTGAGAGTGATGCTGCCTAAATTAGGGGCATGGTTTGGTGAATCACGTCAGATGTGAGCTGTGTTAGATTGAGAGAAGCTTCCCTTATTGCCCTTGATGTGCTCAGTGGGGCTGGAAGGGAGAAAGTACAGAATTTACAGTGGCTCTGGAGATGCAGTTCCCAAACTCTGTGAGGGGTTTGGTGCTGTCTCACAGCGATAATGGCTAAGAACATCTTTGCCTTGGGAAGGGCTTTGCGCGTGAGGAGATGAGATTGTGGTGTACGTGGGGATTCTTCCTGCAGCTTCTGTTTTCCTTCTGTGGCTGGGAAGCAGCGTGGAAGACTCGTTGCAACTTAAAAGACTCTCTTAGATCATCTGAATGCAAAAGCTATTTCTTTGTTGTCAGAGGTGGGAACAGAATACACTAGAAGCACAAAGAAGATATCATGGATTTGGTCATATTTCTAGATGACAGCTAAATAGGTGGTTTTGCTGCATGCAGCTACAGCCTTCTCTGAAATGTTTCTTGTTTCTGCTCAGGATTTTACAACACATTTTTGTTCTGCTGTGAATTTCCCTTTCATAACTGTCTGGCTTTGTCTGGGTAATATTGTCTGAAACAAAGCAGTGGCTCATGGTTTCTTCTAAATGCTTTTGGAAAAACTGGTGCATGTTCAATCCTAGTTATGGTACAAACTGATCTTTTCCAATGTTTTAAGGTAGCAGATTTGGAACTTGTCACCCAAACCAAATAAGAACAAGGATAATTGACAAAAAGGAATAGTACAAATGAGATGTTTTGAACATGTCCTCACTACCTGCTCTTCCTGATTGTGACAGTTTGGATGGAGAGGATTTCAGTGCTGTCAGAAGCCCTGCAGGCACAGCCATGGCAATGGTCATGGTTCTGTGAATCTAGGGTTTGAAACCTGTCACAGCATAAGTCATAGTATCCCTGGGGCTGTGCAGCTGCTGTTGACTGAGGTAGTGAACCTTCCTCCCTGGAATACTGTCTTTCCCATGAGATGTGAGGTTGTTACAGTGCTCAGAGTCTGCAGAGCCTCACAGGAGAGGTATTTTCAGGTAGGTATCCCCACCTCTTCTTGGGGGGCAATCTCCTCTCCTCCCACCAGGAGACAGGTCATCACTTAGACATGATGGATCCCCTGGCCTGGGAGAGGCTTCCTGAACTGCTGGGTTGGCACAGACGCTTTACAGCTGCTGTGATGTTGGAGGCATGAAAGAAATGAACCCTGAGGTGAAACCAATACAATTCTTATGCCTACACTCTCATGAAACATTAAAAGTAGCACTAAAGTATTGTAAATATTGTCGAAATTGCCAGTTATTTCAGTGATCATAAGGCCCTGCAACTGCCTGTGAGGGGTTGCTCTGTGTTACGTGTCAAATAGGGCTCATCTCAGTGTTATAATGAATGCCTTGATGCAATTCTCTCCTACATGCACAGGGAAAGTGACTTTCTCCCTGATTTTCCTGCTCATGGATAGAAAGGCTGTGCCAGGAGTTCTACACTGGTACATTTTAACCAGACTGGACAAAGCAGAGCTCTCATGGCACCACAGCCATCTTTCTGCTTCTAGCTCATGAGAAGGATTTTTTAGGGAGAACTAACACTTTTCAAGCTTCACTTTCTGCTGCTTTGTGAACTCACCTTCAGGGTGGTTCTTAGAAAACAGAATTTGATGGATCTCAGGAACAATTTCCCACATGTGTGCCCAGATCCCTGCTCCACAAGGAGTGAGTCTGGCCTGGGATCACCTTGATCCACAGCTTACACTGTGGTCCTTTCTGAAGGGCAGATTTTACCTTGGATTTCCCAGTGTGTCCTAACTAGGGCTGGATGATTATCCTGAAGGTTTCTGTGGAAATAGAGGCTGGCGTTGGTTTGACCACATTTGCCTCTTCTCTTCCTTCTTCTTGAGAGAGAAGAGAGACATGAGGTTTGTTCAAGGAACAGCTTGAATAAATAGAAGTCTGGGGTCTTGCTGCATTCCCCTTTTGTGGATTGGGAATGCTGTGCCAGTGTTGCATGTGGCAGCTGGCATCTCACATTGGAAACAGAGGTGATCTTCTGTCTCCTTAAATCCACTTTTCCTCTGATGATCTTTTCCACAGAAATCAAGTGTAATATCACCAGTGGAGGCTGGAAAGCAATGAATTGCAGGGCAGAATGGACAAATCCACAGAGAGATGCCAAAGATCTGGGTTTGGTGTAGTTGATTGGATTGAAACAGCATGAACAGTGAAATCCCCAGTTCTGCTTTTAGGCAAATATCTCATGAAGCACAGGGAATAGAGGAAGGAGATAACACAAAAGGTCACTGAAATGGAAAGGCAGTTGTCAGAGGAATTTTATTATTCAAATTAATTTGATTTTCTCGTTATTTTTTAAACATTTGTAGAATACTGTGAAGAGCCTGTCGTTGGCTAAGCAGCACACATAGAATCTCTCTGGTGATTACACAATGAATCAGCGTTATAACTGTGGAACACCTCTGGGCCGAAGACAACTTTGGCCTTGAAGTCTTCCACATATATGTACCTCAGAATGCAAAATGGATGCTTCTCCATGCACTCTTAACCCATATTCTCTCCATAGTAAAAGTCCTCGTAAAACTATGACGAAAATTAATTTCTTTTTCTGCTTTTTTAAAATGGTCAGTCCACATGAGATGAGGACAAATTAACAACTGCTGTAGACCAAGTAGAGTCTTTAAAAGTGAAGCCACATGTGAGCCTCTGTCTCAAAAGTCACAGGGGTTTTTTTCATTCTTGAAATGAATCCTGCCCACTGTGAATTTTGCCTAAACGCACCTGTGTTTCTGGAATGTTCAATACCAAGTCTTCTGTGGTAGTTTAGTTTTCTTGGTTTTGGTCTAGGCCTTCCCTGGCAACAGGGGTATAACTAAGGAAGTATTCCACACCATTCCTTCACATAATCAGGGGTATATAAGGAGGAGGAAAGTTTTCTTTTTCTTCTTCCTTTCGTGTGCTTGGAGGACATCGGGTCTCTGTGTCAGCTTAGCTCCTGTCTATATGAGCCGAGGCCTATCTGAGAAGCTGTTGTCCCAGCTGCATGGAGGGGAAGGAACTGCTTCTCTTGAGGGAAGTTTGATGAGAATTTATTCTATTAGTTAGTTTATTTGAGCTTTTCCCTGAGTTTACAAGTGTGTGTATCTGTTTTGTTTTTACCCATTTTTGTCCCATTTCCCTTTCCCCCCTTTCCCTTTTGGGGTTGCTTTGGGGTTCTTGTTCTGTATATTCATAGTGTTTGATTGTATATAATTGTAATATATGTGAATATATATATACTTTTACTACAATTGTCTTTGGGTACTTTTTTTCCTTCTCTCTTGGGAGGGGAGAATCTGTGTGGCCAGCAACTGGGTTTGGCAGGGAGCCACCTCAAACCTCAACATCTTCCCAAACCAGAACTTGTCAAACATGACTTTTAAAAGTTGCCTTTGTCCCTGGACTGTGGCCTTGCTTACTGAGCATCCAGTCACAGCACATTCTCATGAGTGACATATCCTTACACTTACACTTGTACAAGTTGCTTGCTTGGCTGCCCAGAAAATGTATGAGAAACAAAATAAGGTGCTGAGTCTGGGCAATACTGCCCTTCTGTCGAGCTGTGACATAAATGGCAGCTTTTTGCCTATCCCTGCTTATGTGACACAGTAAGACTTACAGATATGTGTCACTTGTTGTGACATGAGCACAGGAGAAATGTCTTCTTCTGGTTGCAGGCATGTAGAAGTTCATGAAATTTCTTCCCTACCCTTCCATTTGATTAGTTAATTAGAGCATTGCTTTCACAAAGCTGAGTGCTCAAGTACAGTCATGGAGAATCAAGGGCTCTGCTGCTCAGCCTATGGATGCAACTCGTGGTGATGTCTGTGAGTGCTCTGTGTGCTGGGGAGTCTCTGGGTTGAATGCTGGGAATGCTCAGGCTCTCAGGAAGCAGTTGCCAATTCATATTCTTGGGATATCACTTAGTTGGAGCAAGTGGAATGGTTGTAAGAAAGCAAATATTATATTAACAACACTGGACTAATGAGTTTAACCCATCAATGTGCATCCTTGGGTGGTCTCTAGCCATAGAATACTCTATTTCTCCCAGCCCTTTATTGTGAGAGACCAAAAGTGAGACATGTGCTTTGTGTGTTTCAGGCAGTGGAAAAGGTGTTTGTGGTGCCAAGTGGATTTTACTGGCAGACAGTTGAAAGTGGTGACAAATACTTCCCTGACAGCAATGCTTTGGAGGCTTGCAGAGATACAGACACTGAGGTAAAGAACAGCAAACACACCACTCCTTCCTCACTTGTGGGATGATGTGGGACATTGAGAGACAATGAAGTGATATGGAATATTTCAGCCTTGAGGTTTGGTACAAATACTGATCTTGAAGTATTTTTCACTCAGCTGAGTGTTTCATGTCATCAGTACTGATGTGCTGATTGTTCTGAGCCACAAAAGATTAAACTTTGAAATGTGTGAGTTGAAGATATTGCTACCAACCAGGTGCAAATCAGTAATAGTAGACAAATGCTGATAACCTGAACACAATTGACTGTAAGCCAGGATAGAGCACAGCTTTGATTAAACTTGGGCTCAGGAAAATTCAAAGAAATTTCTGACGGTTCTGGTACTACCTGACCTACAGTAACTGTGTGTGTTGTATGAACAAGTAGAAAGTAATTCTACTTCTTTTCCTCCAGGAGAAGAGAAGGTTAAGGTGATTTAAATTAGCTCATGTTTCCCTCTATTTAGGAGTGCACATCAAAATGTATTGGACCTAATCCTGGGTAAAATAACTTGTTAATGAAAAAAGCAGAGCAGGTCCAACAGCAGTAACCAGAGTCATGAAGCCACAAGCCAAGAGTCATGAAACCACAGAATGGTTTGGGTTGGAAGGGACTTTGAAGGTGCTTCCTTTCTGTTAATGGTGGGGTGTCACAAGCTCATCCCATTCCACCCTCCTGCCATGGGCAGGGACACTTTTCACTATTCCAAGTGACTCCAAGCCCTGTCCAACCTGGCCTTGGACACTTCCATGGATGGGGCAGCCACAGCTTCTCTGGGCAACCTGTGCCAGGGCCTCCCCACCCTCACAGGGAAGAATTCCTCCCCAATATTCCACCTAACCCTGTAATCTGGCAGAGTGAAGCTGTTCCCCCTCGTCCTGTCCCTCCAGACCCTTGTTCCAAGTCCTTCTCCAGCTCACTTGGAGTCCCTTTAGGCGCTGGAAGGGGCTCTAAGGTCTCTTCAGAGCCTTCCCTTCTCCAGGCTGAACTCCCCCAGCTCTCCCAACCTGTCTCTAGAACAAAGGGGCTGCAGCCCTTGGATCATATCTGTGACCTCCTCTAGACTCACTCCAACAGGTCAACATCTTTCTTGTGTGGCCCCAGAGCTGGACACAGCACCCAGGTGAGAATCCACAGTGACAAGGCCAAGCCAGGAAGTCCATGCTTTGGACAGTGGCCAGAATTGGTGACATCCAAGACTGGGCCAGGCCCACCTGAACAAAGCTCTGACAGAGCAAAGTGAGTGCTGTCAGTACTGGGTTAATATCTGGAAATCTTGAGCTAGAAAAACACAAAGAAATAGAGCTTTTATTCCTAATTAGCCTACTTTTGTATGATTTGAGTAAATTTATATATTCATTTATCATGCTGGTATAAGCCTCAAAATGTCTTTATGGGGGAGTAGCATTTCATTTCAAGTGTCCAGTACTGATGAATTCATTGGGCATTTGCTGCAGCTGTAAACCTTGAGCTGGGAAAATCCTCATGCTGCTCTGCATTCAGGAGAATTATGCCCAAATTTGGGGCCAGTACAATCAGCTTGTCTGATCTACAACTAAACAATTTATTATCCACAGCACCTCACAACTCCGTGTTGTAAAGCACTTGCTTTTTAAAACAATTTGTTTCTCTGGTGGGAAAGTAATAATAATTTGCTTCCCTTTCGGGTATAGACATTCAGAATGTGTTGATGTGTGTCTTCCTAAGTGCCAGGATGGGCTGAATTGGATTAGTCTGGTAGAAATGACTCAAAAATGTAAATTTGGGACAGTATCAGTGATGTGCTTGCCTTTTGATCTTTTTTTTAATGTTGATTTTGTCGCTTTTATAGGTATAAAGAAACAACTAGTTGGTCTCTTATTATTTAATCATTGAGAAATATGAGCAAATGGTAGTACACAGAGTTAAACAGCAGAGGTGATGTGCTTTAGTCGCTGCCCCAGAGACCTTGCAGTTTTTTACTCGTAGGTTTACATGACAAAAGGCACAACTATACCAACAGAAATAGATTAATTTATAATTATCATTGAGAGTTGTAATCCAAAGCTAGGAGCCTTCTGTGTGAGCTGCACATAAACATAAACCAAAGCCAAGCCTCTTTGTAGCTCCTGCAGTGTAGATCCATCCTGGGAACCAAAGGTGAGCAGAAGGGATGCAGCTGTGAGGTAGTTAAGGGCTTGGAAGCATTTGCCTCATTTTTCCAACATGCTCCTTCTGTTCAGGTTGCCATGGTGTTGCTGTTTGAAAGGCTCTTCCGAAATCCCCTGGCTGTCCATCACCTGCTGCAGCTGGTGCTCAGCTCTGGCCTGGATGTGTGTGGCCTCCGCCTGCTCTATCCCCAGCAGGATGTGCTGCTTTTGAGCTCAGGTGAGCTCTGCTTTTTCTTCAGATCATATGATGATGATGGAGTGAAGGCAAAGACCTGTAAATCCATGGTTGAAGGGTGGCATGGTACTGTGGGCATGGACAGAAGGTGTCAGAGTTGCTTTATTAGTGTCTATATCTTTCCCAAAAGAAATTGTACAATATCTTGGGCTGTTTCTTTCCTTCTGTCCCCAGTGTTGAATATCCATGAGTCGAATTTTCAACCTTTGTGTAAGTGTAGATACCTTTTCAGGAAGATTTATAGCAAGGAGGTGGTTAGAGCTTGCTTCACTTAGGAATGCGTTCCTACCTAAGAAGAAGCACCTTTCTCAAAGATCGTTTGATGGTTTTTTCCCTCTTGCATTCCAGAGGAAGCTTTCAGGCTCTCTCTTTGGTATGAGGAGAGATAAACCCTCACAGAAGTTATGGGTCTTCATGTAGGGAAGGACCTGAGGGGATAAAAGCCTTGAAGAGAACAGGAAGTGTGCCTTTCTCAGGCCGGGTGTTTAAGCACTGTTAGGAATTTTCCCTTATAAGTCTAGCGTTCTCCACTTTGGAATAAATTTTCCTGAAACCCTTCCACTGCCTGGCATTTTGGTGTACCTGCATGTTATCTTACTTCATACCTTGATACATTTTTGTGTCTCAGACTTTAGTTGTTCCTTTGCAGTGAGCTTTCCCAAATTGCAGTGCCCTAGGCTCCAGGGTTAGACTCATGTGACTTAAATATAATAATTTAGTTCCCCACTATGTTTCTGAAGGTTTTAGCTGCAGAAAATCCAGCCTTCCTCTTCCACAATTTCCCCATCTCGTTGCCTATGGGACTTCACAAGCATGGGCAAAGTACTGATCTAGCTGTCCTGTAATTGCATTGGCTGATAAAATATCACCAAAATGTCATATTTTCAAATAGAATCCCATAATAGAATCCCATCTGAGATGGGAGACCAGTGAGATAAGGTAAATAAAAATTACCTCGTTCTCTGAACTCAAATCACGAAGTCTTTAATGTTAGACACCAATGTGTCAAGTATCGGAATGTACCACTGAAGTCTTTATTTTTTCCCTTTTGAGCAACAGATGGTGAAACTTATCTTAAAGCATTGTGGAATATTACTAGTTGCTAATGCAACATAATTCCAGAGCAACAGGTGTTGCATTAGCTGCAAAGTTTAGAGATTGCCTCTGCAGTACAGTCTGGCTTGTGCTTTCTTTTAAATTCTCCTGGAAGGTTTGTGTGTGACACCACCTTCTACAGACGTTCCATTTCCCTCGGAAAAGTTATAGGCAGGCTAAGAGCAGGGGAATGGATTTCCTTTTCCTCTGGCAGAAGGTGAGTGACGACCAGCTTTATCAGAGAAAATTCCCCAGTCTTCCTGCTCCCTTTTTGCATTTGAAAGCAAGAGGAGCAGACTGCCTTAGGAATGGGATTGCAGTTGTGTCGATGCTGTGCACATAATACATTCCTACTGATAGCTGGAGAAATGAAGGGGGACTCCAGAAATGAATAAGAAAACCATAAAATCACCAGTTATTAAGAGCTGACAGGCAGCAGATCTGCTTCAATGCTCTGTACCAGGCACCATTATTTAAGAACATTTCATATGAAGAGACAATTCATTTAAGCTGAGAACTGCTGGGCAAGTTTGTAAATGAAATTTTTACCCATTTGAAAACTTGAAAATTATTATTTTAAATATTTACAGCCAGTTGCTCCATTACCTACCTGCTCCGGAGACGTAAGTTCTGGCTTCTGATTCTTATGCAAGAAGTTATGTATTTGAACACACTTTTAAACCTAAGGGAAGAAAATCACATGCCTTGCTGCTTTTTCTAACATCTCCAGTAAGAACTGCAGAGGAGTCAAACTTGATTTTTCTGGGGTTACTTCCTGGACCCTAACTATGCTTTTTTTGTTTGCCAGAGACATAGGGAAGAGTTGCTACAGCTGATCTTACAGCGTTGTACAAAATCTGTATTTGATGTAGAAGGAAATAATGCAGAAAAGAAGTGCCCAAATTTGCAGTTTGTGATCCCCTTCAAAAATGTCCCTTTTCACAAGCCCCTGTTCTTGTCCTGTCTCTACTTAAATCCCCCAGTCTTGTTTGTGGTGATGAACAACAAACTGCACAGGAACTTAAAGTGCTGACTTAGAGTCATAGTTTGGGTTGGAAAGGACCTTAAAGACCATCTAGTTCCAACCCCCTGCTATGAAGAAGGATACTTCCAGTGTATCACCTGCTCTGTAATAACTAACCCTGTGTACACAACTTTCCACAGCAAATATGAGGCAACCAACTCCTGTGTCTTTAATAGAGCACCTTGAGTAATCTCAAGTTTAGTGTTGGGTAAAAGTGTGCAGGTGATGCCAGCATATCACCCACAGGACAGGTAACCAGGTGGTTACAGGACAGGTACCCAGGTGATTCCCCTTTTGAGGTCTGGCTATGACAGAGCACTTGAGTAGGATGAATGACCTTGGGGCAGGTTGTTCCATGTTTTACTCACACATATGTTTGTTTCCACAGAAAAATTGCCTTCTTCCTATACTTCAGAGCCTGGCAAGGTGCCACCAGTGCTGGCACTGGGTGTGAGAGGGCCTAAAGCACGTGACACCTTGCGGGACATCATGGGTCCATCTGACCCACGACTGGCTGGAGTGACAGACCATGGTTCCATGAATGCCATCTACGGCAGGAGCCAAGAGGAGCCTCTCATGTACCTGCCTTACCTGGACAGTCATGTGCACAGGGAGCTGTGCCTCTGGTTTGGAGGAAGAGCTGCTGGGATCCTACACCTTCCTTCCAGGTGATGGTCTGGATGGTTTGGAAGTGTTGTTCCCACAGACAGTGTGTTCTTTACATGTCAGCCTTCTGCGAAAGGTCCTGCGAAACAGGAGTGCAGGGTGAGAGCTATCCATATACTTATGTATTTTCAAACCAGAAGTTATACAGTCTGCAAAAGTCCTCTTTTCTGCAGCAGAGCATGGAATCAAACAATATTCTGAGTTAGAAGGGACCTGTCAGGATCATCGAGTCCAGCTCCTGGCCCTGCCCCAACAATCCCATCCTGCCTCTGAGAGCATTGCCCAAACACTCCTGGGAGCTCTGGCAGCCTTGGGGCTGTGCCCACTGCCCTGGGGAGCCTGTTCAGTGCCCTTTCCCTAATATCCAGCCTAACCCCTCCCCTGGCACAGCTCCAGCCATTCCCTCAGGTCCTGGATGTGTCAGGTGTGGGATACTTGCAGTTGCTTCCCATCCCCTGTTCCCCAGTAATGAGGCCTGTAATTCATACATTTCCAGGAAGATTTGTTGGAGACCTGGTGCTGAAGGAGGAGTGTCCCTTTCATAGGAAACCTGCTCTGGCTTTGCCCTTTGTCCCTCCCTATCTACTGATAAGGGGCTTCAGAGGGAAAAGGTTCTTTGGAGGGATGATTACAGATGTGTGTGAAAATCAAGGACGGCTTATAAACATGTAGCTGTCAGCATGAGAAATGCAGTTTAGGAAGTGATGGCATAGCTATAGGATTCAAAAAAGTGCTGGGCACAAGTGAGGTTCAGGAGTCTGGAATGTCACACTTGGATGAGTCTGGAAGTAGCTGCAGAGGGAACTGGGCTTTTAAGAATCCATTACTTCATCATTCAGCCCTGATCATCCCTGTGCTGCTGTGCAGTGCTGCAGGGAGAGGCCTGCAGCTCCCAAAGGCTCACTTAGGCTCTCCTGGACAGAAATGGATTTACTGAGCGGTTTTTAATCTAAAGTTTCTAACACTGACAAAATACCTGATGATGGCCTTACCCAACAGCGCAGTGTAAGCAGAGGGGTGTGAGGGAAAGGGAAGGACAGGGAGAAAAGCTTGAGCAGTTCTGTGAAGTGACACTGAGCAGCCCTTTGTGGAGGTTTGGGTTGGCTCCCTGCCAAACCCAATGGCCAGCCACACAGATTCCCCCCTCCCAAGAGAAAAAGAAAAAAAAACAAAAGAGAATTGTAGTAAAAGTATATATATATATTCACATATGTTACAATTATATACAATCAAACACTATGAATCTACAGCCAAACAACTCCAAAAGGGAAAAGGGGAAAGGGAAATGGGACAAAAATAGGTAAAAACAAAACAAAAACAGATACACACACACTTGTAAACTCAGGGAAAAGCTCAATAAGTAACTAATACAATAAATTCTCACCAAAAATAACCTCCCTCAAGAGAAACAGTAGAGATCTCCACCTCCGAACGACTGAGGCACCAGTTTCTCCAAGAGGCCTCAGCTCACACAGATAAGAGCTGAGCCGACACAGAGACCTGATGTCCTCCCCAGCACACGAACAGAAGAGAGAGAAAGAAAACTTTCCCTTGTCTTATATACCCCTGATTACGTGAAGGAATGGTGTGGAATACTTCCTTAGTTATAACCTGGTTACTAGGGAAGGCCCAGACCAAAACCAAGAAAACTAAACCACCACACCCTTGCACACCATCTGCACCTGGACTCGCTTTCACTTCTTCCCAACACTCTTTTCCCCAAATCTTCCTGCAGCTGTTCCTTGATGAAGATGAGTACTTTCTACAGCACAAAACAATCTCTTCCCTTCCTGACAATCTTGCAGATTACTGGACAGAGGCTCAGACCTGAGGGCCCAGGGAGCACATTTAATCCTGTGTGTGAACAAAGGGCTCTGCTGTGCTCAGAGGACTCTTTCCTGCTTCTTAGGGCAGCAGAGATGGGAAAGTGTCTGGGACATAAGCCCTATGAGGAGCAGCTGTGGGGGTTCAGCCTGGAGAAAAGGAGGCTTAGGGAGGACCTTCTTGCTCTCTGCAACTCCCTGACAGGAGTGGGGAGCTGAAGGGGGTCTGGCTCTGATCCCAGGGAACAAGGGACAGGATGAGAGGAAATTGTACCAGGGGAGGTTTAGGTTGGGTATTGGGAAAATTTCTTAACTGAGAGTGGTGAAGCCCTGGCACAGGCTGCCCAGGGCAGTGGTGGAGTCACCACCCTTGGAAGTATTCAGAAAGAGAGTAGATGTGACACTTCATCATACGGTTTAGTGGGCACAGTGGTGTTCAAAGTTTGGACTTGATGATGTTGGAGGTCTGTTCCAACCCTAATGATTCTATGATTCTATAATATCAAACTGTATCTCTCCTCTCCTTGGTGTCACATTTGTGTCACAGGCCTGTGTAAACACATTGGATGCAGCCTCTGCACTAGGGTTTTTGGCTTACGGGCATCTCCTTTTGGTGTCACTGAATAAATGATGCTGTGGTGAAACTGTGCTGCTGAAACCTCAGACAAGGCCCTGCACCTCCAGGTTCTGGACAGGCTTTTAAGATTCTAGGTGCTCCTGGGGACAGTGTGGCACAGCGATAAGAGTCTAGGGGGGAGGTCTGCTGCAATCCTGGCAGTACTTTCTGCAGAGCAGCAATGCTCAGCAATATGGAACTAACCTGATGCTGGGGAAGGATTGTGTGTCAGAGTTCATCTCTGCTTGGCCATCAACAGCCACTCTCGTAATTTTTATTTTAAAGTGGGGAAAAAAATCAGTCTGGTAATTTTTAGATTTATTTATTTCTATTTATTTATTTATTTATTATTTTACATATGTATATATTATTATTTCATACTAATATATAAATTTAGTATTATAAATTAGTATTATAGGTTTGTATATACATTTATATGTAAACAATATGTTATATATATAATATTTATAAAGTTATCGTTTACATTTAAAGATTATATTCTAAATTTATTAGAAATATATAAATATACATAATTATAAAATTATTTTGTAATAATTATATTACTTAGATGTTATAGTTTATTTATTATTTTATTTGTATTTATTTTTATTTTATTAGTTCATTTATTTTTCATCTTACAAAGATGATTAATTCTGCTGCTCTGGTATAACTTAGTCTGGAGTGGCACTACATTCTAAATAATACACTTGTCTTTCTCCTGATGCTGGTAATTTGGTCCACTGGGAGACAGGAATAAAAACTGCAGGTCAGATGGCCCTTTGCAGATTGTACTTGCAGATGCAGTGCACTCCTGGGAGTGAGTGAGCAGGATATATTCCAGGGAGCAGGATGTGTTCCAGCCAGCTCAGTGGTGGAAGGGCTGAGGCAAGTTTGCCTGAGCAGCCTGTGCTCACAGCTCCAGACAAACTGTTCCCAGACAGTCCCTGGATTCCACACCACACCTTCTGTTCACCCTGCCCTGATCTGGGCCTTTTGGATATGCAGGAATGTTGCAGAGGTTTCACTGGCACATCTCTGCCAGACTTGATTGTGCTTGTTGCCTAACATGAACCTTCCAAACTGGTTAAACTCAGGCTAAAGAACCCAAAGTGAATAGCAACTCTGATGTGTCTGTGGGTGGGGAAAGCTCTGGTAGTGCAGCCTGACATATTTCTTGATTCCCAGATTTCTTTGCCAAGCTGGCTACTTTGCATTAGCTACTTCTAATTGAACACAGAGAGCCTCAGGGGAGTAATACAAAAAGATGTTCAGAGAGACCTCGATGTCATGGACAAGGGATTGAAATGGCTTTTCCAGTAAAGCAGTTTTACCAGAGAAGCTTCTGTGGCCCTGGATTTGCTGCAGAAAGTAGGTTTGAGTCAGAACCTGGTGTGACAGCTTTTAATATTTATTGTTTTTCTGTAGCTCTCAGGGTCCTTTGCCTACTGGGGCAGAAGCAGATGAAGAAAAGGTTGATCTCCCAAGCATGATGCTGCCTCGACATCCAGCCATGCTTGTCTCAACTACCAAAGGTCAGTGTGAGGGGATGAATCTGGAGGGTTTGCGGTTCCTCGTCACTGACAATAACACTTTACTCCAGCCCATCTGTCTCAGGAAATTCTCCTTCCCTGGATTGCTTAGGGCTGTGACTTGGCCAGTTCTAGAGCCAGGAATGAATTTCTAGTGGAACATTTTGCCTAAGATGAAGTGGTAAAGGAGTGTTACCACATCATTCTCCTCTTGGAGGTGGCTGCTGGAGTCCTCTGGGCTGCTTAGATGTCACTCAAGGGGAAAAAAAGATAAAAAAAACAACGCATGGGAAATCTCTGCACAGAGGGGCCTGTTCATCAGAGAAAGAGTGAAGGGCTAGTAGAATCCTTAAATTGCTTGTTTATCTCATCAGAGATCATCTGCCTCTCCTGGTGAAGAGCTGAATATAATCATCGGGGAATTAAATAGTTAAGGCATATTCAGGGCAGGATTAACCACACAGTCAGAAAGGAGAGCTCTGCATTAAGCTGGTTCTGTTCAAATCCCCCTTTTCCCTTTGTAGGAGTTTTCTTCAGCTTCTGATTTGCTAGCTAACTAGCAGCAGGCTGTGTCCAAGGGACACCTGCCAAGGCCTTACCTGGCTAAGAAGGATCCCTTTGGTGTTTGGGGTACGTGCTGTAAAGGCCAATGTGCTGACAGACTTCTGTAGTGGGGCCTGGCACAGAGATCTGGGCTGCAAGGGATTTTTGGACAATGTTTAGAGCATTGGTGGCTGGTTTCAGCTCCCACGGTTGATAGCTTCAGAGGAGTGGAACCTGAGGGGAGCAGAAGATCCGCAGCTGTCAGGGAGAAGGTGGTAGAAGGGAATTGGATTGGTAGAAGGATTGAAGTGACACAGAAAGCAAGCATGGAAATTGCTGCCAAAGGAAAGAATTAATGAGAAAAGAATGAGAGCATAAGAGAAAAACATGAAAGGAACAGAAAGTAACAGAGGGTGACGGGGGAAACCGGAGAAGAAAGAAAGGAAAAAACCAAGTGTCAGCTTTGAGTTACTCTTTGGTATAACAGTGCACGTTAACTCAGGTAGTTTGGCAGCCAGCCTTTGGCTCTGTTATTTGGGATTGGGATTGATGGCAGCTGGTGGCTACTGATGGAATGAGTCACAATTTCTGCCTCCCTTTCCTTTTATGGCCATTAATGGCTCACAGTTGCTGTGGGCTGTTGAGTTACACCACACCATCTGTATTTGGGCTCAGGAAGTCACTGTTGAACTTTGTTCCTCAGATAAGTGGATCATGGCTCTCATGAGGGAAGCCAAAAATCTGGTCTGGGAGCAGACACGCTGTGGGATTTTAAGGAAAGGAGACATTCATTAACTCCTTCCCTCAGGTTTCCAGCAGCTTCTCTTGGAGACAGGAATATTTACACATGCAGAGCATATGTACAGCAGCGACCACCAGGTAGATCTGCCCCTTCTTGGTAATCCAAGTTTTAGTGACCCTAGGAGGTATTCTTGTTGATTTGAGATATTTATATGCAAAAAATGTTTTTTAGAAGTGTTGTCAGCTAGAGAGAGACCAAAATCTTACCACCTGCAACCCTATATTTTAAGACTTACCATATAATGAATGTGACACTAATACCAGTCTGGCTTAAAGTCAGTGTTAAAGCCAAATAGAAATTTTAGGCAAATAAGCACCCTGCCTGTCCCATACTTAGTGCTGAACACAAGGTTTTGCTTGTTTTGGTGCTGTTGCTTTGAACTACCAGGCTAAGGCTTGGTCAGATTCTTGGGGGGATGGTTATCCATACCACAAAGTCTAGAATAAAAAGAAATAGTCACTGTTCTACCCCCCAAAACAAGTGTAATTAGGGCACAGAGACTAAAATCTCCAATCTCATTCACTTGATTAGAGCTAAGAGAAATTAATGGGCAGCATAGAGGAAACCCACGTAGAAGTGGCACTGAGGCTTCCCCCTCAGAGGTCACCCTTGACAGATTATGGAGATCTGAATGTACATTGTGAGGGATAAAAAGCTGTGTTAGGACTAGGAAAGTGTGATAATGAAGGTGATGGTAAAACCAGCCAAAGTAAGATTAGAACAAAGCAAAGACCTCAGGTAGATGAGAAACTTCAGGGAAAAGTCTTGAGCTTGTCTTGTAGTGCCTAAGATGGAGCTTAGACTGCTCAGGAGGTCTTGTACGCTCTTTTTCCTGGGCTTGCTCACAGAATGTGTTGGCAATGAGCATGGGATTCAGTTCAGAAAACAGGAGTCTAAACCCCAAGTTTCTAACCCAGTGTAACCTTATCTACAGGGGTGAAGAGTACAAGGGGAGCTCAAGCAGCCAGACCTAGCTGATGAGGATCAGATAGGACAGAGTAGGCTGGTACCATTATCATGATGCCCAAGGAACATCTGAGGCCCTAGATGGTTCCAAAACAAAGAGTAAGGTGAATCATGATGACAGACTGGTCCAAAGCTTCAAGAAACTGTGCCACAAGGCAGATTCTGGGATGAAGGTTAAAGATGGGAATAAAGGAGGGACAAGAGGAAGCAGAAGATGGGTGCTGAGCAGGATTGCAGAGGCAGCTGCACAGAGAGGAACAGCTGGGGCTTCTTCATGCACTTTGTAGTGAAGAAATTGTTCAAGAACAAGCTGTTCTTGTTACTCATTGTGTGGCCAGGTTTATCAGGCCCCCAGTCCTTGAGGGACCCTACTGCTGTTGGGCAACTGTACAGTGACAGCTCCCACAGGGAGCCAGGGCTGATGCACCAGCCACACGTGAGCTGGGCCAGATACTTCCCAGACCTGATGAGACAGACTTTGTAGAGTAGATGATTCATAAAGGTATTACTGATGATGCCATAAGCTTTCCCATTGTAGAGTGGCCTTGGACTGCAGTCATTATGAGCTGGTTACAACAAATACACTGTGAAAGACAGTGCTTCAAGTTGGTACTACCCACTGTGAGAGTTGCCTTGCACTGTTAGAGGTTTGGGTTGGCTCCCTGTGAAACCCAGCCATTGACCCCACTGGAAAGAGAAGAAAAAGGTTAAAAAAAGTACCCCAAGAAAATTGTAGTAGAAAATATATATATTCACATATATTACATTTATATACAATTAAATACTATGTACATACAGAACAAGAATCCCAAACAACCCCCAAAGGGAAAAGGGGGAAAAGGGAAAGGGAAGAAAGGACAAAAGCAGATGAAAACAAAACAGATATACACTCTCGAAAACTCAGGGAATAGCTCAATAAAATAACTAACAAACTCTCACCAACTTCCCTTAAGAAAAGCAGATCCTTCACCTTCACGCGGCTCTGGACAACAGCTCTCAGATTAGGCCTCAGCTCACACAGATAAGAGAGAAGCCAATACACCAAGACCTGCTGTCTTCTAAGCACCGGGAAGAAAGAGAGAGAGGAAGCCTCCCTCCTCATCTTAAATACACCTGATTATGTAAAGGAATGGTGTGGAATACTTCCTTAGTTATGACCTTTTTACCAGGGAAGGCCTAAACCAAAACCAAACCACCAAACATTGGTACCATGGCTTCTGTGACAATAATACGCTGCTTTCCTTACCCTCTTTTTGATCTAGGGGACATCATTCTGACTGTGTCACCTGTGGTATCTGCTCATGTATATGGAGATGTGATTTCGGTCTGCACTTGTCGTGGGTTTGTTCTGCAAGGACTCAGACAGCTGCAGCTCTCACCCAAGCAAGGCCTCATGCTGAGAATGACAAGAAGGCAGGTACTGGACATAACACAGTGAGTTGTGTACCCTGTTACCCCTTGGTCTGGAACTAATTATGTCAGCTGCTCTAGTCAATGCTCCAACGACATCCATTCCCTGTTTTCCAGCTAGGCAGCACTTGTGTTCTCCTTGTTCCTGAGAGTGGTACTTGGGTTGCTTTCAGTGCTGGCTTTTCTCCAGTAGGAAAATCCCACCAGGCCTTGGCCTCTCACTGGGAACAGGAGTGTGAATTCATCATTGGGCCTCCTCCTACTAAAGCAAACATGAACTTTACCATTGATCTCAGAAAAACAAGAGTAGGCAACAGCCCCATGAACCAAAATAAGGCTCTCTGATCTGCAAAGGTGTGTTCAGGAGAATAGTCTTCACTAACAGACTGATATTTGGTGTTGTACTGCACAGTCCCTCTGGGCCTTTCAGTGGGAAGTCCCCTAATTCAGTGCACTCCAAATGGGTTTTAAAAAAAACTTTCCTGTTACGAAAACTAACTTTTTTTTTTCCCTTTGAACCTCTTTCTAACATGGTAATGGATTTGAGTTAAAATGCAAGTTGGCATTTTGTCAAATCAGCCTAAGGAAACAGCAGTAATCATAAAAGCAAGACTGCAGTCAACACATGCAAGAAGTCCAGTGCTACACTTCTTACATTAAAAATCACACAGGAGTCTTATGGCACCTTCTGTCAACATAGGAGTGGACCTCTCACTTCAAATTATCATGCTGAGGCTTGTTTGCTATGTCAGTCTGGAAATGCATAATTTTGCAAATTAAACTGGACAAATCCCCTTTTTTCTGCTTAAGCCTAAGGAATACTAATGTCCCTACCCCTAATTTTTTGTAGAATGAATGTAACCTATTTATAGAATACTACAGCCCAAATAACCAGAAGTCTGGAGCATCCTAAATGGCCATTAAGAAGTTAACAGCAGCAACTATTGCTCCAATGTGCTGTTTGGAGCTAAAGTTTCTGAAAATCATCCCTTCCTTTGGCACTCAAGATCATTTTTGTATGAGTGACTTAGAGTGGTACCACATTTCAGCTCAGTTACCACTGTTGTGGTTTTGGCCCAGCCCAGTTGCAGGGCAGAATCTTTTTATGTTAAGCCTCTTCCTTGAGGTGTAAATTAAGTTTTTCTGTCTCATGAATAGATGATGCATGAACACCCAAATACTGAAAATTCCTATGGCTCAGTGTTGAGCTGTATCTTGATATGCCATCACAGTTTATCTATTTGCTTGAGACCCATAGTAATTACATGTGGATTTAGCAGTCTAACTTGCCCTCATTATTTTAGATTGCTGTATTTTGCCCTGGAAAGACTTCAAGCTCACCTGATAGTCCTGCAAGACCAGAACTCCCAGCTGAACCGCGGGGGCACTGCCTTGTTTTGTTGCTGAGGAAGGAGAATGCAAGTCATCACATTCCTACTCTGGTGAAAGGTAATGCTTTCCCTGCTCAGCAAGCTGGGGAAAGGAGGTTTGTTTCAGTGTATGTGAGCTAAACATTAACAGTCTGACCACAGCTGTTACAGTGCAGGCAATATTTATGGAGACTATCAGGGCCTGCTAGTTTTGCTGTATGTATCCCCAGACGAAGGTGTGAATTAGTCACTACTACGCATCCAACAGAGCAGGCTGATCTTTGCCATGTGTTCAATCTTTAGCACTGGAGTTCTCTTGAACTTAGAATCACTGAGTAGTTCCTCTTGGAAGGGACCTCAGAAGGTCTCATCCAACATCCTGCTCAGTACATCAGCAATGAATTCCAATCAGGATGCTCAGGGCTTTTTTCAGTCAGGTCTTGAAAATCTGCTAGAACAGAGGTTCCCCTGCCTCTTTGGACCTTTATTCCAATGCTCAACCATCCTTATGGGAACTGTTTTTCTTTATGTCAAGTTGGAGCCCCCCCTGCTTGAATTTGTGAGCCTTGTCTCTGTACACCTTCTGATTTCATCATCTCATATACATGGTACATGGTGTGGGATTCTTGGGATTGTCCTGTGCAGGGCCAAGAGTTGGACTTCAGTGATCCTTGTGGATCTCTTCCAGCTCAGAACTTTGTATGATTATATGGCCTCAATAACCTCCTCTAAGATATTCTCATTGCACACAGAGGTAGGATAGCCAAAATGCAGATATGCCACTGAGCTTGAGAACAGCATCTGATCCTACCAATCTCAGCTCCAAGTCCTGCGTACTTGTGACTTCCAAGCACCTGAAAGGTCACTCGTTTTTAGGGACTGGAAATCTACTTGAATTAAACTGTTCTGAAGCTCTGGTTCAGGCAAAACATGATTTGGTGTCTTCAGTTTAACAAGACGAAAATGCCTGCTGAGGTAGCAGGAGCCCTCCTGGAGTAGAAAGATGGAAAGCTTCTCCCTCCAAGTTATTATTTCAAAATTAAGAGGCTTCAGGCACAAAATGTATATAGTAATATACACAAATGTATATACTAATATAACACAAAATATATACTAATATATATATGTATAACCAAAACCAGAACAGAACAGACAGCAACACTGTAACCAAAACTCTCAAAAAATCAGGTCCCATCTTTGCCCCTGCGGTGTAGATTATTCAGAGCCAGCAGGGGGCGCTGTCGCGCCCCGCGGGGAGGGGGCTGTGGGGACTCACAGCGGCCAGCAGGGGGCGCTGTCGGGTCTGGCGAAGCAAAGGCTCGGGAAGAGGTGCCGGTTCCAGAGGCCAGGTGGGAACAGGAGTGGGGATGGGAATGACAGCCCCAGGGACGGGCTGGAACCTTTCCTGGGTGCAGCGCGAGGGCACTCTCACCGTCTTTTGTCCGAAAGTGTTGGGGAAGGGTGAGCAACTCCTCTGCAGTTGGCACTGGCCGCTCCATGAGTCCATAGTGAATCCAGGCAGTGGGGATTGTCCTATCGGGAGAACTGCAGAGGACACGTGGAGTCAGGGGGGGCGAGCCAGTACCCCCCTCCCCGTGCTACCACCAGCCCAGCAAGCATCGACTTGGCACCCAAGCACATGAAGAACAAAGGTATAGCACACCGGCAAAAAAACCCCACAAAACAAACAAAAAAATAAGCACGGAGGAAACCTTTCTCTCCTCACCTCCAAAGCCCGGGAAAGAGTGAAGTGCCACCAAAAAAAAAGAAAACACCTCCCCTAATCCTTTCCANAGAGGCTTCAGGCACAAAATGTATATAGTAATATACACAAATGTATATACTAATATAACACAAAATATATACTAATATATATATGTATAACCAAAACCAGAACAGAACAGACAGCAACACTGTAACCAAAACTCTCAAAAAATCAGGTCCCATCTTTGCCCCTGCGGTGTAGATTATTCAGAGCCAGCAGGGGGCGCTGTCGCGCCCCGCGGGGAGGGGGCTGTGGGGACTCACAGCGGCCAGCAGGGGGCGCTGTCGGGTCTGGCGAAGCAAAGGCTCGGGAAGAGGTGCCGGTTCCAGAGGCCAGGTGGGAACAGGAGTGGGGATGGGAATGACAGCCCCAGGGACGGGCTGGAACCTTTCCTGGGTGCAGCGCGAGGGCACTCTCACCGTCTTTTGTCCGAAAGTGTTGGGGAAGGGTGAGCAACTCCTCTGCAGTTGGCACTGGCCGCTCCATGAGTCCATAGTGAATCCAGGCAGTGGGGATTGTCCTATCGGGAGAACTGCAGAGGACACGTGGAGTCAGGGGGGGCGAGCCAGTACCCCCCTCCCCGTGCTACCACCAGCCCAGCAAGCATCGACTTGGCACCCAAGCACATGAAGAACAAAGGTATAGCACACCGGCAAAAAAACCCCACAAAACAAACAAAAAAATAAGCACGGAGGAAACCTTTCTCTCCTCACCTCCAAAGCCCGGGAAAGAGTGAAGTGCCACCAAAAAAAAAGAAAACACCTCCCCTAATCCTTTCCACAGCCATCACATTGGAATGCAAAGCTATTAGCTATCCCTTTGTTTGGACCTTAGACAGTTAGCTGGCTCTGGGAGCAGGTAGTGAAAGAGCTGGGCTTCAACAGACCTCCTCATTCTGGCTCCCAATGGCCAAACTGCTGTGTTGGCAAGGGGAAAAAAAAAAAAAAAATTCATGAAAGATTTTGAAACTATAACATTTGGTTTTCTTAAGGGTGAGTTGACATTGGTCTCAAGTGGGGAAAATCAGCGATCAGGAGGGAACAGTAATCCTGCCCTGCCTGACTCTTCCCAATGAGGGGTTCATTGTGCCTGACCCTTCCACTAATGTCATCACAAATAGCCCATGATGGGGACATTCATCCACAGCCTAATCACATCTGTCCACAATAGAAAAGAGTATTAAAGGTTTGGGGGGAAAATGGCAATTCAAAAAGTCCTGGGCTTTTTCTCCTGAGACTATCACAGAATGTTCTGAAAACATTTGCAGACACAGAGGATTAATCATGGCACACTAATTACAGCCCCGTGTCACCTGCTGCCTCTACATCCAAGAAAAGTTGCTCATTAAAAAGTGCAGTTTCTGCTCCTTTTCTCAGTGCCACAGAGGATGTTTACAGTGTTCATGTTTTGCACAGGGAAATTTCCACTATAAATATATGAGGTTGTAACAAAGCATAGTCTGGAAAGCTAAAATGTTTTCCGTCATAGTAGGAAAGTCAGGGTTTTTTTCCTTTGTTTCTAGACAGTTTTTGCAAATGCTTCTTTCCATGTGGTCTGTGCTCTTTGCATCAGTTGTATACTTCAGAACTGACCCAGAGAGTTACCTTAGTCCATATTCCAGAGCCCTGGAGAGGGGAAGCTAACATTCTTGCCACACAAGCTTTGGTTTGGCCTCTGGGATGTGAAGAATAGCACTGGGGTTTGAGTAGGATAAATACCTCACTAAGAAGTTTTGCTTTTATTATCAATACCCCTAAAATGCAGTTAGCCCTCTAAGATCTTGAACACTGTTAAATTTTCACAGAAAGGAAAACTCATCTCCTGAAATAGAGCAGATAAATAGGTGGGTTTGGGGTAAGGATCTCTGTCTTGAGGAGTAAACATAATATATTTATATCTAAGCTTTACTTTTTGTCATGTCCTGAGTTTGAATAAACAGCAGGTAACAGTGATGACATATTTTTGGTTCCTTATGTCTGCTGAATTTTGAGAAGCAGAGAGGTGATTTTGAGTGGTACATCTGGCACGTGAGCTTTGCCATCAGCCTCTAGCACCAATAATCCATTTCCCATGCTCCACTAGAGTGAGTTTTTGACAGCCTTGTATGGTGGAAAGCAATCAAATGTGTACAAAGTAATTTAAAAAATAACAAGTCTTTAAAATGATGGTCTGAAATATTATTACAGAAGACTGAAGTAATTGTTATGCAAGTATAGCGTATGCCAGCCCCTTAATGCACTGCCTGTGTGCAGCCCAGCTCTTCAGAACAGCAATGGAAGCTGAGAGATTGCTGGGTTTAAGCACTTAGTGTCTGTGAAAGTGTCATGGAATCAGATATTTTTCAGGCTGGGAGTTACATGAGCAGAACATGATGTCTCTGTTCAGGTCTGAAACCTCCATGGGCACCGCATGGTGCTGTGTGGGATGCAGGATGTTGGCCTCATGCCTTGAGGACCTCCACATGCACGCTGGGCTCAGATTTGTGACTCTTCATAGTGGACACCAACTTATTTAAGATATTTATTCTAATTCATCTGTGTGGCAGTGTCTGTGCATTTGTTGCACATTCACAGCAGGAGTTAGAAGGTGATATTGGGGTGCTGCTCCTAAAGCAGAGGTGTCTCCAGAGAAAGCTGTGGCCTAGCCTCAATTTTCAACAGCTGTTTGCCCCAGTTGAAGTGATTACTATGATCTGGGGGAGAGGAGATGTTCAAGTTGTATTTCTTGTCTTGGGTAAGCTCAGCATGACCCACATCTCTGTAATGGAACTGTGTTCAGGTGAACCAAACATTTGATAGCAGAGTGTTTTCATGTCAGAGGTCTGTATCCCTCATGTTTGCTGATGTTCCCTGCACAGGGCTGATGGATCAGCTGGCAAAACCAGACCTTGGCAGTGAGCAGAGTAGCCTCCCTGCAACAGCTGGCCGGGATGCTTCTGTCTGCTTCCATGTGGTCCCATACACTGAGACCTTGCTGCAGACCCTGGGTAGGTCATAGCTGTGGGAAATGCATTGTCTTGGCTTTTATAGGATCATAGACTCAGGGAATATTTTCGGGTTCGGAGGGACCTTGGAGAGCCCGTTCCAAGCCCCTGCCATGGGTGGGGACACCTTCCACTAGACCAGGTTGCTCCAAGCCCTATCCAGCCTGGCCTTGAACACTTCGAGGGATGGGGCAGCCACATAAGGTGTGACAACGTTATTAAGGGATTTTCCTTCAGAAGACCATTAGGAATATGCTTTTTGCCTATAATAGCTCATTTACTATTCTGCTGTCCATCAATCACAGTAACTCTTATTGGCTTGTTTTGCTGCTGGGTAATGAATGGAAGAATGAATAGAAAAGCAAAATGAAAATACTTTTTAAAGTGAATTTAAAAATACATGCAAAAAGAAATTATTTAAATGTAACATAACATCCAATTAAGCTTTAATTAATATATTTATTTAAAAGATTAATATCAAATCGATACATATTTAGTGCCATAGTTTCAAGAGAAGTCAAAATATTAAAATGAGATAAATTGCTGGTTGTGTGTAAAACTGGAATGTGCTGAAATGATAAATGCTGACAGCTCTATTTCTTCTGTAGGTGCAGAAAAGACACTTTTCAATTTCATTTTACTCAGATATTCTTAATTTCAGTTTATACAGTTGAATTAACTTTATTAACTCAGTCATTCAAAGCTGGGAAATTGATAGGGTTTGAAACAGCAAGGAAGTGGGTTTTCTGCTCTAAGTCCATAATTCACATGGGTGGGAGAGTCTTAAACCTACTAGTTCTGTACACTTGGAGGTCCAAGTCACCAGATGTTTATTTCACTAACTACAGGTTGTGTTTTCTTATGAGTTCAGGAGGTTAATATAGTTTTACTTAATTAAATTATTTGAAATTTTGGATGTCAGGACTTCTAGTTGAAATATATTGTTTCCAAAACTGAATTCACACTAAATGATAAGGAAAAATAATCATCAAATGCATGTTATTCGCCATTCTCTAGCATTATGAAATGTTAAGGTGTAGGAATAACTAAGTAAATAAATGCTTATCAATACAGTTGCTTAAATAATTATGTGGTGGAACAGTATGGAATCAAGTAGAGGCTATAGTGTTCCCAACACAATCGTGGATACACACATGGTGTTATAGCAGTCACCAAATTAGCTCTCAGTTGTGTGCCCTGTAATCTCGGAAACAAAATTAGGTATTGATTTCATGTGAAGTCAGCCATCAGTTATCAATCCAAAACTGACCTCTTAAATCACTTTCGTGTAGATCTATCAACCCTGTTTAAGGATGTGAAAAAGGATATCAAAAGTAAAAGTGAATATATTTGCTTTACATGGCAAAATGTAATTCCAGGAAAGGAGTGAGACTAATCAGGGGTGGGTTGCTGTGTTAACATTCCTCATGCAGGAGCCTTTTCCTGGATATGCTGAGTTGCAGCATGAGGAGACAGTGAAACACTGGCCTTTGCTTAGTTGCGAATTAGTTCCTTCACAGTAAAAAAATACCTAAGATTTATTTTTGTGGGGTAACAGTTTTGTTTTGATGATCCCCCTGTTTTGATACCCTCTGGGTAGGAGGAAACCTCAGCACAGTTCCAGAGCCCCACAACATTCCTCTGGATTTTTTCTGTCACCGAACATATGCTGCTGATCCTGGGATGGAGCAAGTTGTGATGCTGACAGTGGTTGGAATGGAGGCTGTGAAAAGTGCTGGAGAGCTCCTTCATCAGATCCTGTTTCCTGGGCTCAACAGTCAGTCTCGGAGTGCAGGTGATCTGAGCTCCTGGGGAGGGCCAGAGGACTTGGTCAGGAAAGTTCATCCTGGCCAGCTGTTCCTATCATAGCAGGAACATCTTGGAAAATGTGGTAAGGGGAAGGAGAAAGGTTTCTTTGTTCACCTGCCTAAGAAGCTGAAGAATTTATCGTGACTACTGAAGGGCAAGGCCACATTTCATATCACAAACAGTTCAGGTGGCCATAATTTTCTTCAGAGTGTGTCAAATTAGTTCAAATATGTGCTTAGAGTTACTAAGCTTTTATGTAATTCAGGGCATTATGTCTCTCCCTAAGTACTGGGAGATTAGGCAGCTGTAACTGGGACACAGCAACAGGAATTTGGAAGTCACAGCCTGTCTTCTGTCCTCTGACATCCTTTGTGAGCAGAGCCAAGACACTTCGCTGCTTCATGCTTCAGTTCCTCATGCACAGGAGGAAAACCAATGCCATCCCTGTGTTAAATGCTCACACATGCATGAAGAGGGCTGTCAAGCCTTAGGCAGGATGATGATTTTATATAATTTCATGATGCAGGTTGCATTGAAGTGTAATAATACAGGAAGTGTATGCACAAAGGGCTGAAGTCTGGCCCTGTCTTATACTGTGTCACATCCTACTCTCCTGAAACTGTGTTGAAATACTACTTGAAGTACTACTAAGTTCTGTACAAGAGATCCCAGCTGACAGAAACTTCCCCCACTCATGAACTGAGTCCCTAAATATTTTGCTACGTTGGCAGTAAGACTACTTTACAAACACAACAACATTTAAACTACTTTAGAGACAAATCAGCATTCTGTTGTAGTTTATTACTTTAATGAACATTGCTTCAAGTGGAATGTTATGAGAGGTGCTAAAGGATCTATAATTACAGATTATGCTGTGCCACGCCACATTGCTGTCAGTGTATTCTCACTGATTCCCTTTCAACTCTTCTCCATTAGCTCTCTAATCAAACCATGACATTGCTCACTGTGGCTCCCTGTTGATTTCCCAACAGCCCATTTTTTTCTTTTCACTGTAGTGTCCTTTCCTAATATTTGTATGTTGTGAGTTTTCCCAGTATATTCCTATATCTGCATGACAGTCCATTCTGGATAGGTGGTGGTGGATTCAAAGCAGCTTTGGAAATTGTCAAGTGAAAAAATCAGTATGAAGTCAGAATATTTGTCTCCTAAAGGAAATGCAGCTCCTGTGAAACACTTGCTGTTGTCTGATGCTAAACACTTTTCTCTTGACTTGCAGAAGAGCCTGATTCAGGACTTGAGCTCCTAGGCCTGAAGTGGTTGCCCCACCTCAGTCGATGTCAGGCCAGAGAAATAACCCCTTTTGAGGCTGGAGACACCCACTGGCAAAGGAGTCTGGATACACTGATGTCCAACCCTGTCCTTGTGTGCGCGCTCCGGGGGATCAATGCCTATGAAGTTCTTGCAGGCGCATTGAAGGGATTAACACAGTGCAGGGAGAGGCTCAGCACAAGTGAAAATCTCCCACAGGTAGTAATGGCCTTGACCCCAGAGGTGACATTCAGACAAGCCATCCTCTTCTTCACAGAGGCTGATTTTGTAACGGGTAAGACATGATGGTACAATTTATATTCTCCTCAGGGATAAGGTGTTTTGGAATTTATTGAATTTGGACAAAGGAATCCAGGGCTGTGCATTTTCTCAGGCACAGAAAAACTTGATAATTTGAGGCTAAATTCTGTACTGGCTGAGTTATGATGAAGGCTATGAAATCAGCAGGAGCCAGCTGAGGGCATCCACTAGTTGGCTTATTAAATTAATGGTTCTCTGCTTGGTCTGGTGCCCTTTCCAGAGATCTCAAGGTGTTCCATAAGTACTGAATAGATATCAGAGCAGTTGGCAGGACCAGTAAATAACACCATACATTTTACCTCTCTGTAGAAGAGAGACTGAAGAACAGGGACAAAATCTCTCCTACGTAAAGTGGGCACCTGACTGTGAGGCTTGATGCCTCGGCCTTTCCCTTGTACTCAGGGAGATGAAGGTGTGACCACTCTGCCGGAGCTGAAGAGAGCAGATTTCATGAGAATTTCTTTTTATTCTGGAAGAGAATGACCTTTGTTGTCAAAAGTTTCTCATGCTTCAGTGATACATGCCAGCATCAATCTTTCAGCACAGTAAACTTGCTCCTGTAGCAGGAAATGTATAGCCATGCCTCTTAAAACTAAATCTCCATGCAGATTGTGGGGTTATTGATATTGGATGTTTTGGAGCAGCAGACTACAAGCTCCCAGTGTTGTAATGTGAAATATTTTGCCATGTCACTTCCATTTTTGGGCTGCCTGTCTCATCAGACCCAGAGATAAACAGTTCTGAGCCT
Source organism: Sclerurus mexicanus (assembly GCA_013396755.1). Lineage (NCBI taxonomy): Eukaryota > Metazoa > Chordata > Aves > Passeriformes > Furnariidae > Sclerurus > Sclerurus mexicanus. Next base: position 39,807 of record VWZF01006101.1, on the reverse strand, counting down.
GATAAATTCTGAGGATGTCTCTGCTCATGGCAGTGGGTTGGAACGAGATTGGCTCTAAGGTCCTTTCCAATCCAAACCATTCTGAGATTCTGTGATTAGTTAGAAGCAGAGAGAAATCAAGATTGTGGTAACACCATGCATGAACTGAGGAGCAGTGACACAGTTCCAAAAGTGCATTCGTGCTTTGAATTTATAACTCTCCCTTTATCTTTCCTTGGGGAAGAAAGGTCCTTTGTTGTCAACACAAACTGAGACACTTGTGGCAAACACTCTGTGCCTGTGTAATGTGGAGAAACAAATTTGCTTTAGTGAATAGAAAGAAGAAAGTGTGATTTGTCTGTGAAATGATCCTCAGTTTAGTCTCACAGAAAGTTAGATTTGTCAGTGAACTACGTGGGAGTTCTATGTGAAATTGGCGAGCAAGAAGAGGAGGCCTTCAGAAAAGGAGGCATCAGGCATCCCAAATTAGTGTATAAAATGGTAAGAATTCATGCATTCCAACCCTTGATTAATGTCCTCTTGAGATGAAGAGGCAGGATAAGAGAGAAGCAGAGCTGTGAGTTCAGTTGATTGAGGGAGGATGTAATGGCAGCGCCAGCCTTTCCCACCAAAGCTGTTGTCAGGAGCAATGGACCCCAGCTCAGACATTACTTCAGCACCCTGCACTATCTCTTTTATAAGATCATTACATTTTTCCTCTTGTTTTTATTGCTGTGGGAGGAATGGAGAGGCATTTGTACTAGAGAACAGCTCTTTAATATTTTGCACCAGGTCAAACGTCTGCCATTTCCCCTGCTAAATAAACTTGCCTTTGTCAGCCCCTGCCCACAGGTAGTGAAGGTTTCCCATCTGTCAATTCATAAAACTACATCTTCCTTTTACAGATGCAGAACACCGCCCTGCTATGAACTATCTGCCACCACCTGGAAGAAGGTCCAGGGCAGAAGGTAAGACCAGAAACATGCACAGTTGCCTCTTGGGTGTAAACAAGTGATTTTATACTCTTAAATAGATTGAAGGAAACTATAACTCTGTCCTATGTCAGAGCCATTCAAAGGGGATTAGTAAACCTTTGGTTAGACGTCCTAATGCCAGGAAATTAGGGCCAGATGAGTCCACTTCGTGCTGGGGGAAGGTGGATTGCCAGCTCACCTTTTTCCTATGCAGCTCTATGAGTGCCCTGTCTAGGGCTGCTGTGGAAAGTAGGCTGGAAGGGTAATTAATGCCCGCTTTTTAGCAGCCCTTTTCAGATGTTGATTTCAGAAAAGATGCATTTCAAATATGTGTTAGGGAGATGAAATGTGTTGATCACCATTGCCCGAGTGACAAGTCAGAGCAGAATGGGCATTCTCTGTCATTTACGTCACAGTACCACCCATGTCACCGTGGAATTCAGAGATCCTTTCAAATAACCCTAATACTAAAGAAAAAAATTGGTACTGTGAGCATGTGAGCTACAAACTTATGAGGCAAGGACCTGGAAGGTGGGTCCACCTATTTATGCTCTTATGAATTCCAGCAAAAAAGACAACAAACATGTGGAAAGAGAAAGAGGTCTCATTAGAAGAAAAACACCTTGGCTAGTTACCTTCAAGATACATTGCCCTGGGAAATAGAAATATGTTTTTTGAACAGTAATAAATACCCAAAAAATGGTAATTTTGTTTTGATGAACAGATTGTAATTTTGTTATCTCCCCTGCCTGTCACACTGATTAAACTTGCCAGTCATTGGCAAAGGAAGTCTTTCATGAATCTGATGCAGGATTCTCCTCATTGTGCCCTAGGTCTAGATAACTTCTCACTTCCCATGAACCTGAAGTGCCTTAACTTTCCTCACCTCTCCAGGTCCCTGCAAGTTTTACATTAGACTGAAGGAAACATTTTTCTTTAGGCTTTTGTCCTAAGTTCTGACTCATCAGATCCTTTCACCGTGCTCTGCTCTTGTGAAGAACCACTGGAGCAGTCATTTCTGGCTGTTTGGGGAGTGTCAGTGAGGCTTTATCAGCAGAGCTGGGCTGAGAACTCAGAATCCACAGCACTTTTTGGCTTCCAAGGGCACAGAAGAGGACATCAAAAAGAACACCTGAGCTTCAAACTGGAAACAAGGCTTCTAACTTCACTGTGGAATACTGGGAGCACAAAGGTGGCTTAAAAACCACCATTAGCCCTCCCTGAAATTACAGAAAAGGTATCCAAGCACTTGTACTTGCATGTGCTCTTGGGCCTAGTGGAGAAGAGGGAAAATGTGACACCTCCCAGGGTGTCCCAGTACATCTGAAATCAAGCCGTGCATGTCCCATTATAACACTTTTGGCTGCCTTATGTAGAGATGATGGCAACATTCTCCAGTTACTCTCCAGGAATACACATACCACTCCTTCCAATCTCTCTGCTTCTCTTTTTCAGTGGGTGAGAGCTGGACATGCCGTGCAGAATCCCTATATACCTACCTGCACACAGGTGAGAGAAGAGCAAATGGAAAAATGTGGTTTGATAAGGACTCATCTGGATGTACCAACCCAAAATAAGCAACAGGACCATACCAATATTTTCCTGAGGCTGCAATACAGGCAGCGATAACCTACCATTCCTAAGTATGCCAGGAAATCTGGTATCTGCTTCTCTTGAGGTTACACTTATTTTAAGTCACACACCTATCTAAAGTATTGTCTATAAACAGTATTTTTTATATGAAATGAAAACCTATGTAATAATTTTTTTGGGAAAAAATCACTGGCTGTGAGGAATGGATCTAAAAAATATTAAAAAGTAGAAAAATGTAATAAGGACCAGGAAACTGGGAAGGCCACTGAACAGCCAGAACTAGAGGTGGAAGTCAGGCAGGTTTGAGGGTTGCTAAACAGGTACCTCCCAGTAATTCTTGATTAGCAGAAATTGTTACAGTAGTTAGTGGTATTTTCTCTAACTCTTGTCACTTCCAGTCAATGAGGAGAGGAGAGGCAACTCTCAGTGACAGGGTGTCCCATCTGTTTTCAACACTTGTCTTTGACCAAACCAAGCTGTCAAAGTGGCATGAGACAAATTCCCCCTGAAGCACCTAAAGTCCATAAATATGCAGCAGGTAGTGATTCACATAAGCACAAGAATGAGAATATTTGCCAAAAAAATGTAGCAGATGGTGATGAAACATCTGGAGGCCGATGAGCACTTACGTAGCATTGAGATTGATGAGGTGGATCCAAGCAGCTCAGTAGATCCAAGCAGCTTCCTTCACTTGCAGGCTGTTGCTATGGCATTTAAATCTTTCTGTTCAAGAATGATGTGAAGAAAATAGCACATCTTTAGTAGGAGGGCTCCCTGCACGACAAGGGTTAAGTTTCCATCTCTAGTGGGGAGACAAGAATCTTGCTTTTTACTTTTAATCCCTTATTTCCCTGCCATAAATCTTGTTTCTTGCAACCTGAAAATAACAGCATTCAATTACAGGTAGCCTTGTTGATGCTTCATTGCATTGATGTCTGTATAATTAATAGTAGTGTGTACAGGAAACCTAAAATGACATATTTTGTACACAAACAGACAATCTTGAATCAGTTTTAGTAGGTTGTAGGACTGTCACCGCCTTTGTGCTGATTGACATGGTTAAGCACCAGCAGTTCCTGGGCCTCACAGACTGGTTCTGACACAACAGTTGCCAATAAACCTTCAAAAGATGTTATGGGGATAAAATATTAACTATCCTTCCAGTTGTAGGTACTTACAAAACTGAAAGCTTGAAAATGCTGTCATTAAAAATGGAATTTATGTATTTTCTGCCTTTACATCTGTTTTCTATCATCAGACAGCAAAGTTATCTTGGTCTGGTTTGTTTTCTGCTTCTCACAGTGCTGCAGCTCTGCTGGGAGAGCTTTGTCAGAAGTAGAAAGTTTTTACTGAAATGTCAATTTTGGTAAACAATTTTATTTATAATGGGTTAATGACATTAATTGGGACCTGTCAGGGTTGTTAGTGCCTCTCTGAAACAGAGCTTTAACAGAGATACAGCACATGGGGACAAGAATTTAATAGCTGCCTTAAGGATTACATCACATAATCACTACAGTTCACCTGAAAAATGTAAAAGGGAATATTTTATCCCTCTTAAAACATTCATTTATAATAGAAAGGTTTGAGTCTTATCCTACAGACCTGCCACATAAACTTTTTGGACTTAGAGCAGATTTCCTGGGGGAAAAATCTCCAAGCCTAGACTGTTTTAGATGTATTTTTAAACTAAAAATCAAACAAAAGAATAAATAAAAAAAAAAGTAATCATAGATGCACAGGGGGTTTTATGAGCTTGTTTTGCTCAGATTTTTATGAACTTCATGTCAGATTTTCCAAAACCTTCATCTCCAGATGTCTGTCCAGGGTAGTAAACAAATCCTGCTGTGTGTTTCACGGGATTGCTTTGTTCCAGGAGCCCAGGTTCTCTGCACAGTGCTGCTCATCAAACCCGGTGTCTGGAGCCAGAATCTTGCAAGGGTCCTCCGAAATCTACACCTGGAAAAATTCACTGTCGTTGGAATGAAACACACAAACCTGGAACCAGCCATTGCTCTGGGACTCCTTCCTTCTGAAGTGAAACAGGTTGGTTCAGAAACTGGTAGACCTGTGGTTCTGCTGAGCTTTCGAGTGGGGAAATATGTCAGCTGGTGAATAATGCATTCCTGGAAAAGCCAGCAATTCCCACCCGGGTTTTCAGGGTGTTGTTGGAATTGAGCTATACAGAACAATCGAGTCTGTACCACCACCACAAAGAGAGCTGACATTCTCAGGGTTTCTTTTATCACATGCCAGCAGGCCTGGTTTCTCCCAAATGAAACTTTGGAGGATAAGGGGAATACAGACCTCCCAGGAATCTGTTCAGCTGCTAATTTACAGGGCTGACTCTTTAGCTGCCACATAGGTGTCTTCTCTTCCTTCTCTAGGGTCATTCCCTATATGTAGGGTACAAATCTACACAGGTGCCTGGTTTTATTCCACGTGTTTAAACCTGGGAAACGCTCATTGCACTCTCAGAGAATATAGATCTCTGGGGTGCTGTTACCTTAGATTACATTAGAGACACAGCTCAATCCCTGTTCCAGGAGCCTGTGAGCAACTCTGTAAAAATGACATGCAAAGAGAGAAAATTGTCATTGCTAAGGTCTAAAAGACAATAAAAAGGCTTCTTAAGTCTTGAGGCATTATGGGGGTTCATTACCTAAAAACAGATGTGTTTCTGCTCTTTATACTATTAGAAATTATTTTTTTTCCTTAACCTGACATATCCTGAGAGGAAAGATATTGTGAAACTGAGCAGTGGGCCACTAGGAATTTGAGGGGAATTAGATTCATTTTTTTTCAAATTTCCTTGGGAAAAAAACCAATCTGTTATTTGATTGCTTTCATGAAGACATGTAACCAATTAACTTTAGAGAAAACAAACCTTTGTAATTGATACTATTGGGTTAAGTTGGACGAGTTTATAGCACTGTCTCCTAGAAATTCTTGATAGAGGCTTCCAGAAGAAAACAGGAACATGCCAGGGTAGTGCTATGGAACAATTAATACCTAATACCTTTTGTATTATAGCAGTGATCACAAGCATCTGATTTTTAAATGTTTATACTGCTAAGAGGGATATAGTGGTTGTTAGAGTTGATGGGGATGTGCTTCCCAATATGTTTTTTAATCACAGAGCTAAATACAAAATGCTTTTTTGATCATCGGAAACAGAAGAACATCTTAAAAAATCCAAATATCTTCAGGAAATAATTCAGATACTTGTGGGGTAAATGTGAGGAGAGGTTGTTTCACTAAAAATATCTTGGGTTTGAAGTTCTCCGACACACCAGAGCAGATGTTGAGTTGGTTTGGTGTGTGTACGTAGTTCTTGTGAGCCAATTTGCGTTTTATTCACTGGAAGCCAGACTACCTTGCATCTCCTTTTTCTTTCTCATGTATTATTTACATGCACTTGACAAATATCCTTGGCAGTCTGATCTCAGCTATGTGATTGCTTTTTCAACTTAAATACTGACACTGAGCTCTAGAGCAGCACGTGGCCTTTGGCATATGATAAATAATGGATTGCTCTGTTCTTTGCCGAGGTTATCAAATCACAAGAGCCATAACAATATGTTTTATGTGAAGTTTAATAATGTTTATAAAAAATAAAGATGAGGAAAATAGAGCTGACATTGTCTTCCCCAGTTTTTGGCACAACCTGAAGGTGTTCAAACAGTGAGAAGCACTTACTCCCAGGGGGAATTCTGCCCTCGGAGGCTGGATCTCCTTTCTGTCCTTATCCAGCAGATCCAACCCTGTGAAGATTGGCAATTTTAGCTTGATTTTTACAGTGGGACCTGATCCTGCTTTTGGGGATTACTTGAGCTGATTGCCTGCAGTTGCAGGTCACTGGACTCAATATTCAACCATTCCCTCCAACCCTATCTTGTGATTCCAGCAGTAAAGGCAAAAGGATAATTTTGCTGCTTGTTAATTCTGTTATCCTCCTGAGCCAGTGCACAGCTGGAACTTCCTCTCAAGAAAATTGCTCACTGAATTTGAGGCAGCTGCACATGTACAACCTCTCCACAGCTGCTTAGGGATCCACAAGGACATGGCTTGGTGACGGCACAATAGAAATAAAGCGGGATGGACAAAAAAGGATTGGAATAAAGGCAGCACTGGACTGGCACAGTCTGGAACAGATGTGAGACCCTGTATCAGAAGGAAAGAGTCACCTCAACTCACTGATAATTAGAAACAACATTGTCTTTAACTCTGTCCCTAGATGAGCTGGGGAACAACTGAAAGACAGGAAACAGAAGAGTTTTGTTATGTAGATCTAAAATCACTGTTTAGAAGCTCTGGAACAACATAATTTCATTTTTTCTGGCCTGCTTAACAGAAAGTGAATGTTTTCAGTCGTTTCTGACATGGATGAATGTTGGTATGTTACAACAGTCCTTTTGAAATCATGAAAATCATCACTGGTTTTCATCCCCCAAAGAGAAAACCCATAGAAAAGTGGATTATACACATTTCTTTTTAACTAACAAACATTTTCAAGCATGAAGGGATTATTTTGTATTATGCAGAGCTGAATGAATGTCACAATTTTGCAGTACACTGTGACATGCTGAAATTCTTCATCCTCATTCAAACAGAGCTGTCATCACTGGAGATGTGACCCTTTGCCCATGGGCCAGGAGGATTGACAAACACCACATCCAATCCCTTACATAACTCACCAGTTTAAGAACAGAGGGGCTTTCTCATGCATCATTTTGCCTTTACAAATAGAGGGGAGAATATCAGGCTTGAGCTCATGGTGTTCAATTTATAACCTACTTCTTAGAGATGCAGTTTAGGAAGAAGGCAAGTGCAAGATTTGGGTCAAAGTCAGTGAATGGTTTCACGTGATAGAGAAGCAAAAGAGGCCTTGAAGTGTTTTATCTCCATATTTTTAAATGAAATGATAGGATTTACTTTTGGAAATGTTTAACCTAGAGAATTGCTATCCTCTGGTGCTTTTAGAAGATTAAAAAATAGAGGAATTAAAACCTCTGTGAATGATGCGATTCAGCTGTATTGAATGGTGGGGTTTTTCCCCTCCTATTTTTATTTCCTCCAAAACTGGATAAAAAGTAAATAACCATGACTTGGTTCAGGCAGGGAACTGGAAATGCCCTTGTTTGTAAGATACAGAGAACATCCAGTGCTGGTTGTCACACTGTGGGGTGCAGGCAGGCAGAGCTGGGTGCTCCTGCCACTTTACTCAGATGAAGGGGCAGAAGGAGGAAGGTTGCAGCTGCTTTGGGCACCCTGACCTTGTACTCAGTCCAGACAGCTGCAATAAGCCTGGCTTCCCTTGATCAAAGCCGTCAGCAAGGCCACGAGCTCTCTGTTGCCTATGGTATCCTTCTGCACCAGGCACTTGCTGCCTTTTCCAGTCCTTCTCCAGCACTCAAAGCAGATTCTTCTCAGCAGTACAGTGCTTGCTAGTTGGCATTTCCACTTATCCTTAGTCAAAATAAGATCCCAAGGTGCTGTGACCAGCCCAGCTACAAGAGGAACAGCTCTGCTCAGGAATGGTCACAGGCTGAACTGACCACGCTTGGAAAAGAAGCAAAAGTAGAGAAATTTGCTATAGAGCAAAGAAATTTTGGATGCAAGAAAAAGCACTATAAAAACACAGCATCAGTAGCAAAGCCAGGAGGGCAAACTGTTTTCTTGCAGCCCCTGTTCTGACCCTCCTACTTTTGATCTTTGTAGTCTTCCTTCTAACTCTTGTCTGGAATTCTACCATCCTCTAGGAGAAACTGGATTCCAGCAGCAGGGTATGTGGTGGGCATCCTGCCTTTCATGAATTCAAAAAGAATAGTTTTACTATCTGTAGTCCATCATTTTATATTGGCTGAAAAATTAAATGGGGCTCATTATCCCAGAGCAATTATGACCCTGGTGATACTGCTTGTGTTTGTGCTCCCACCTGATCCTTATGAGTTCCTTCACACCAAAGGAATTAGAACTCCTGTAAACTGGTGGATATTACTGCTTGGTGTCTGTGGTGTGTATTTTGAAGCTCTGCCTGCAGAGACCACTGATGTGTCTTGAAGAGGACAGAAAGCACAAAGTAGTGGCAGATCTGCTTACTTCCAGCTTTTCTTAGCTAAAGGAAAGCTGGGATGTTATGACAGCTGATTTGGGGATGCTCCCCCTTCGCCCCCCCCGCCCACGTGGTCCCTGAGATGTCCCATGGGAGAGACACATGGAGACCACCGAAGAGGGTGCAGAGAGAGAGAGTTTATTCAGCATGGGCCAGGGTATTTATAGGTTTAACAACCAATGGGGAAGGGGTTAACTAAGGGCCAATGAGGGGACTTCACCTAGCTCTACAAGAAAGGATTCCTGCATACTAAGGTAGGGAGATAAGAATTCTCCCAAGGGGTTTTGGGAAGAAGAAAGGTGATTCAGGGAAAAAAGACAGGGATTCCATGTTACAATACAGTGAAAACTTATACTGTAGGTCCACTCCCATAGGATGTACCCAGCACTTTCCAACACTGTTCCTTATAAGTGTTCTATCTCTGTTTTTTCTTTTCAGGATCCTGCTGCTTTAGATGCTCACTGTACCTACCTCACCTCCGGCACTGCTCTTGTGCTGTGTCTGCAGAGGCCAAATGCTGTGAAGAAGCTGATGGATCTCCTGGGACCAGAGGATCCTAAACTAGCCCAAGCACTAGATCCCTGCCTTTGGAGGGCTCAGTATGGCACCAACACAGTGCACAATGGATTTTACGGTAGGTTTTTGTAAAACAAAAGGCCAAAGGCTCAGATATGCAACTGGAAAATATATAATGCACTATTCCCTCCTACATTGTCACTATAGTTTCAGCCCTGGCAGGCAGTGGAGACCATTATTGCCTCAAAAGCTTTCACTGTTTTCTTGGTGGCTGACCTGAGTGTATCTCAAGCAATAAAATATTCTCATAGAAGAATATTTTAACCAAAAAGGTTTTTTCCCAGAACAACCCTAGATCTATGTTCCATCAGAACAGATTTCCTTTGATCTCTTCCCTGCTTGGTGTTTTAGTACTTTTGGCTTGGTTATTTTGTAATTATCCCCAAGAACCCATGCGTCTTCTCTGCTTGTGTGTGTCCTCCTGATGTCTCCATAACCCATTAGCCCATTCCAACCATATTTCTCAGAGGAATTAAAGACTCAAAATACTGAGTTTCTTTTCTGTAACATCTCAAAATATTAAAGACTAGTAGAGAGGTGATCAAGAATTGCTCTGACTGAGGAAAGCAGATAAACTCAGCTGTTTTCCATTGGGAGAGGCTCTTTCCAGCTGGCACATGAGCAGAGCACAAAGTCAGCATCCTCAGAGTGCAGAACTATGACAGCTCATCTGCCAGCAGGAAGGGACTGGGATGTTGCAATGTGTGTGTGTGAAGGATCAGAAAATTGGACTTATCCCTGGAAAGAGTGGCCTGTAGAGAACCAAGAGTATTGCTGCTGGAAGTACTGCCACAAGGGAGGAAGGATGTCATTCCAAAATTGTAAGGAATTAAGCATCATTAGTTCACTGCCCATGAGTAGTGTCTTTTCTCAGCGTGGCCCTGACTGTGCTCTATTTGGTTAAACAAATATAAAAATAATAAAGCAATAACTTCTTTAAATGCAGGTAAGCTGGTAGACACTGTATGCCCTCAGGTCCCAGAACTTTCCTTGGATTATTTTGCTCTTTCTATTGTATTCTGTGCTGTGAAATCACTCCCTCTTTTCATCCATGTCAAATGGCCTGTTGAGAACTGGTGGGGAATGAAGTACCACTGTGTACAGCTTGAGGGAGAAAACCAACCCCTTGATCCAGAACCTTCTTTTATGAGATCGGAATCTTAAGGACCAAGACTGAGCCAAGAGAGCTCTCTCATCATGATTCCATATGTTCTCATCTCTGGGAGTGACTAAAGAGCAGGATCTACCTATACAAAAAGAGTGGTCAGGGCTCTTTAGCCAATACTTTTCCACTACCAGCCCCTGCTTCTTTTGCTCTTAAGGTCAATGCATTGTGTGTCCAGGTTGCCTTGAGACTGAGAAGTCATCAGTCATGAGTAAGAATGGGTAATATCTACCCCAAACTTCAGACACCTGCTACAGTTAGAGCATCCCCAGCACAACTCAGTGAAAGATGACTATATTAATTAGAGAGGCTCAGTCTCATCCTGTTTGGTTGGGACTCACAGGTAGCTCAGTGTTTGAGAAACCTTTGGATGTTCTGCTTCGGAATTCCCTTCAGGTCCCTATGCTGGGATTTGAAGTCACCTTTTAAGTCTGGGCTGAGCACTGAGCTGAGCTGGCTGCCACTTGCTGAGACCAGACTGTGTGCATTATGTACAAAGCCATCCTGGCACATATTCCAGGAAAATAGATGCAGCTGTAGCTAACTCATGAATCTGACCCAGCTGCTCTGCCAGGGAGATGTCTGTCCATAAGGAAAGGAGTGTTCCTAAACCCTTGTATCTCCAAGAGCTTGTCCTTCAATAGAGGTCAAACATTTACCTACAAGTTAAGCAGGAAGAACTTTCCATGAGTGATTTGGAGGACTGTAAGACAATCTTCCTTTCCTAGGAGGGAATACTAAGCTTTCTCAGTTTTGCTCCTGCTGAGGAAGAACTTCAGTTAATGCCTGTGGCAGAGCGAACTCTCACTCTTTCCTCCCAGAGTGACTAGGGAAATTCAATTAATATGAGGACCAGATTCCAGGGAGACCATTGAACCAGGTAATGCAGCTTTCATAGTCTGGGGCTCAGCAGCAGAGTTAAACCTGCTCTTCTCTCACCTCTTCTGGAGCTTGGAAAGTCATTGTGCAGTGTTTTTTCTTGCATCCAAAAAGCTCTTATGTGTATGAACATTACAGTGTCTTATACCTTTAGTGAAACAAGAGTAAAATGTTGCTCACTTTGGGAATATTTGTGTCCTCTAATAACATCAGTGATTTAAACATGGAAGGTACATAAAGGATCCAGCATAGCTCATACACAAGTGACTTATATAACCTTAGTATTGTAAACTGCTGCATTAAGGGTGCTGGCCATACAATACCTGGAATTATGGAGTTCAAACAGGGCTGAGTGCACTCAGATGGGATTCTTTGAATGGGTAGCCTCAAAGGTGGGAATATTTCAGAGGATAATTTTGTATTTGTATTCCAGGAGTATGGATCTGTGCCAGCACATTGACAAGCTATGTGGACTCTAGTTATATAGAAATAGCTTTTCCCTCTCTAATATTTTCCACCCACAAATCTCAAAACATTCTGAGTAGCGCTTTATAAAGCTGATGCTTTATAGGGAAATATTCAGCTGCTAAGCCTGGAGGGACCTCTCAAGTCACTGAGTTCAGTTAATTCCCTCACAGACTACCCCATCACACATTCGCTTTCATAAGCATCTACCCCATTTGGCTGGTTGTCACAGAGCTTCTCTGCTCTGATAGCTAAAAATCTTCTTGCATTTTCAAACTTAAATATAGTCACATACACTTTGTGCCCATTTGTTCTTGTGCCATGATCTAGACTTTATTTTAAGTAGTTCTTTTTATGCCTCTGACCTTTTCTACCCTGAAGTGTTTATCAGAAATCAAATTGCTTCTCGGATTTGGGTCATGTTGGGTCAAACAAGCCAAGGTCTTTTAGCTTTAACTCTTCAGATGATTCTCCTTTCCTTACACCATTCTCATGTCATTTCTGTATACCTGTTCAAGTCTTAATTTGCCCTTTTTGACCCCAGGTGAACAGAAAATACACTGCCATCAACAATGCTTCACGCTAAGTCTGATTTCTGTGGTCAACCAGAGCCCCCAGCCTATTTGGGACCTGCATTATTGTTACTAAGCACATTTGTTTTACTAACTTTTAGCTCTTTTCCTTCAGTAAGATCAGCCTGATGTGATCCAGAAGCAAAGGAACAACAATGGGATTTAGAGCTGGCATTGATGGGTTTCACAGCCTCCTTAACACGATTCTCTTGGCTACACTCTTAGGAAATAGAAGGAATCTTGTTTACATGAAGAAGCTCCTGAGTGATAATAGGACAGAAACAAAATACCAAGGAGGGAATGAAACTATTCTAAATGTAATGGTTTTAAATGTTTGCTATTACTGTACAGAACAGCTGGCCTCTAAAGCAATTACTTCAGTAAGCTGCACATCATCAGTCTCTCCAAAAGATGAGTGTGAGTCTAGAGGATGTTTAATTCATGACCTGAGAGAATCTTGTCATTTTATTTATCTCTCAGGCTCCAAATCCTATCAAATGGCTGTCTGGGATATGAAGCTGTTTTTCCCAGAAGGACTGTGCTTTGCTGAATGTCAGATGTTGGAGGAGGAAGAGGTAGGATCTGCCCTTTCCCGGGGTTTATCCTGCTATGTCAGAGCAGTGTCTTTGGCCCTGCTATCCCATGACTTCTTTCCTATTATGCTTTAGATAATGCTGCTTTTGATGTGTTTTACCAGCTGCTGAGTTTTCCTTCTTCTGTGGATGTTTCTACCACACTGTGCTCCCTCTGTATTGACCCAGATAGCCTTGGTGGAGAAGAGCTGGTTCAGATCTGTTTGTTCAGAACAGTGTGCTGGAAATTCAGGCTTTCAGGAGCAAAGCTCCCAGATGGTCAACATTGCTTTGGAAGGGGGCTGTTTGCTTTGGGCAGGGGTAGCAGCATCATCCCTGACTGCTAAGGCATAGATGACCCAGGGGCTGGTTTTTTAGCAACTTTGTGTTATTCAAGAGTGGAGATGAGGTGGAATGGCTGGTGATGGAATAATGATTTGGTTAGGCTCAAAGGAGGGATGGAAATATTTGAGTCTTGCTATGGCTCAGAGGTGACCCAGCTGAGTTAGTCCAAGGAGATTAGTTCTGGACCTGGATGCTGATGGCCACATCTGTAATAGGCTTCATTAATGTGACTGCTCTCCCCATTCAGTTCAGTCCAGGGCATCAGGGCTGTGCTGGGACACTTGGATGTATCAGTTCATTCAGAGACAGGACAGAGCTGCAACACCCCAGTGCAACACTGGATAAAGATGCCAGACTCTCACAGGTTTCTGGCCTGGAAAAGCTAGGAACAGAGACCTTAGAAAGATCTCTGGATACAGGACCTTTAAAAGCATGACAAAATGCCGTACTGGATTAAACATCAATTAGGAAGAAATATGCATGCAAAATGTTCTTGTATCTCCAGACAAGCAGGTGTTTTCTGGGCTGACAAGTACAGAAGTACACAACAGCAGCAAAAGCTTCACAGCTTGCCTGAATCAGTCCTTCAGAAGTGTTACCCCTCCTGATTAGGTAATGGTGTTCACGTGACTTGCTTCTCTCCCCCCCCTCCCCCTCCCCCTCCACTTCTATCCTGCAGATCTATAACCTGAAACGTGACCCCACATTCAGTCTGGAAATCAGAAAGGAGCACAAGATCCTAAACTGTAAGCCAGGAAGAAAACCCAGTGTTCTGGGCTCTGAAGAGCCATGCAGTCCTGGTAAGGAAATGTAACTCTTGTTATAGATTGGGACTACTATTGATTAATTGGTCAGCAAGACAAACCGTCTGGTGGCAGCAAGCTTTGGTATTGATGTCCTTTCAGAAAGGAGAGACAGCTCTGAGCTGCAAAGAACAGCTTCAGAGGAGTGCAGCCATTTAACTGTTTACCTGAAAGCCCTTTGCACTGCCAGTGCTTTAGGGGTTAAATATATAGCTAACCTTCACAGCAGCAGCAGAACAAGCACTGTCAACACAGCTGGTGGATGCAACAGCACCACTGAACTTTTACAAGGTGTCTCAGCACCACCTTGGCCACAGTGGTTTGTGTGTCCATTCAGAGCCTCTCTGGGAGAGGCAGGACACCGGGGCACTGAAGGGCTGGGCAATGGTGAGACATTCTGTTCTGTGAGTAGATGGATAACAATTTATGCAGGGAGTGCTGCTGGCAGCACAACCATCCACCTTCTCAGGGACTGGACTGAGAGCTCATTCAGTTCCCACTGCTGTTGAGCAGCTGCCAGCTCAAAATGACTCCCAGCTATTGCCAGGCTGACTTTGATTTGGAGCTGAAGCCTCAGCAAGGCTGTCAGTTCCCTTGGATGCAGCAGCTTCTCTGGGCCTTTGCTGTTGATCTCACTTGATAGACAAGTGTAAACACAGCTGGGATGCAGCATCATTCAGGTCAGGAGATGTCAATAATAAAGGGGGATGCTTCCATGTTGGGATGTTATACATTGATCCCAAGCCTCTTTAAACAAGCAGGTAAAGTATCCCTATGGTGTTCACTGGGGAACAGACCTGTTTGGAACCAGGTCATTCTCCTTCCTGTATCTTGAGTTCTGGTGTGACTGATGTGGGCAGCTCAGAAAATGGTCCTGTGCTGCACCTGATCACTGTGGTCATTAATCCCAGCAGTGGAACCACAGGATTGTTATGGACTGAGACATGAGTATCATAAAAGTGCTACAGAATTACAGGCCATCACATCTCTCCTTAAACGCTTCCTGACAGAGGACTTTGGGGCATTGGTCCCATATCAGGAGATGCATGAGGCAGCACATGTAGAAGTGCAGGGAGTGGGTAGTAAGTCAAGGCCTCTGCCATAACGACAGTAGAGCTGTCACTTTGGGTAGGGGGTCTCTGAAGGAGGATTTTTCCTGAGGTATTTGTTATTTGGTATTTCTCCCATCATCTTACTGCGCTGTGGGAAAGGACTGGGCCTGTAGCACAAGTCTGCTGTGACTAAAGGACTTCTTGATTTTTAGAAGAGATTGCAGAAAATGAAATGAAATGATATTAAAATAAAAGAGCTTGTTGTGGAGTGTGCACAGGTATTCTGCAGACTTTGCACAGCCCAGTGTTGGAATCAAATCTCAAAATATGTGCCCCTAATTTCTTGCTGTACAAGGATCTCTGCTTTGAAGATGTCTAAGCAGAATAAAAAGAAAACCAGTGTACAGCCCCGATGTGTTTGTGTCTCAGAAAATGTATTTCAAAGACTTACTGTCCTGGAAAAGCAAGTCCACGTGATCCCTGAACTGTCAGGCAGGATATAGTAAGTGCTTCCAGCAAGGCAGACACATCACTCCCGTTCTGGGCTCATCTTGAACACTAGAGGAAGCTCTTGCACACAAGGAAACCTCCTTCCAGCATATAATTATCACAAAGCTGCTGCCTAATGGACAGATTTATCATGAGGAAAATATGAAATACATTACATATGATGAGCAGAATTACATTAGGGATTATAAAAGCAGCTGGATTAACAGATTTCTTTGCTTGGAAAAAATGAAATGGAATAGTATCTCCTGTAGCAAACAGCAGTTGTCCCTGTCTGACTCCTGAAATGGGGTCAGTACTGCTGTCTTGTGATCTCCAGATAGGGACACAAAGGCAGCAGCAGTCCAGTAGCTCAGAGTGAGCATCCCAAACCACATCACAAAATCTGAGTGCCTCTGACTTCCCACTTCTGTGCCTGTGGCAGGGAAGAATCACTTAGAGAGGGGGAATACCAAGTAAGTGTTTTGATCTTCTCCCATTAGGTCAGCCATTGCTGGATACCCTCTGCCAAACCACTTGCCTTGTGTTGCCCAGGATAGTCCTCCAGGGTTCAGAGCCCCCACCTTATGTGGACCTGCTGGATGAGCTCCTTGGCAGAGGTTTCACAGTGACCAGAGCTCGTCTCACCGTTCTGGACATGCCACAGGTTCTCTGCATCTCTGAGACACTCAGCAGGGCCAAGAGCAGTGTGGCAGCAAAGGTATGGAACAGCTGGAGTTTGGCTTTGCTTCTTTGGCACAAAAGAAGAGCCTTTTAATGCCCTGCTGTGCTAAGCTGGCTGTTTGCTCTGAGCAAACTTGCTGTAGTAGCAGTGTTCCAGCACTGCCTCTGAGCTCTGACACCTCTGGTAAGTAACATAGGCAGTGTCCTTTTCTGGTGTTCCTCTGTCCCTGCTGGCTCACTGACCCCAAAGTCAGCATCATTACATGTGAATGTATCCTTAATGGGAACAGCCCATCCATTATTTATTTATTGAACATTTAAAGTCCACTCACCCATTGGTGCACTATTATGTATGTTCTGCTGCTGTCTCCTGTCTTGTTTCTTCGTATAAATACAGTTTCTCCTTCCCTCTCTCTAATCACATCCCATTAACCCTCTGCTACAATGCTAAAAAACCCTCTCACTTTTTGGACTTTGTCCTGGAGTCCTAGGCAGGGATTTCCTACCTGGAGTGCTGCATCCAGCTCTGGGGTCCCTAGCACAGGAAGGACACGGAGCAGTTGGACCAAGTCCAGAAGAAGCACCAAAATGATCAAAGGGATAGAGCAGCTCTGCTATGAGGAAAGGCTGAGGAAACTGGGATTGTTCAGCCTGGAGAAGGGAAGGCTTTGAGGCCACCTAATTGTGGCCTTCCAGGACCTGAAGAGAGCCAACAAGAAAGATGGAGAGAGACTATTTACAAGAGCCTGGAGTGACAGGAAAAAGGGGAATGGCTTCACACTGCCAGAGGGCAGGGTTAAATGGGATCTTGGGAGGAATTCTTCCCTGTGAGGGTGGAGAGGCCCTGGCACAGGTTGCCCAGAGAAGCTGTGGCTGCCCCATCCCTGGAAGTGTCCAAGTCCAGGTTGAATGGGGCTTGGAGCAACCTAGGATAGTGGAAGGCGTCCCTGCCCATGGCAGGAGGGTGGAGGTTGGATGAATTTTAAAGTCCCTTCCAACCCACCTCATTCTGGGATTCTCAGTGGGTGCTGACAGCTCAGGCTGCAGCCCAGTGTGGAGCTTGGGCAAGTGCTCATGCAGCCTGAGCATGGGCTGTGCTACTGGGGTGAGCAGACATTACTTCACAGCAGCAGAATATTGGGCCCAAACTTTTTTTTCTCTTAGTATAGGAGAAGCCCACCGTGTCCGGACCCTTGCCAGGGCAAAGCAGGGAGGTGAAATGTGCAAGGCAGTGCTGTCAGCAGCATGGGGTAAACCAGGGGGAAAAGTACTTACAGTGGCAGTAACAAATCAACAACCACCCAAGGACTGTCGGACCACAGCATTCCCTCTGCAAAACACATCTGTGCTTTCAGCCTTTCAGGTATATGTCTTAGGTGCTATCTGTAATAAGAGCAAGTAAGACTTTTTTAGGTTGTGATTTTTTAAACTGACATCCCTTTGAAGTACATCTGTATGGAACAGCAATTACGTCCAGCAGCCAATTAGTGTAAGCAGAGCTTCCTTCTCCAGCGGGTCGCCCGAGGATCTATCCCTGTGCACATGGAATGTGCAGCTCTCTAGGAAGGACAAAGCAAATCAGAGTGTGGGGAGCAGAGCCATCCCTCCTTCCTGCTGTCAGAGATTAATGGCTCTGGGCAGAGCCGATGTGCTTCCAGAAGGATCTGGCACTGCTGAGCTAAAGGTGAATGTTACAGCCTTTGGTTTCCCTTGCTGGGAGGGAGATGGGCTCCTTCGTAATGAGTGTTTCTGCTACACTATCTCAACATTTACCTTATCTCCAGGTTCCTGCTTCTGGCATTGTTAATGACTGAATAACAAACCCAGGTAACCTGCTTATTTTCACTCTGAGAGAGGGAGCAGGAATAACAGTGAGCTATAGGAGCAGGTAACGGTTCTCAATTTGTAAATGTTGTTTTGTGGCGCCAGCCCCTCCCACAGCACAGGTGTGGTTGCTGTCAGCAGTTCATCAGCCAGAATTAGACTCATTTAAGCAAAGAGCAGCACCAAAGCTCTGTTCTCGTCTCTCTTGCAGTGTTCCCTCCTAGAGGATGGTTTGTGCCTGGTGCTGGCAGCACAGTGTGACAATGCTGTCGCCTGCTTTGGCTCCCTGCTGGACAGGTAAGTGGCCCTGCCCCCATTCCTGGTACAGAGCTCGTGCTCGGAGGAGAGGCACCTCCTTCTCTGAAATTCCAGTTCTGACGAGGGCAGGTGCCGCGCAAAGCCATCCTGTTCTTCATAGTTATCTTGTTCTTCATTGAATCCCGGAATCATTAAGGTTGCAAAAGACCTTTAATATCATCAAGTCCAGTCATGAACCATCCAGTACCAACCAGATCCCCAAGTGCCACATTCACATGTGTTTTGAACACTTCTAGGGATGGGGACTCCACCACGGCCCTAAGCAGTGTGTTGTAGTGCCTGACTACCCTGTCCATAAAGGAACTTTCCCAATATCCAAATCTAAACCTCCCCTGGCACAACTTGAGGCCGTTTCCTCTCATCCTGTCCCTTGTTCCCTGAGAGCAGAGCCTGACAGCCTGCCCCCCGACTCCCCCCTCCTCAGGGAGTTGCAGAGAGTGAGAAGATCCCCCCTGAGCCTCCTTTTCTCCAGGCTGAGGCCCCCCCCCAGCTCCCTCAGCTACTCCTGGTGCTCCAGCCCCTTCCCCAGCTTCATTCCCATCTCTGGACACGCTCCAGCCCCTCCATGTCTTTCTTATCGTGAGGGGCACAATACTTCATGTTCCACAGTCTCAAAGTCGTGTCCTCAACTCAGGACCTTAAACAGTGAATCGTGTTTTTTATTGAGGACCTGGAGTGTCTGTGAGGTTTGGCAGCATGGTTCCATGAATACAGGGGGCTCTGTGAAATAAGGACTCACATTGGGAATAAAGCTGCTGAATCAACAGAATTCCTTGGAGAAATATCTTAGCAGATTTTATGTTTGCTACGGAAAAAAAACCTGAAACGCCAGAGAGAAAAATCAAAAATTAGCCTCTTAAATCACCAGAAACGCTGGGTAGAGATGTTTAAGGCTTGAAAAACAAACAGAACCCCTCTGCAGGGACCGATTAGTGAAACGAAGTGATTAGCAGGGCAATTAACCCTCTGTTCTCCAGAGGAAAGGTTTCCCTGCACAGGGGCTGGTGTTTGGCAATGGGATGTGTAGCTTGTGCACATGGTTTCTCTGGCAGAGGAAGTAAGGAGAGTGTTTTCTGACCCATTAAGTGAGGAGCAGGCTAGGAGCCACACTGATGACAGTGTCCTGACTTTGGCTGGACCATCTAGAGGACTTCAGATCATGCTGTCAGTGTAACAGGAATAAAGAATTCAGGCATAATGGAGTTTACAAGCATCAAGGGGATCAAAGCTGAACATCCGCGTTTGTAGGCACCTCGGAGTTCTCATACTTTGATAAAATGTTACAAGGCCACACCTGGGAAGAACAGTTGGAACAAAGTTCATCAGTAACTTTTAAAAAATATGTTTAAGGTAATTGCAAAATATAGACTTTGCTCCCGTTCATTTAAAATCACACCCTTGGGCCCACATCCCAAACCTTCCATCCCTACAAGGCACAACTAAGGGGAGGCAAAGAGCAACTTCCCCAAGACCTTTCTGCTGTTTTCTTCCACTCTTTTCCTAGTTTACAGGGGGAAAGTGAGCTGTTGGGAAGCCCAGAGATCCCTGGGGTGGTTCTGGGAGAGTTGGCTGCCAGTACAAGACTCCCCACCTCTCTATTTTCCCTAGAGTTGTGGGTGCTGCTTAACAAGATCAGCTGCAGCCCAGCACTTCCCTCTCCTGTAGACTTGACATGTTTTCAGCTCCAGTCTCAAGGCATTACCTCCAGAGAAGCTTCCCATGACTTCTTCTGCCTTTCCCAGGGAGTTCAGGGGCTGAGAAGGAAGTTGGCAGGAATAAGTGCCAGTCTCACTGTGCTTTCAGCCCTCATCCTGCTCTGTACAAATCATGAACTTCCTTGCTGAACTGCAAAATCCATGTGCATAAGTTATGGCTGTCGAGGCACTTCTAAGTGGCAGGATCCACTCTGCCTCTCACCCTAGTGCCAGAACCAGTGATCAGGCAGCCATTCAGACAAAAACCCCATATTTGCCTTCATAATCAGTGGTGCCTGCAGAAGGGAGGGGCAGGAAAGTGTCCTGCCTCCAAGGATAGGAGGAGAGGGGCTCTGATTCTCAGGTAGATCAGCTTCAGCCAACAGGAGCTCACACTATTCTTGTCTCACAAGACATTGTTTAAAATCAGCTTTGCCGATATGTTTGAAAACCCAGCCTGACTTCACTAGTGCCTCATAAGGACACTTCACATCAAACGTCTTCAATTTAAGTAACACCAGAGGTTAATTACAGTTACTACTCCATCAGCCCTTTCTGTACTGTGTAAATCACTGGATATTTATTTCCCTCTCTCTGCCACAGCTCAGGATTCTGATACCTGCCCAGGTTCTGGCCTGAATTTCAGCTGCACTGCTGAAGCACCACGGTGGAGGGATTATTTTACAGCCCTGGGACTTGCTTCACAGCTGAGCCACATTTCTTTGTGCCAGGGGGAGGAACGCTGCCATCTGTATGGAAGCCTGGGATGTGATGTCAGAGATGGGCTGTAATAAGAAGGAAAATTCAGATGTTGAGAGGAACAATGTGGGCTTTGCCAATGTAACTGCTCCTAGTTCTGAGCCTATTAAAGCTTCCCTAAGCCAGCTCTGGCAGTGCTGGAGACACATTCAGTCCCTGGGGGATCTGAAGACAGACAGAGACCCTTCTAAGTCTGTTGTGATTGCTGTCCAGCAGCAGGGCCCACTCTGGCTGCTCTCTGGACATCCGTCAAGGAATTATTTCTGCACCAGAGGGCAGGAAGAACAGTGAAAGAGACGAAAATAATGCAGGTGTGGGCACAAAAGCAGCCTGTGAGTTTGGTTGCCTGCCAAGAGTGGAACCAAAGCAGAAATCTAGGAGAATCTGGGTGTGTGCCAAGGGTAACTCGTAGGGCAGAGTGAAGTCAGTGTTTGGATGAGGTGAGGGGAAGCTACAACACAGCCTGGGAGAAGTAGGGACCAGGGGGAGAACACAGAGAAGGAAGTGACACAATCCTATCCACAGACAAGGAAAAACTGTGAGAATTACCTTTCTAGTTCTGTCAGCATCTGGCTGCCTGGATATCTCAGTTTAAAGCATTTGAATTTTCCCTGTCATAACTTGTTTTCACAGCCACGTTTCCCAGCTGCAGGGTGGCAGAGGGAAGAATTTACAGCAGTGGATTCAAAGCAGCTCCTGGAAGGAAGGCATGCTCTGCTTTTCATGCATGACAAATCAGATTTGGCTGCCTTAGTAGGTGATGCTGATGCCATAGTGATTACTCCTCTATGGTTTTAAGCATTTAAAAAGTACTTTCAGATGCCTGTAAGATTCTTAGGTCCTATATGTTATGCACAGACTTAGGAACTCACCTGATTAACATTGTACTGAACTCAGTAGGCAGGTTTTGGCTAAAACACCCCCAAAACTGAGCGGCAGCAGAAGAAAATCAGAGTTTAGGCCAGGCTTTATGCCTTCCTGCCTTTAAACAACCTAATGCAATCAGAACAGAAGCCAAGTGTTAAGCAACTTAGTTGGACGTTATTCTCTCTGATGAAACATTCTTACCAAGTGTTAATTGGTGCTAGCAGGAAGCGATGTTATCCCTACAGAAGCTCATCCTGGGGAGCCTTGCAGGTGAAGGAGGTGTAGAAATAAAAAAAAATGAACACATGGGGTGTAAAATCTAATTGCTGTTGAAAACTACTGAAGGGAAAACTGTTGCCAAGAGCAATACCTGGATATGGAGGCAAGGAGTGGCTTTCAAACCCTGTGGAGAATTTTCAAGCCTGAGGCTCCAAGTGTACACAGTCAGTTTAAGAGGCACTTTTGAAATTTGTATTGTGCCTTTTGATTTCTCTTGAATATGTTTTAGGGTCAGCTCATGTATTGCTTGAGGAGGAACAGAGCAAAACAAGGACTAGTGAGGTGGTCCCTGCAGCTTAGAAAGTCCTCAGTTTTGTGGAGAACAAGACTCTTGCACAGAGCTAACTACCTACACTTCTGTGTATTTCCCCACTGCCCCAGAGCCCCCGTTATGCAACTGGTCATTTCTGTTAGTTTGAAGGTTTATATTTTAATAGTGCAAAGCCATTTATACAAAGCTTTGTAAAACCCAGGATTTAGCTCTGTAAAGAAGTTCAGTAGCAGATGCCTGTGCTGGAATTGTTGGCACAGAGCACGGTTCTCCTCAGAGCCGGGTCATCTGCACTCCCTGACAGCTGACAGGCCAAACTAACACTGCCTTCCCTTTCTCTTTACCCCCAGTGCCTGCTGGCAGAAGCAGACAGCCCTGGACACTGCAGAGCATCTCCTTTATCCCCAAAATGAGAATCAGGCAAGTAGTGAAGTTGATGGTACAGATATGTGTCCTTTGTGCCTCTGTGATGAATGAAATTTGTCAATATTGGTTGAATTTTAGAAGAAAATGGTAAGTTTTATGAAACAGAGGTGGTGCCTTGTGACAGCCTCAAGCCTTGGCTTAGACTGTGTCCAGCACATGGGGAAGGTGGGACCAAAATCCTGTCAAACTGTCTCCTATATTACAGTGGTGACACAACTTTCAATCAAAATACTTGGAGATGGTGATATCTATATTTTCCATAAAAATTCAGTTATTTTTTCTGAAAAATTAACACATATAAAAATATCACAGAATTGTAGAATGGTTTGGGTTGGAAAAATCTCAAACCTGCTCTCATTCCATCCCCCTGCCATGTACAGGGACACCTTCCACTCACCCAGGTTGCTCCAAGCCCCATTGAGCCTGGCTTTGGACACTTCCATGGATGGGGCACCCAGCTTCCCTGGGCAACCTGTGCCACGGCCTCACCACCCTCCCAGGGAAGGATTTCCAATATCTGTGGTATTTGTCAAAAATTAGTGACAGGAAATGTTCATTCAGCCCTATGGCCAAGCTGGCCACACATGCTCTGTGTTCTGAAAGTTATGTTTCAGAAGCCCAAATCCAAATGGAAGAGGAGAAATGAAGCCATTCCAGGGGTGGGCTGACTGAATATTTTCTCAGTAGATCATCCCAAGAAAGGAAACGCTGAGTTTCAGACATGTGGACAGCTAATGGGAATAAACTGCCTTAATACATTCAAAATTCAGGCTGTAATAATCAAAGTTTAGTACAAAACAAACGAGGTGTTTGGATAGAGGAGGCAGCGCCTGAAGAGTCAGGACTAGGAGATGTAAACTCCTGGTGGAAGGTGTCCCTGCCCATGGCAGGGGGGTGGAACAAGATGGGCTTTAAGCTCCTTTCCAATTCAAGCTATTCTGTGATTCTGTGATAACAGAATTGGGGAGGGTGAGAAATGGTAGGAAGTGGACAAGCCTCTCCACTGGATCCCTTTTACTTCCCCAGAAAAACCCAGCAGGAGAGCAAGATTGTGCTTGTAACCTCATACAACACATTAGAGCTGCTGTCTTCAGTACTAGTGCTCTAAGGACTGAGCCTTAAAAGACACAGAGCCCTCTTTGAAGTCTATATTCCTCCTTTTAACACAGGCAAAACTCCTCCGATTTCCCCAAAGTCGTTCAGCTGCTGTTTTCAGCCTCTTTCCCCAGGGTACAGTGGGATTCTCCACAGCATAGCTGGGATTGCTCCCACTGCAGTGCCTGGGAGCTCTGCCTGCACAGCTCTGCAGGGCTGTCACAGCCCAGTGCTGCCTGCTGCCAGAGTGCCAGGCTGTTGCCAAGGAATGTGACAGGGCAGCAAGTCCAGACTGGCTTCTGATTTGCTTTGAAAGGACATTACATATCTCTGCCTGACATAAAATCCCTTCTGCTTCCTGGCACTGGGGAATGAGCCTATCAGGAAAAGGCTTACAGTGCTTTCTGTGCTAGAGAAGAGAAAAAAGCAAATAGGCTCAGCCCTTCTCCCTGCTTCTGGCAGCCTGGAATGCGGAATCCAATCCCTCTGGGGCTGGTAGAAGAAGGGGCTGCTCTCAGCAGCTCAGAGTTTAGACAGGAGTGTAGTCCTGGGACAGCAGCAGGTGCAGCACCTCTTGTTGGGGGTACAAACAGCACAGCAGCAGGTTGTGTTTGTTTTTCAATGTGTGGAGGTTTGAGTTGGCTCCCTGCCAAAACCTAATGGCAGCCACACAGATCTTCTCCCCCGCCCCAAGAGAAAAGGGGAAAAAAAACCCAAAAGAGAATTGTAGTAAAAGTATATATATATTCACATATATTACAAATATGTACAATCAAACACTATGAATCTACAGAATAAGAACCCCAAACAACTCCAAAAGGGAAAGGGGGAAAGGAAAGGGAAATGGGACAAAAATGGGTAAGAACAAAATAAAAACAGATATACACTCACTCGTAAACTCAGGGAAAAGCTCAATAAGTAACTAATGCAATAAATTCTCATAAAAGTAACTTCCCTTAAGAGAAGCAGTAGAGATCTCCACCTCTGGACGACTGAGGCACCAGTTTCACCAGTTTTGCTCCCAAATCTGGGGTAGGTTTAGGAATCAGAGTGAGACCTGAGGAGCACTGGCGAATCTGTACCTCAAAGGATGGCCCTAGGAACGGTGTTTGAGCCTCTGATCTCTTGCTAATGAGTTTATGAAATGCCAGCCAGGCTTTCCAGGGCAAAGATAATGAACAACATCATGATACCAGGCAAAGTTCAGGAGGGTTAAATGAACATGGATTTCAAATCTTCATGGTCTGAGCAGAGCTGCAGTGTTTACTGGTGGAGTTGAGCCTTGCTCCCTGTGTGATTTGGTAGTAGGCAATAGGAGGGGAAATCAACTTTTCAAATGTGCACTGTTTCAGTGCTGATATCTGGGCCTGGGCTAGTTGTCTGCCTGCTTCTGCAGCCACTGAGGGATGCAAGCATTGCATTCCTGAAGCACCTTCACCTGCCCTGTGTGAAACATCTACCTTAGGAGCAGACGAATCCACACTTTGGAAATTCCCTATTTTCACACAGTGCCCCTGCAGATGCCATGCAGCCTTATCCTGGGCACACACAGACCAGCTCATCTGGAAATGTGAGAGAGCCATGGCCACCATTAGGAGCTGTTGAACTTCCATGGACCTCCAGATGCCCATGTCCAAACTGGAATGCCTCCAGCAATGAGAGTAGTCAGGGTGTGCTGTGCTCAGCCTCAGGACTGGGATGTCCTGGGGCTGAACATTTCCCCTCCCCTGCAGCTGTGAGTGTGACTGGGATGAGCTCACGAGGCCGAGGTGGCTGTCCCTCAATGACGGTGTGGGACATCTCTGACCTGCCACCATCAGCACGTCAGAGCAGGGGGATGAAACGGCCTCTGCACAGCCATCCCTCAGGAAGAGCCCACGGATGCAGTCAAGCCTTCACTGGAAGGCAGCACTAATCCCTCCACTCTGCCTAGAACCCTGACTGCTCCAGCATCTCCCTCCCTGCAGACACCTGAAACCTGGGACCAGAACAGAGCGACACGGGGAAAATACATCCTATGCACTCTTGGCTTGATCCTTCACCCATCAGCAGCAGGAGAAGGGCTGGAGTCTATAAAAGAGATTAAGAACCTGTGAGAAGAACCAGAGCTGGCAGGAAGGCCCAGAGGACTGTGTGGGGTGGGCATCAGCACAGCATCTCTAGTACTTTAGGGGGACATGGTGCTCATTAGCACAGCCAGGACTGCAGGACTGTCCTGGGACCCTTGGATCTATTCTGGCCCCTCCAGCTCAGAAGCAGCCATGCCAGAGCTGCTCCAGAGCAAGGTTTAGGAAATAGAGGCAAAGCAGCTGGGGGTGTGAGTAGATTTCCCATTTAGCACTTTGCATGTTGTTGCTATTTTTCAGTTCTTTGGAAACATGACTCCTGAGAATGGCCAAACAATTGTCACAACTAGCAGAGCTTTTCCAGCCATCTCTGTGCTGGGATTAATGCAGCCTGGAAAACAGCCTCTGCACAAGAAACCTGCATCTGAAAACAAGTTTCTTTGCCATGCACAACTCACAGCTCTGCTCTAACCCTTTCCTTCTTCTCTCTTCAGGCCCAGGAGCTGCTCTGTGGCCTTTTTTGACTGATTGGCATCGGAAAGCATCCACCGGATTGAATGTTAGGATTGTTAGCCAGGATGGTCAAGGCCCCAAGGGATGCCACGGTGGAGATGGACACAGGGGGACTCCCAGCTCTAAGAACACCAATATTTGTTTGGCATTAAAACACAAAGTCTGAAATGTGGCATTAGCATTGGTAAGATAAATGAGAGTGGTGGGAGGAAGGATCAGTGCCCCAAAACAAATATTTCTGAACTGTAACCATGGTTTCTAATGGAATGCATTCAGAGACAGTCTGCTTGTGTTCATGGAGCAAGGTCTAGAGCGTTCCTCTGGCTGGGAAAAGCTCAGGAAGTAAAATAAATACAGTGTGTTCACTGCTGTCTGTCTCTCAGATACTTGGGAACTCCATCTTCCCCAGGCCTCAAAGACTTCATGGAGAGACTCCATTTGCTGCTAATACTGTGTTCTCTGAACCAAAGACAAAACCACAGCAAATAAAATGGAAATAGTCTGAGGGAAGGTTGGATCCCTGGAGGGTTCAGTACACCAGGTAGAGACATTCAATAAGATTAAAAGATGAACAGCTTAATGTTCACCTGCCTCTGCTCCAGCAGCCCTGTCACTGAGTGTGTGTACCCAGATCCAGCTCCCTGCCCTTCCATGGGCACAGAGTCCTGCCTTGCCTTCCACCTGCTGATCCTAGCACGATTTCTCCTTGGTTGAGTGCTTTCTAGGAGCTCTTCAGCAACAGAGATTCTCACTCTTCTTGGGAATCACTGGGCAGATTCAGCTCCTTTGTGGATGGCTTTTCTCATCCTGGGAAGCCTCATGTTTCTACCTGCCTTACTAGGGCAAAGACTTAGATGTAGACTCTACTCTGTGCTAGCACAGCTTCACCTCGAGTCCTTGATGCAGTTCTGGGTGCCAAAATATCAGAAGAATCTAAAGCTATTGAAGTGTTCAAAATAGGGACACAAAGATGGTGAAGGGTCTTGAGGGGAAGGATCTAAGGAGCAGGTCAGGTCACTTCGTCTGTTCAGCTGGAGGAGACAGAGGTCAGACCTCATCTATGTCTGCAGCTTTCTCACGAGGGGCAGCTCCCATCTCTGCTCTGTGTGACCAGTGACAGGACCCAAGGCAACACCTGGAGCTGTGTCAGGGCAGGTTCAGGTTGGATTTCAGGAAAAGGTTCTTCTCCCAGAGGGTGGTCAGGCACTGAAGAGGCTCCCCAGGGCAGTGGGCATAGCCCCAAGGCTGCCAGAGCTCCAGGAGTGTTTGGACAACACCCTGAGGGACAGGGTGGGATTGTTGGGGTGTCTGTGCAGGGCCAGGAGTTGGACTTGATGATCCTTGTGGGTCCTTTCCAACCGAGGAGATTCTGTGATGCTCTGTGTTTTCATCTGGTTCCACACATGGCAGAGGTAGCATGAACAATCCCTGTGCATTGTCCTGGTGGTGTAAAGGCAGAGCCATGTGCAGCTGCCTGGCCACCCCACCTCTGGGTGCTACTGGGAGGTGAACCCCTTCTGTGCACAACCTTTCCCTCCATAAGAGTCTGGGGAAAGTCCTCCTCCATCCCAGCTCACACAAACTGTGAGAGGGCAACATCTCTGACATCTGTCCCCTTTCAGATGAGGCTGGAAGTGCCCAGTAAGTCCAAAAGTTGGATGTCTGGCCCTGCAAGCTCTGCTCCATCTGTGGGTAACAGTCCTCACCCTGCCTTTCTCCTTCTCCAAACCACTTTGAAACCATCAAAAGAGATTGTCATAGGTGGGGGAGACATGGACAGAGACTAGTCCCGACCTCACACAGCATTTCAGTGTCAGAACCTAGAATCATTGAGTCACAGACTGGTTTGGGTTGGAAGGGGCATTAAAGCCCATCTTGTTCCACTTCCTGCCATGGGCAGGGACATCTTCCACTAGACTTCCATTGCTCCAAGCCCCATCCAACCTGACATTGAATGTGGAAGTACCCTCCAAACCTCTGCTCCCCAGCACTGTTCTGCCTGCGTGGGCTGTCTGGATTTTGTGGTGGGACCAAACATCTCCTGAAGAGAAGCTCCAGAGATGTGCTGGTGAGGGAAGCAGGCAGCTGCTCCAGTCCCTGGAGAGGGCGAGGTCCTTGGAGTCAGCATGACAGAGAAGCTGCTCTGCTCCTGCAGCTAAGTAGGCCATTTCCTGCACTCCAGGCGCATTTCTGTCATGCTTGTAAAGCTGTGTATGGCTTTGAAACAAATGAAAATTAAAAGGATCCACCCCCAGCACTCAGGGAATTTGATGTGAAAAAGGAGCATGTGGAATAAAGCACAGGCAGAGAGTGACTGGGATGAGGCTGCAGAGCTGCGCACAAGGAAAGGCACACGGGACCAGCAGCAGCCCAGTGTGGGGACACAGGGGTCACTAGAGCCATGTCCCACCCACTAGAGCCCTCAGATTTGTGAAAGTGGGGTCATGGAGAGCTGGACAGCAGGAGGTGATGCTCTGGAGACTGCCAGCAGTCAGCCTGGAGAGGTGACATTCCAATAGGACACCCCCAGCACATCCAGGCTTGGCAGGAGCACTCCCAGCTTTGCGGCAGGAGTCAAGACCATGACTCTTAATTCACAAATTAATTCATAGAATCACAGAATTATGAAATGGTTTGGGTTGGAAGGGACCTTAAAGCTCATCTCATTCCACCCCCTGCCATGGGCAGGGACACCTTCCACTATGCCAGGTTCTCCAAGCCCTGTCCAACCTGGCCTTGGACACTTCCAGGGATGGGGCAGCCACAGCTTCTCTGGACAACGTATGCCACGGCCTCACCACCGTCACAGGGAAGAATTAACCCTAACCATGTAGCAAACCAGGGCCTGGCACAGAACACATCCAATATCCCATCCCCTTCCAGACATCCCACTGCTGTGGCTTGATCTCTGTGAGCTTCCATCCACCACCAAGTTTGCCTCAGTTTCCCACCTATTAAATGGAGGTGACAGCTCTGCCATGTCCCCCAGGCACACCAGCAACACCCCAAAAATGGAGCAGCACCAAGATATCACTGAGCAAGAAGCTGCTGCTGTGTCTTCAATTCCTAAAGCACAATTAATTAGTCTGAGTGTAACAAACTAACACACGCCTCACAGAGCAGGGGAAAGCATCATCTTCTGGTATTTCCAAAATGCCAGGATTCCATAAATAACCTTGCAGCCTTTTCTTCTAGAGAATACCTCACTCCTCCACGGAGAACTGACAACCAGAAGCACCACGGACCCACCAGAAATCAATCCTGTCACCTGGCCATCAGCTCCAGCTCTGTCAAAGGGAGTTGTAGCTCACACGCTGTTTTCCCTGGAAACTCCCACAAGGTAGCCGGGATTAACTAATCAGAGCTGAGGAGCAAATTAATGATTGCTAGAACTAGGAGAAAGGCAGATTTGATCCAAGATTGCCAGTTTTGCAGCTGGCTCCTACTTGCAAACAATTCATTTGGATTATGGAAGCAAGAAATTTAGTACAAAACCCTCTAGATTGTTTGCTTCCCGGAGAGAAAAAAAAAGAAAAGGAATGGAATTTAGATTAAAAATTATGCAGAATAATATTAATTCCCCACCTTCTTGTGCCTTCCCTCTTGCTAGAAAACCACAGCTAATCAAAATTTCACATTCTTCTGCTGCCAGTGTCAGAGCTGCCTCAGTGGAGGAGAGATAAAATACAGGAGGTGGCATTTGGTGTTAACTCCTTAGGGCTCTGCCGTGAGAAAAATGGGAGCATGGTGCCTGGTGCTGATATCCCAGCTTCCCAGCGTGCTCTGGCCTCATCCCCTCCCTGTAATAGGCAAATGCTGGTGTGCAGAGCAGCTCCCCACGCCCTGCGGAGCTCATTGTTGTGCCCCGGCATTGCCGGGAGAGGGCACGGTTGTGTTTATTGCTTGCAGGGAGGGCGCGGTAGCTCTCAGGGGAGCTCTGCCTTAGGAAGGATTGGTGTCCCGAGAGATGGGGAGGTGCTGGATGCTTTTCCCTATGGCGGGCACAGGCAGAGCCACATTCATGTACTTTTCCAGCTTGCTTTGTGCCAAGGACAGCGTTAACTTATCACAAATCATGACTAAAATTCCCTATCTGGCTGCCCCTAGAAGGACTGCGACACTGATACTCAGGCAGGTAAGTGGAGGGGACCATAACAGTCCCTTGAACAGGGCAGGTGGAAGGGCTGAACTGGCAGCTAAGCCGCTCTCTCTCTCCGCTGTGCCAGGGAGCTGCAAGAGTAGCTCGTTCCTGGTGAGCATGGGCTGACTGTGCCCTTATCCAGGCATCCCTGGCTCAAGGTCAGCATCCACACACTGCTGTGAGAGCCAGATGACATCTCTGCTGATCCTCCTCAGCCACCAGTGCAGACGCAGCAGCTGCTCAGCACTTTTACAGTCTGACCAAATGCTTGTGTCCCAGAAATAGTTCCTGCTCCAGCGCTGTGCAGATGAGCCCCACAGGGCACCGGGAATGTCCCACGTCACTGCTCAGACCCACCAGCCTGGAAATCACTGCACAGCAAACAGGATTTACAACCCTCCCAGCATAGGCATGGCCTGGAAATTGGGCATTGATTTTCCTCTCCAGAGGTCCATGTCTGGCTCAGAAAGCAGGAGGAGCTGATGGACCTTCTAGAGCTGTCCCTGGATCACACATGCCCACCAAACTGGATAATCCTGGTCTCCACACTTCCCATGCTTACAAATATTTGCCTTGCTCTCACTGGCAGAGCCATGAGCACCTCTCTTGGGCAAGAGCCACCACTGTTGGATCTCCAGAGAGACCTTAGAGCCCCTTCCAGTGCCTAAAGGGGCCCCAAGAAAGCTGGAGAGGGATTTTGGACAAGGGCCTGCAGTAACAGGAAAAGGGGGAATGGCTTCCCACTGGCAGAGGACAGGGTTAGATGGGATCTTGGGATGGAATTCTTCCCTGTGAGGGTGGGCAGGCCCTGGCACAGGTTGGGCAGAGAAGCTGTCCCATTCCTGGAAGTGTCCAAGTCCAGGTTGAATGGGGCTTGGAGTCACCTGGTCTAGTGGAAGGTGTCCCTGTCCATGGCAAGGAGTGGAATGAGATGAGCTTTAAGGTCCCTTCCAACCCAAACTAATTCATCGTATGGTAGGGGTGATGGCCATTCCTTGTCAGGGAACATAGTTTCCTTGCCATCACCTTCCTGGTGATCAGGACCTGGGCTCTAATCCCAGTTCTGTCCCATTGGGAAGGCAGTGGCCTTTCTCCATTCCTTGATCTCCATCTTCCCAGGGCACCATCTCCCAGGCCTGTCACAACAGGAGCCAATGATTAATTGGAACTTGGCACTTCCCCACTGGCGGGGCCTGGAGGAACACAAAGGGTGGTTTGTCTGTGGCTGCAAGTGCTGATAAAGCTGCCGAGATGACTCAGGCATGGGTAATTAAACAGGGAACAGCTGGTGGCTCAGGCAGGAACACCAGCCCTGTGAACAAGGATCTCACTGCACTGCTCTAACTGGGTCATGCAGGAGAGTGGCACTGGCAGCACTGTGTCAAGGCTTACCTGGGCCTGGTGCAACCACAGCCCAGCAGCAACACCACTGCCCATCCCAAGCATGGCTGGTTTGCTCCATTAAAGCAAGGTAGAAACTCTGCTGGGACAGTTTCACACAGTGCCAAGTCAAACTGGGGGCTGCTGGTCCTGCAAATGCTCCTGGGGAGCTCAGCCGAGGGGCTATAGGATCTGTCTGTCTCTGTCCATCCATCCACCCATCAATCCATCCATCCATCCATGCAGCCATTCATGCGTCAGTCTGTCCACCCACAAACCCATCCATTGATTTGTGCATGCATGCATCCATGCATGCATCCATCCATACATCCACCCATCCATCCATCCATCCCTACCCCCAGCCTGCACAACCACCCCACTGGGGCTGCTGCAGGACCAGCTGGGCTCTTCCTCCCAGTGGCTGTATGACTCCCGCAGGCTGGGATTGGTCTGGGCCATGGGGACTCCTGACCAATCCCCTGCTGCCCTGCTGTCCCTGGCCAATCCCACATTTCCCTGCTCCTGCCACAGCCAATCACAGGCAGCTGTGGGGATCTATAAACCTGAGGTGGGGCTTTGCTGGACCACTGTCTTTGCTTTGTGTCTGTGTTTGGTTGCTCCATGGGGTGAGCAGATAGATCTAACCCCTGGAGCCTCTTACTTGCAGACCTAGGTGATGTTGGCAATTTTCTGGCTATCAAGAGCCTCATGAGATCTTTGCAAGCTTTCAAAGATCATTTTGAAGATGAAAACTTACCTTCAGCAAGATCATTAAGTTGCTGCAGCAGATTGGGATCTTCATGTGGCTCTAAGTGAACTGTTTACGACCAAAGACAGTGGTGAGGGGACTGGAGCATCTCCTTATGAGGAAACGCTGAGGGAGCTGGGTCTCTTCAGCCTGGAAAAGAGCAGGATGAGAAGGAACCTCATCCATGTCCCTTGGTATCTGCAGGAAGGTGTCAGAGGCTGGACCGGGCTCTGCTTGGGAGTGCCCAGCAATAGGACAAGAGGCAACAGGCAGAAACTGATGCCCAGGAAGTTCCACCTGAACATAGAATCATTAGGGCTGGAAAAGACATCCAAGGTCATTGAGTCCAACCTTTGACTAAGTACCACTGTGGCCATTAAATCACAAACATGAGAAAGAACAACTTTCCTTTGTGGATGACCAAGCACTAGCACAAGCTTCCTAAAGAGGGTGTGGAAACTCCTTTCCTGGAGACACTCAAAAGCCATCTGGACACAATCCTGAGTAATGTGTTCAGAGGCACCCTGCTTGAGCAGGGAGATTGGACCAGATCAGCTCCAGTGGTCTGTTCCAACCTGAAACATTCTGGGATTCTCTGATCTGGATGCTGTGATGTCCTGGCTGACCTGCCTGGCGCTGAATCTGGGAGACTTCAAGTAACTTAGAAAGGAAAGGAGGGAGCAGGGCAGGGTGGAATGGCTGTCCCTATCCCTCTGCCTCACCTGAACGTTATCCCTCAGCTGGCAGCCACTGCTTGGGGCCTGGGGTATGCCTTTGGCTCATGCCCCACAGCTGCTGGCACTGACAAGGGTTGTGGAGCTCTTAACACACAACATCTGGAATTCGATGCTCTGACTTTAGGTGTAGGGGTCCTCCTTTCCAGAGCTCTTGGCAGAAGATCCTGAGCTATTGGTGGTTGATTCCCTCTAACAGCAGAGTGTCTAGTGAATGTCCACCTGAAAGCTGGGGAATAGCATGAACAAGTGGCTCCCAAGAGCTGCTGTCTCCAGTTAACTGAGCCAGGTGCCTCATCCTGCAGAGAGTTTGCTGTAAGACCAATGTGACCAATGTGTTGGTCCTAGTCTCTGACCCTAGCCTATCCTTCCACAAGATCCAGCCTTCCTTGGGAAGCCTAGAAGCCAGCCAAGATGATGTTCACCTACTGGCAGACAACTTTGGTTTGCTTCAACCAGCTGGAGCTGATGGCAGCCAAAGTGCCCTAGGGTCCTGTGAAGCTGCTCCTCTCCCTTAAAGGCAGATATCCAAACTCATGGATTCATGCTGAACCATGGTCCTGACCACTAAACTACCACAGCCCATCCATCCATCTGCTGCTGAGCTTCTCACACAGCCACAGTCTGTAGTCAGTTGCCCAGCCTCCAGTCTCCCAGCCAAGCAGATCTGGCAGCTTCCAAATATTGGAGTCCCCTTGGACCTGAAGCCAAGCCAGTTGTCTGGGCACACTGGGGGTCAGTCAGACAATCAGTCCCGGCATGTATGAGTTATCCTGGCCAGCCTCGTGGGGCAGATGAGACCGAGGAGCTCTGCAGAGCCAGCCGTGCTCATGGGGTAAAGCAGGATTTTGGAACTAGGCCTTGGTCCTTGGGAAAGACTCCCGTCAGTGCTCCTGAAACTAGGCTTGGGAAGGGCCAGTCCCTGAGGTGATGGCAGCTATGCCACAAGCTGGAGTGAGGCCAGGAGAGGCTGAGTAAGCTGGACCTTCCTCAGTCTGGAGGAGAGAAGGTGAGGGATCTAAATCACTGCCTGGGATTATGGAATGCTGGGAGCAGAGAGGATGGGGAGGCACAAAGCAGAGGGATGAAGTGGTGAAGCTTCAGCAAGGTGTTGTGGGTTTCTCTGATTAGGTTTTTTGATAAGAGGAAGAGTGGCTTCTGTTAGGAGCTGCTAGAAGTTTTCCCCTATCCTATGAAACCAATGATAGTCAGCTCCAAGGAAAACTTCCTGCTTTTGAGTAATAGTGACGCCCTGTGTGAGAATATTTAAGAATAGGAGCTGTTGCACAGTTAGAAATTTGCAGCCATGGATTAACAAGGCAGACATCAAGGTCAGTGCAAGAGGAGAAGCAGGGGGAGGGACCCCACGGATCAGGGAAAGGACTCAAAGCCATTATTCCCTGACAACTGTGTGCCAACCATGGTGAAATGAGATGTCCCCTCGAAACCCATGGGATCCATCAGGGTGCAAAGACCCCCCTGTTGGAGCAGGGGGATGCATGAAGGGGGCTGTTACCTTGTGGGAGGCCTCAAGATAGAGCGGAGTCCTGCAAGAGATTTGTGGCCGGGGCCCGTGGAGAGAGAAAACGACGCTAAGCAGTTACAGCTTATCCATGAGAGACTGCATCTGATGGAATGATCCCGGGAGAGCAGAAGACTCTCGCTCATAGGAGGAACCCCACAGAAAGCAGGGAAAGGACTCAGAGTTACGAGTCCCCTGTGACTGCTGACGACTGTGGTGAGGCAAGCCCACAGGAAGACACCTGAGAAAGCAGATTTGGAAGAACTGCTGCTTAAAAGTTTTGGACTTACATCTGCATGCAGCTAAAGCAACAACTGACTCTGGGGGGTGATTGGAAAAGTGTGTCCAAACTTTTATTTCTTATTTCTAGTTCTTAGCTTATCAGTAATAAAATTAAGCATTGTTCTGAGTTCTTCTTTGCCCGTTGTAATTAATCAAAGCTTCTTTTCTGGCTGTTATCTCTAATCATAAGTTCCTAGCTAGCTGGTTTTTTTTTTCCTTTCCCTTTGGAAGAGTGAAAGGAGGGGGAGGCCTTGAAGCACTTCAGCTGGACACTGAGCGTTCAGCCAGGAGCCAGACCACCACACAAGAGAAGTCCTGATGCAAACAAGGCAAAGAAGGTGCAGACCCAAGAGAGGGACCCAGTCCAGCTGCAGGGTTTGTCTGTTTCAAATGATCCCCAGTTACCCCTCCAGCCCCTGCTTTGTGACTGGGGGTGGCTACACTCCAGGTGGAATCTGGCCAGTCCTTATAAACCGGCCTTGTTTCATTGTGGCACCTGACTGGCGCCCTTCTCCAGCCCCAAGGGTATTCGAGTGACCCAAATTCCTCTGCCTGCCTTCCTGCCAGGGCTGGGGTGGGGGAAGCACCTGTAAACTCCTCACTCTGAAGTCCTCGGAGGGGTGAGGCAGCACACCTAGCTCATTTGCAGCCTTTTCTCATAAAATTTCTTGCCCATGTGGCATCTTCAGGGCTACATGGTGATTAGCACCCCCTTTAAGCATGTTCCAGCCATGTTCTGGATGCAGCCCCTGAGGTGTTACACGTGGCTTACAAGTTGGGCTCCGTTAGCACTCGATTCACTGTTTATTAAAGCCTCAATTAATCTTGTATTAATGCTTTTCAAACACGACTTTCCTGGAGGTGTAGCAGCCTTTGAGGCAAGGAGCTTAACTTCTCCCCAGCCCGGTGCCACCGATGTCAGGGAGGATTTAGCTCAGAATCTTGTCAGGCTGAGAGCAGAGGGGTCGGGAGGCTGTGGAGTGTGAGAGCCGCCTGTGAGGATACTCTTATTAGTGTGGGATAACACCATCCCAGAGACCCAAATGGGGCAGCGGGGTCCACAATCCAGGAGCCCACTGCCCACCCTGCCGCCCCCCGGGAGGACATGAGGAGTTTGGGGGCAGCCTAGAGGTGCTGTGACTGGCAGAGGGGTGCTCTGCTAGCCAGGATCCCACAAAGCTGGAGCAGGTTTGGAATGGGCAGATCCTCACCTGAAAAGCAGAAGCCTTTCCTGTCCCTGCTCTGGAAGCCCTGTGGCTTTTGGAGGGGTGTGAAGGAAAGGCTGGATTAGGAGTGTAGTCAGTGGGAATAGCACTTCATCCTCCTCTGTGGCTTGGAGTACTGCCTTGGGCACCCTGCGGAGGCAGGGCAGGGGTGCTGCCTGTGCCGACATCCAGAGCCATGCCTGGGCGAGGCAGTGGTAGGATGGAGGAGCTCTCCCATTCCTGCCAAGCTGGGATGCCACAGTTGTCATGGCAACGTGGGAGGCCTGAAAACTGGAAACCATAACCCACCCCTTTGGGTGGAGTGTGCAGGGCTGGGGGTGCTCCCTTAAGCCCTGGCACCTCCCCATACCGCAAAATTGAGATTAACCCCTTCCTCCCAAAGCTGACACACCCACCTGTCTTTGAGCTAAAAGACCTTGATGAAAACACTGATTTTCCACAGGGAACAAACACCTTTGGATGAAAAAATGTGTCCAAACCTGTTGCAGGGAGCACACAGCCAATTCGGAAGATGCGAGCAGCCTCCTTCTTTCCTCTGCCCTGTGCCGAAATCCTCCCATCTGGCTGAGGCTGGAGCAAAGGCACTCAACACCTGGCAGAGTTTGGACCAGAGCTGCTCCCTGTGAGGTGCTCTCAGGGCGCTTTCCACCAGGCAGGGATGTGCCCAGGAGTTGGCTGTGCTGGGATGGAGCTCTACCTCTTCCCAAAGGTGGCTGAAATATCACACAAGGTCACCTCTCCTTTCTTCCACCAGCTGTGGCCCTGCTGAGCCATCTCACATGGCACAGCCTGAATTTTTCGCCACCTCAGGACAGATTTTGCCGTCTGATTGCAGCAGCTCATCCCCTTTGGGGCCCTTTGCGACTGCCAGTCTTTGACTGACATCTGTCCACCATCCCCAGGAGCTGGAATTTCAGACAGCGAATGGGGCCCTGAGGGCAGGACAGGCCTGAACTGTATCCCCTCCTTGGGCAGCCTGCTGCCACCAGAAAGGGTATTGGGATGCCCTCATGCCTCCTCCCACAGCTCCAATCCCTATAGCATTTCCACTTGGCCTCGCACTGGCCTGGTTCTGCTGGGGTGCCGGGTGGCACATGAATCACATTTCCTCCCAACGCCCATTCCAGCTTGGTGCTGCTGCTATTTTTGGAAATTCTTGGAACCAGACTAGTCCTGAGAAGCACATTTAATGGATCCTCACCATGCCAGGCTCACGTCCCCCCATGTCCCCGTGCCAGGCTGGGGAAACCCTCAGCAGCAAGATCCTGCGCTCCCCTCATAGTTCGGGATGCGTGGGAACTCACTCCTCATCCCACAGCCCTCCTGAGTCAGTGGGGAGCTGAAGCACCATCTTAGGGGCAAAATATTACCTTTTAAAGGACTTGCTTGGGATTGGGGTGGGACTTTCTGCAATACCAGCTTGACATGGATCATTGTGCTCCCAACAAGTGGATCATTCCCAGTTATTTTTACTCTCAACCCTGCCAGTGTTCTACCTGGTGCTGCAGTGCCTCACTTGGTATCTCTGAGCAAAACTGGGCACAATCCAGCTCTGGAATCAAAGGGTGGATGAAATCAGAGGAAGGCACAGCAGCTGAGTGTCACAGCTAGGCCTTTCCAGCTTGGGAAGTATCTGGTTTTATGGGATGCTGCACCCACACCCATGCCATTCCACACCTACCACCACCTCTTCCCTCCACCCCTCCAGGATTTGTACAGATCAAGGAGTTATTTTCCTTTCAGAGCAGTGATTGTGCTGCTCATCCTTCACTCAGGCACTGGCCAAGGTCAGTGGTTGTGGCCCCCAAGATGTCCAGCTGCCTTCATGACCAAACCTGGGAGCAAACTTAAAGGGATGATGGTGGCTTTGTTGGGAAGGTGATGGCTTTACTGAGCAAGTGGTGGCTTGGCAAAGTTTAGCCACATGTTTTGGGTCTGAAGTTTTAACCTCGAGACAAGCAGCTCCTGCTCTCCCAATGCTGCCAGGCTCAGCATCCTGACCTTGCTGGGATAAAATTAGCCGTTTCAGTCTGAATTAAAGACAGCTCTGCTGGAGCCACACGAGGTTCAGCTTGAGGAC
Source organism: Sclerurus mexicanus (assembly GCA_013396755.1). Classification (NCBI taxonomy): domain Eukaryota; kingdom Metazoa; phylum Chordata; class Aves; order Passeriformes; family Furnariidae; genus Sclerurus; species Sclerurus mexicanus. The sequence goes on along the minus strand of VWZF01006101.1, from coordinate 1,322 downwards.
GTCCAATGGCAGCATTCCCTTTTCTTGTCTGGATCAAGGATGGGAGGGTCCTGCCAGCCAGCTCCTGGTGACAATGACATTGATTTCCTAGACCTCTCGGCATGGTTAAATCTGTATTTTTAGCTGGGGAAAAGAAAAATATAAATCACGTGTTGAAGCAATGCTTTTCCTGCCCTGCTTGGAGGGAAGGAGACAAGAGCTGTCACTGCTGGAGTGGTGGATGAACAGGGCTCAATGCCCTGTCCCTGGAGCGGGACTGGGAATGCAGCAAGGAACTGCATCTTCCCGTGGTCCATCCCAGGCCCCAGCTATGCTCCACACACCCCCTGCTCTGGGCTGGGGACCCCCCACTACAGGGGTCCCATGGCAGGGAGCAGTGGGATCCACACTCCCAAGGGATCCCATCCATCCCCTCGGCATCCCCTGTGACCATTTATCTTCTGGGGCAGGTGCTGCCTTCATCTCCCCTTCTTTACCACCTCCTCTTCCTCCTTGCTCTCCCCCGCCCTGTTCTCATTTCCCTAAGAAGACTTTAATGAAATCTGCCCTTAATTAAATCCACATTCATTTGCATAATTACCAGGAAATTGAAATTAGCCTGCGGATGTGGCTGGAATACATTTGGGACCAGGCAGCCCTGGTTGTTCAGAGAGGGCTGTACCAAGGGCAGCTGGGTGCTCCCCACCCTTGGGTGCTGTCACCCTGCCTCTCAGTGCTGCTCCCCATGCCCCTTCTCTCCCATTCAGGGAGAATGGCCACGGTGGCCAGGCATGGAAGAGACATAGTGGAAGTGTGGGGACAGTGAGCCCCCAGGCTGCAGCAGGGCAGAGGTTGTGCCCCCCGCCCACACAAGCAGCATCACTTTTGCTTTCTTTAATAAAAAAAGTCTTCACCACCATTGAGAATTTTTTCTTTCTTTTATAACCATGTATTTTGTAATTTTTTTATGGTTTCAGTTGTGGGGTTTAATCCTTTTCAACAGTGACAAACTGAGGTAACATCTGTGACACTATAGCCTCTCCTATGGGAAGAAAGTCCGAAACCTGACAGCTGAGGGAACTGGAAATAAAAACCTGACAACCTACTGACACAGCGACCTCGATGGGGACAGAAATCACACCAGGCACCCTCGTGGGACAGACCCCTGGAAGATGCCACCGAGCCCTCCCGGGGCAGCCGAGATCCCTTATCTACATTATTGCACGAAAGATAGAGGACATCGAGGGACCTAAGGCAAAAAGGAGAAAAAACGGTGCCTAGCGCGTCTCTACTTGGGGGCAATGCTACGTCTAAGGCCGCCCGGGGCCGGCACCGCGGGCGGG
>VWZF01006099.1:1136305-1190023 GCA_013396755.1 Sclerurus mexicanus | reverse complement strand
TCACAGAGAGGGAATGGCAGGCAGGGACCTGCAGCAGAGCACTCCTGTGAAGCCAAAGTGCAGAGACGAGCAAGCCCGAGGGACTGGTACAGTCAGAGCTCCCTGGGAGCTTGTTCCCACCCCATGAGATGTGACAACCCACCCATAAGGGGAAGGGGGGCCAGTGCTCCAGCCAAGCACAGCCCTCTGCCTGTGATTTTTCCTGAGCACCCACGAGTCCCAGACATCCCACTTCCACTGTGGGGCTGAACACTGACCACCCACTATGGGTTGTTTGGGTCAACCCAAAACATCCCCCAGTTTTCCCCCATACAGCTGGGTGCTTTGAGAAGGGAGCTCCCAAAGCCCAGGACTGCAAACACCACCAGTCTTTCCCTTTAGAATCACAAAATCAGTTAGGGTGGAAAAGACCCTTAAGATCATGGAGTCCCACCACTAACCCAGCACTGCCAAGCCATGTCCCCAGGTGCCACATCTACATGTCTTTTACATTCCTCCAGGGATGGGGACCCCACCACCTCCCTGGGCAGGCTGTTCCAACCCTGACAGCCCTTTCTGCGAAGGCATTTCCCCTAATATCCAATCTAAACTTCCCCTGGAGCAACTTGAAGGTGTTTCTTCTTGTCCTGTTGCTTGCTACCTGGGAGAAGTGACCAGCCCCCACCTCATGACAACCTCCTTTCAGGTAGCCTCCTATTCTTCAGGATAAACAACCCCAACTCCCTCAGTCTCCCCAGAGGACTCGTTCTCCAGAGCCTTCACCAGTTTCACTGCCCTTCTTTGGACACCCAAAATCTCTACTGCAAGTGCCTGAGATCACCATTGGTTTCCCAAAAGGAACAGAGGGAACACAAGTTTGTTGCTTGCTAGAAATGCTTTAGAGGCAGAAAAAGAGGGGATTTGCTTCCAGAGATCACCCAGTAGAGAGCAAGCACTCATCTCGTCTACTTTCTGTCTCACACGGGTGACTGTAGGTCTCCAAGCCTCTGGAGTTTGCTTTGTGGACAGACACTTCCACAAAGCCAGCAAAGGGCTGCTGCTGCCTTGCAAAGCCGACTGTCCTCACCCCCGTGCTCCCCTCCAGACCTAAAACAGGTATGGGGTGACCATGAACCTTTACTTGCTGCTCCTGCCTCTTCCCATTACCCACAGCAGAGCTCTGGGCTGAGGAATGACAGGACAGCGAGAGCTGCTTCACACTGGCCACATTTCTAGGAAAATCCCAGGATTTTCAATCCTTGGCAAGTTCAAGCAGCAAGTAAACAAAACATAAAAACCAAAACAAAGCACTCAGCTCAGCTACATTGTCCTTATCTGCCTGAGTTTTCCCTTTTATCCCACAGCTTCAGGGGACACGAGGCCACAGGCAAAGGGAAGCTATTGCAGGGTGCCCCTTTCACCCCCAGAATCGCTCTGACCCTCCCACACTGGCAGCTCTCCCATGGGTTAAATTGCATCTTTGAAAACCAGCACCCTCCAAGAGGGACCCCCAGGCCCGGCTGCTCTCAAGCCAAGTGCATTTGACTACTCCCATTAAACCTCTGCTCTGCTAGTTCTCTGAAAATTCTATCCGCTCCTCTCAGGCCAAGCCAGGTACCCACCACCCTGCCCACCCCCCCGCCACGGCCAGGTGCCCAGGCACAGCTCCCAGGCACTCACCAGCACCTCTCCACATCTGACACAGTGAGTGAGCAGGGATGAACTTGCAGATGAGGCGTCTTAATTCATTTTACAGATCTGGAGGAGGGCAGTGGGCTTTCCCCTTGCTCCCAGAGCCCGCATTCCCACCTCCAGCACAGCCTGGAGCAGCAGCACCCTCTCACCACATCCCAGATGACTACAGAGCAACACCAGCAACGGCAGGACCACAGTGAGAAACTCAGGCTGAAATTTCCTCCAGAAAGAGCTCTCTAGTCCTGCCTACAGCTCACACCGGGTCAGCAAACTGAACCAACTCCTCTGGCAAAGGTCTCTGGCACAATTTAGCTGGAGCACTTCAGCTCTTGCCCATTTATACCAGCTCAACTGCCCCACAACCTGGAGACATTTGCCCCAAAGCAGGGGGACCCTGTGCTTCCCCCTGAGCTGCTCCTGCTCACGCTGGGCACCGCTGAGCCACCCACCCTGCCTGCCTGCCTGGAATTATAGAATCATTTAGGTTGGAAAAGACCCCTAAGATCATCAAGTCCAACCATTAAGCCAGCACTGCCAAGGCCACCACTAACCCATGTCCCCAAGTGCCACATCTACATGTCTTTTAAATCCTTCAGGGACTGGGGACTCCACCACTGGAGGTGAGGGCAGGCAGGGGACAGAAATCCTGCTGGAGGGCTGGGATGAGATGGGTGCCCCAGCAAAGCAAAACCTTCAGCCCCTGCAACGAGCTGCCTGTGGGAGCTCTCAGCCTATCTGGAAATGCCACCGAAGAAACCCAAGGCTCCACACCCTGACTGACATTACTCTCCTGGCAAAGCTCCCAGGGTGGAGTTCACCTGAGTCATCAATTTCCATGTTTGAGTTTGATGAGATGATAAAGAGCTGAAGTGTGACTTGTGCCAAGCGAACCCAAGGCAGCAAGTGCCATCCGTGTGCCTCTGGAAGGACAAGGTTTACCCACACAGAGCAGCTGCCAAGGAGCCATTAATAGTGGATTGCATAAACCAAGCAAATAGCACAGCAGATCTTCCTGGGGCTTGTCAAGTGACTCCCCTGCCAACTGGAAAAGGCCCTCTCCCTGTTGTAATGGCAAGCCCTGTTTGCCAGGATTGCAGACACATCTGGAGGTTTGCATCCATGATCTTCTCTCCACCCCCCAAAAAACAAGAGCTCTCTCCCACCCTTAAATTTAACAGCACAGCCTCTGCCAGGCTTTAAGCTTCGGCGTCCAAATCCCTGATGCAAGCACCTTTCCCAGCCTGCGTGGCACATTTCTGAGGAGGTGCCAGAGGTCTGTTTGCTCCTTAGAGGGCACTGGGGCAGCAGGAGCTTTCCAAAACACTGCTCACTGACAGAGCTCAAACCACTGAGATGTGACATGCAGTGCTGGGGGACATCCCCTTCGTGGGAATGCCACCAGGCAGGTTTGGGGTGGTGTTGAGATATGCTCCAAGGAGTTTGCCTTCAAGGAACCTAAGAAACAGAAAGAATGCATTAAAATTCAGGCCAGCAGCCTTTCCACAGGGAGTTTTATTTGCCCCACTCCAGGCAGGGTGCAGAGAGCTCTGTGTTGCCCCTGTTCCACACCGTGTATTTGGGGCAGTGACTCATTTTGGTTGGAAACTCTTTTAACTCTTACAAGAACCAGGCTTGCAGTGCAGGATCTGCTTGCTCATGGACTGCTGTGTCTCCTAAGCCTTATTTCTGGACCCACTTTTCATAGACTGGGGCTGAAGACATTTTTTCCGCAGCAGATAATGGAGAAAGGTCCCAAGGGAGCTCCATGGAGCACCGTGGAATGGCACTGGGAGAACGTGGTCAGGATGCATTTTTGCTGCCTATGCAGCAGCATCCAGCCACGGCCAGTGGCTGCAGGAACAAATAGAAGGTTATACCAGAGACATGAGCTCCGCTGAGCTCAGTGGGACAAGTGTGTGTTTGTCCTTGGGATGAAAGAAGGAATTCAGTTTGGGCTGTGGCAAAGCCCAGAAAGCACAGTGGGAAGATTTAATGGGAGTTTAATCACCACTTAATGGGATTTGCTCAAGGTCCCACAGGGCACAGGAATTATAGAATCATTTAGGTTGGAAAAGACCCCTAAGATCATCAAGTCCAACCATTAAGCCAGCACTGCCAAGGCCACCACTAACCCATGTCCCCAAGTGCCACATCTACATGTCTTTTAAATCCTTCAGGGACTGGGGACTCCACCACTGCCCTGGGCAGCTTTGCCAGGGCTTGACAGCTCTTTCCATGAAGAATTTTTTCCTGACATCCAATCTAAACCTCCCCTGGTTCAGCTTGAGGTCACTTCTATCCCTGGGTTCTATCCCTTTTTACCCAGGAAAAGACAGGCCAGAACTCCCTGCTCATGACTCTGGGTTATGCAGCTGTCTCACTGTACAGCTCCAACCTGGAGCAACCTGAGGTCCCCCCTGCACTCTTTCATGCCTCACTTGACCACCTGACTCTGGTGACCATTCCCAGGGGAACCCTCGGGACAGCTTGAAAGAACCTAGGAGAGGGGAGGTGGTTTGGAAATCAAAATGGTCATTGTCTTTCTCCATGAAAGATGAACAAATGGCATCACTGAAGGGTCAGCTCGGCCTGTGTGAAGACCAGGCTGTCGTAACCTCTGCCGCTTCTCTGAGCAATTTTTCTCCTGAAGAAGGAGCTGCCAGGCCAGTTCAGAGGGACTGCTCCTTCTGAAGGTGGAAAATGCCTGGCATTGTGTCCAGCCTGTGTTTGAAGTGGGAGAAAAGCAACTTTGAATAAGCTTTTGATGGGGCCCATGGCTCTGCTTGACCATAATGTCAGCTTGTAATTAGCAACAGATACCACTTCTGTCACTCCCGATGTTATCATCAGCCGTCTTGTGTTTCAAAGTGAGGAGAGGCATGTAAATTATGGGCAATTTGGTCTCTGAAATGGGCTTTATGGTTTTTTTTCTGCAGGGTGACCGGGAAGCCTGGAGTTTGTTACAGAGATAGCGGGTTGAGCAGCAGAGAGAGGAGCAGAGGGAAAGCAAGGAACATTGACTGAGCTGCTCCAGCAGATCCCTGGAGGAAACACGTGTGTGCCAGCTCTCCTGTGAAGGCAGAGCTGAGTTTTGGGTCTCACAGGGGCAGGATGGTTTTGGGGAAGGGGAACAGGAGGTTTGGAGGCAGCCACTGTCCCGTGTCTGAGACGGGGGCTCCGCAAGGCTCCATCCACATGCAGAGCTGGCTGGGGAAGAGGGTGGCTCACGCCTGGGCAGCCAGCACAGCCCTGCTCCTGCTCAGCACATTGCGAGTACTTTGGCTGATGAAGTGTCAGATGGCCCAAGAACAACTGAGACAACATTTCCCCCTTATTGATAGAAAACATTGCCTTCAATTAAAACGCAATTTTCAGAGAGAAGGAGTGGCTCGTGTTTCCCCAAGCAGATTTGCAGTTTTGTAAGGAAAGCAAAACCCCCAAACCCACGTAACTTCCAATTTTGACCAAAAGCGATTTTAATTTCAGTTAAAAAAAATGGAGCGAAATTTTTGGGTTTGTTTTTTTTTTTTTTCCACATGGGGTGGAGCAGGGGAAGTCCATCCCTTGCAGCAAGGCCAGTGATTTTCCCAGATCCCCTGGCACCGCTCTGCAGCCTGACAGATCCCACTGCCAGGGCACTGGGCTGGGTATTTGATTTCATCAATTGCTGCATGAATTAGCAGGAGCCTTGTTTCTGCCCTGCTCTGGCCTCCTGCAGAAGGAGTCACAGCAGAGCCGCTCTGTGCGAGGGGTCCCCAGGAAATGGGTTAAAACAGAATTTGGCCCCACGTTGACTCTGCGGTGTCAAGTTCACCCCTTTCATTTGCTGGAGGAATTCAAGCATCACTCCGCCGCTCCAATCTTTCTATCTACCCCTGGCAAATAGCACAGCCAAAAAGGTTATCTGCCTTCAAACAGAAATAGCTTATGTTTAGAAAAGAATTAAAATTTGTTCCCTTTAGAGTTGCAACCACATCCTCCAAGCTGTTAACCTGAAAGTGAACTTCAGATAATAAAACTCTGACCTCACCCCTGCCGAAGAGCCGCCAGTCGGCAGCTACCTTGTGCGCTCTCCCACTATCTGCCCCATCGATTGCCTGATAGCACGGCTTGTTTTCTTTGTCGAGGGACGACAGCTACTAAATCTGCGCTCCCCATCCCTCTCCTTAGCGCTCTCGGGCTTCTCCACAGCTGCGATGCTTTGCCATCGTCCCTGCTCTCAGTTAAATAAACATTATGACACGTACTGATGGCTTTAACAAACTTCACTGCTGCACATCCCCCGGCAAAGCATGGTTATCTTTTCACGGGGAACATTCCTCTGCTGTCGCTATGCCTACTGCAGCGCCATCCAGCACGGCAGCCGAGGCTGCTGAGCCATCCCGCGATTCCCAGCCGCTCCTGAGCAAATCTTGGAATAGCTCTGGGGGTTGCGGGGCCAGATGGGAGCTGCCGCAGCTCATCCCACCAAGGACCCGCCAGCAGAGGCTCGGCGTTGTCTCCTCAAAGTGTCCCGGAGCTGAAAATGTCTGGGTGGAGTGAGGTAGGTGAAGGAAAAGAGGGGTATAGTCATATATATATATAAATATATATATATTCCCCCAGCACAGCAGGGGGAAGATCGGTTTTATCCTCCCCGTAAGGCTGCATTTGATGTTCTATAATTTGCAACTAAATTGCAGAATCCAGAAATATTTCTGGCAAATGGTGTTTCCCAACCATTCATCATCGTCCTGCACAATTTCCTCCATGTGACAACCCGTGTTTTAAAGCTTGCAAAGAGCAGGGAAACTGCCATTTGTTTTGGCCAAGCCAAACGAGAGCTTGGCCCGGGGACTGGGGGTGCCGTGGCTGCTCTGGCTGATAAGCCCAGCCGGGCAGGTCGTGCCAGGCACAGGCACCTCCTGTGCCACACATGCCACATAATGGTTTCAGGGAATGAGTGTGCGCTTCAGTTTCCCCTCATCAGCCCGTTTTCCACCTCTAACACAGCAGTGGGGTTGTGCCAGCCTGTTAATTACTGCCAGGCATCCCTGAGGCGTTAAGGACAAACTTCCCCGCAGTCTGTGATTTCACCTTTTTGTGTGTTGTTTCCACTTTCCTTTGTGCAAATATTTTCTTCTCAGTCGAGGCCAGGTTGGCTCCTCAGATACCTCAGCTCTCAAAGGTCTGAGTGTTTAGGTCTGAAGACACAGATGCAATAGCTCCCAAATCCATCCAGGATGCTGGACAACACGGAGAGAGGCCAGAGGAGATGAAGAGGATTTCTGGCAGCTGATCAATTGTAGAAGATAGTTCTTCCTTCAAACACCAGCCAGAGTTTTTTGGGTCTGCAGGATATGTGTGTGCACTGCCCTCACAGCTCTCAAGGGTGTGAGCAGAGGAAAGGACTTGGAAGGAAGCAGATAAATCCCAGCCCGAGTTATATAGGCTGTATTCCAGCAGCAAGAACATTGCCAGCCATGCAAGGGTTGGGAGCAACCCCCTTTCCTGGGCCAGGCCAACACTCACCCCTTGCTGAGGGATTCACCCTGTCCCACGTCCCTCCCTCCCACCAGTCTCTGCACCCAGAGCTGTGTCCATCTCATGGGGCTGGGGGCAGTGGGAGGAGGTATCCCAGGGACAGGGAGATCCTGCAGGGTTAAACCCAGCACTGGGGGGAGAGGTCTCTGCCAGTTCTCCTCCCAAATGGGACTGTGCATGGTGGTCCTCTGGACACCCTTCACTTGCCCCGAGGCATCCAGGAGGAGCATCCGACTCCTCCCAAATCCAGCAGTGCCAAGGGATGCTCCTGCTGGCCACCCTCCAGAGACTCGTCTCTGGCCACGGCAGCACAGCCAGGGCAGCACCTGAAGCCTGCACAGCTCGGGAAGGGAAGGGATCAGAGAGCTGGCCAGGCCAACCCCAGATGGAAGAGACGGCTGCGAGGATGGAGGAAATGATTCAGAACCTGGAAATGTGACCAGCACAGGCCGCGTGTGCTGGGTCTTCAATCAGCCTCTCCCGGCATGGAGAGGTTGGAGTTTTATTCCGGGACTCAGACAGGGATTCTTGGAAGCGTGTCAGGGCTGGGTGTGTGCACCAGATCCACGTGGAGAACATCAGCTGAGCGTTTTTCCATTTCACTCTTTGCAGGTTATACAAGACAAAGATTAAGCAGACACGTTCCTTGCGTTCATATTCCTTTAGGAAAGGAATGATGTACCTGCACAGGACCAGCAAGCCCTACACTAGGACATGTTATAACTGCAGGTTAAAATGGGATCAAACCAGCCTTCCATGGAAAAAGCATGTCCAAAGGCTTTTCTGATCCATCAGCACCAATTCTTCGTTGTAATTCCAGTGCTTATTCTCATTGAACTGGTCAAGGTCAGGCACACTGGGAAGGGCTCTCTCCCACCATACCCTGTCCTGCCCTGGAGCGCAGTCCCCTCCCAGATACTCCAGCTTGCCCAGTTTTCCAGCTCGACTGTGTGAGGGCAGCAGATGCTCCTTTTGGCTTTGGCTCCTTTTTGCCCCTGTTTGGCAAAGAGCTGTAGAAGCACCTAGAACACTCAAGCTGCCTCTGGAAAGGATCCTCCTGATCACTCCCACCTACATTGTCATCCCACCTCAGGGATAGGGATCAGCTTCTTCCAGCCTTTGTCCTCCCACCATCCCTACAAGCTGCTCATTTGCCTAAAATCACCTTCTTGTCCTGCTCGTCCGACCTACAGAAGTGAAACAAGTTCACCTTTCCCTTCTGCCTCCGCTATGGCCTCTGCCAATTTACATCTCAGCTGGGCAAGACAAGGTCAAAGGCAGCTGTGATTCTCAAGGTCCCCAAGCTTGGATAACCTCAGATGCTGCTGCAGGAGTTGTGACAGGCATGGGAGAAGGAGATTCAGGGTGGATGGTCCCAGATATCACTGTGTTTAATTTCACGTCTCTGAATTGAAATGGGACTGAGTTACATCCCAGGCAGTCTGAGAAATACAATCCAGGGGGGTCGGTGACAGAGTCCAACACTCGGACACTCCTGGATCTGTGGTGTGGGGTCAAGCACTCAGGACCATAAACCAGTTCCCCACAGGACAACCAGATGAAATTTCTGAATTCATTCCTGCTCTGGCTCTGAATTTGACATGCAGAAAGGGCTGGATCTGCCCACCTGGGAAATTAATCTCTTCCAGACCGGCCTCAGACCTGGTCCTGGAGGCAAACACACCTCCCTGCCCCTGTGTCCTCTGGCCATGGGCTGGAAACAGCACCTAAATTAGTGGGAAGGGAGTCTGCTTTCCTGTTTGTGCAAGAACTGACTCCTCTGAAGATTTGCCAGTGGTGGGGCTGGGTTTAAGAAGAATAAAAGCCTGGTGAGATGAAGGGAAGCATCAGTGAAGGTCAGCAAGTACTTTGGGTTAAATTTCTCCCCAGATTTAAGAGAGGTTTGCATTGTCTGGCTTTCTTTTGCTGTGCGATTCCTTGCATTCCTGTGGTAGGAGAAGCCAAATTCATCCTTGCTCTACATCCATTAATTTCTCTCCTGAAATTAATTGTGCTTCCTCTTAGGGAGGGCTATGCATGTTTTACCTTTGGCTTCCAGCAGGCCCAGCTTGCTTTGAGCCTGCCTTGTAGTTCTTTTCTTTCAGGGAAATGAAAAAAAAAATCAAAATCAGACCCATCAGAGCCACATTTCCAAATGTATATATTTACTGCCACCTCTTTAGGAAAAAAGCATCACACATCTCCCAGCAATAAGTGCAGAAAAGGACGGTTTGGTGAAGAAGGGGAGAAAGAAATCTGCAAACTTACACCAAGGTTAAGCAACTGATGAGATCCTGTGTCTGAGGAAATGACATTATGAATCTGATGAGGAGAAGGAACAGACTGCTCGTTGGATTTTCTGTCTGGGAAGCAGCAGGCTGCCAGAGACTCCTGTAAATGGAAGTTCTGGAAGAGAGTAACACAATCTGTCAAAGGAAAGAGCTGGTGTTAACCAACACCATCAACAACAGTTGACAGAAGAGCCTCCCCTGGACCATTGGAGAATTTCTGAGTAGTGAACAACTTCTGTCCATTACAGAGGCTCTTGCAAAATCCCAGCTCAGACTCAGCTATTCCAGAAACAATGGAATCACTTCAGAATAGCAGGCAAATATCTAAATAATCCCTCCTGATCCTGGGCCCAGCAGGGGGCTGGTGGCAAGACGCTGAGAACCCAGATGTGCAGGGGTTAGGTAGAAAGCACAATCTCAGCCCTTTCTGCAACCATGGGATGTGCAATCCTGGGATGATCCCTTTCCCCTTGGCCAACCCCAGTGTCCCACCAGATCTGTTATGGCCTCAAGGTCAGGGTCACCACTCCTGCCCTTCCCCTGCAGCAGCTGCTCTCCTGGGGCTGGGTCAGGGAACTTGAGAGGGCCTCAGACTTTGCTGAAGAAAGGGGTTTCACTCCTGTTCAGCTGCAGTGGTGGGAATAAGGCTAAAGAACTCTTGTATGCCAACACCTGGAGCCACAGACCATAGTCAGACACCCTTTTGGGGTGCTGGGTGGGTCAGTGCTCCCCTAAGCCTGTTCCAGCTGCAGAAATCACCATCCCCTCTAATACATCATCTATTCTTCTTTGTGTCATCACCACTACCCAAAAGAATAAAGTGTGTTTTTATAATTGGAATACATTTTTTATTTCTGATAATTTCCTACCGTTTAATGCAGAATGGGTTAGGGAAAAATGGGACAAACCAGTAGTTGACTCCCAGAAGATGGATATGGTGAGTAGTTGGGATGGACTGGTCAGAACTTCTGCTGGAGTCAAGCAAAGGCATGTGGACATGGACCAGTCAGCAATTTAGCTTTTCAGGGAATAAAACTGCCCAGCAGGATGTCAGTAGCAGTAGCAGCTCCATGTGGGGCGTCCTTTGCCTCAGCAAAAATCCCTGTAACAGGATGAGAACACTCAGGAAATATTCGGGTCTTCTGCTCCACAGAGACAAGTCAAAGCCCCCGGTGTTCCCGCTGAGGTGGCACCTCCACACACCACACTCCTCAGGCCACGCTCCCGAGTCACAGACTGGATCCCAACACCTCAGGTCACACCAGCTGGGAACGTGGCCAGCTCTGGCTCGGGTGCCTGACGTGCACTGCGAGGCACAAGATCAGATGACAGGTACATTCACCTTCCTGCAAACGACACGTGGGGGCTCCCATAATCTGTAGCCACTGCACCAGTCAATCCAGGAGCTGCTTGCTGTGGCCACTCCATGGTAAGAGGACACATCCTGGGCAGCTGGAAGGGCCACAAGGGGTTGTCATATCTGTACTTTCCTCCCCCTCTTTCTTCCCTAGTCCATGGGCAGCCAAATGAGATGTTCAATGACTTTATTAGAGGAGAAATTCCTACCTCAAGCAGCTGGCACAGAGCATGTAGGTGCCTGCGGCTTTTCCAAAGTGGGTATCAATTTTGCAGGAGGCTCTCCTTCTTTAAGCCCCCTGCTGTAAAAGATCTCTTAAAAGAAGGTTGTGATTCAGTTATGTGATATTTTTATAAGTAAACAACTGCTGCTCAGATATCAGCTCCAGTCCATCTGCAAAAGCCTGAAAAATGCCAAATCCATGATTCCAGGAGACCATTATGTCTCAGGGCTCCCACCACCTGATCCAGTAGCAGATCTGGACTCATTTTCCAGCAAGTTATATTTAACTCTGGCCTCTTAGAGCCACAGATTGCTTAGCCCTGAAGCAGCGAGTTTAAAACCCCTTTCAGAACATCCTTAGCATTAACTATTTTTATTGCATATTCCTGTGATTGCTGTAAGTGGATCCCCTTCGGGCCTCGCTCCAGGCAAGCCCCTGAGCATTGTCCCAAGCGAACTCGGGGCACTCCAAGCCGCACCAAAGGCTGCTCCCAGATTTCCTGCATGCGTGATGCTCCCTTAGCATGAACTTCACAACTCGACTGGTGGGCTGAACCCTGAACGTGTCCCCAAGGTCACTGGGCACAGCCTTTGAGTGAGAGCACTGAGTTCCTGGGGCTGCTGACCTGGAGGACAATAAAACAGGCACGTGGCGAAGGAGAACCAGGCTGACCCCTTTGTCCCGACCCCCTGTGGCTGCAGGAGAGCCCGTCCAGCCCTGCTCCACCCTGCACATCGCTCTGGGAGAGGGAGAAACCCTCTCTGACACTTCTTGCTGTTGTAGGACAGCTCGCCAGCCTGCCTTGTCACTTCAGACGTGCAAAACAGCCTGGTCTGCATCTCCGGTTCACACCTCGTTTTTGAGTGATATTCTTGGACCAAGCCAGATTCTTAATTGGGAAGGATGTTACCTGGTGGCTCTGCAGTGAGCATCAATGCATGGCTTCTTCTCATCAGATTATCCCATTCATTTGGCATTCAGAGCAGTCCTAAGACCGACTCTGCTGATGGAAAAGTCTTGTCCCAGGAAGAGCCTTTCGCTCTGGGAAGGGCATTTTTCCTCATCTGCTGTGAATGTCACTGCTGCAACGTTCCCTCTCAGCACTCTGGGCTGCAGCTCTATATCGGGCCAACAAAAATAATAAATCCTCAAATGAAAACCTGCAGATGCTCTTGGCAGAAACAGCACGTCCATCACAAATGGAAATCACATTTGATACTCCACAATGGCAGGAAACTCACCTGGTTTTATTTAGTCTCCACACAGCTATGTGCTATTGGCACTCCTCCAGTGCATCTTTTGAGAGGGACTTTTTTTTTAAGCTCTCAGTTAGTGGCTGTCCTTTCTTATCTCAAACACCCCTCACATTTGATTTGCACCGAGGCCCTGTGCTGAATTTTTTGTTTGTCTGCTGTAAGCAGGTACAAGGGAGCTCAGCAATTCATGCATTTACAGCTCCGTTCCCACAACAAGGTGCTTAAAATGAAAAAAATTGGCTCAGGGTAATTGCTTGATATGAGAAAGATTATACAGGCAATGAACATCTGTATCACAGCTACGGTTGATGGCTCTGAGTGCTGTATCATGTGCCAGGAGATCCCTGCCAAAAAAAATACTGGAAAAAAGAATTCCAACCCAACATATGCTTATATAAGACTTATCCAGTATGCAAAGAAGCTCATAAAAAATTTAAAAAAAAAAAAAAAAAAGACAAGAGTGTTGAAATAACACAGGAAATTATGCAACTGATACCTGGACCTGAGCGTTGCAGATCCTATCCGGAAACCTCCCTATCTCACAAAGCTTCGGTAGAATAAAACAAGTTATCCCTCTTTTCGAAACTGAACTTGTTGATGCAGAGTCAGATGGAGGTTTTGCATCAACACGGTCACTGCGGGCCAGGGCAGCAGCAACGTGGGCCAAGTCCTGTGTCATCCCCAGCCCCTGGGCAGGGCAAACCCCCCCGGCCCTCCCTGTGTGTGGAAACCCCCAGGGCTCAGCACACACCCCAGGGCCACAGGGCTCATCCTTTGCACGGGCTCCAACTAGCTTTTAGCATGCAAGCTGTGTGGATTAAAGGGAATGGGGAAACAGGCTTGGAATAAAATCAGCTGCGAGTTTTTGCCAGAAATTTAAGCTGACCCATAGAAAACTTGTTTCTGAGATAAGTTCAAGGACGTTTTCCACCTTATTATTTCCATGCTTGCATTTGACATACAGGAGGGTCACATCCCCTTCCTCTTCTCCAGGAATGTCGGCTTTGGGGGCTTTGCAATCCCCGCTGATCTGCTGCACAGGAGCCTGGGACTCCCAAAAACTCACCTGGGGATGTGTGGCACAGCCCCAGAGCCCCTCACCCTCTGTGTCACCAGGTGTGGCACAGCCCCAGAGCCCCTCACCCCGTGTGTCACCAGGTGTGGCACAGCCCCAGAGCCCCTCACCCCGTGTGTCACCAGGTGTGGCACAGCCACAGAGCCCCTCACCCCGTGTGTCACCAGGTGTGGCACAGCCACAGAGCCCCTCACCCCGTGTGTTACCAGGTGAGGGTTATGTGAGCTCAGCACATGACGGGGAGCGTGGCCAGGACTTGCCCGGGCACACACCGGAGCTCAACACCACGGCTTCAGACTTGTCCCGGGACATCCCCTTCCCACCCCAAAAAAGGCAAAAGTTCTCAGGCTCAGATAAGTTTACCTGTCCTATCCCTTGTGCCCCAGGGGGGCTGCTGACCAGAGAAGCTCTGGTTCAGTTTGGTTTCATGAGCAGCTCATCCATCCCATGACCAGCCACCCTTGCTGGTGGGTTGTGTCTGCCCTAAGGGTCGGGACACCCATGGCAGCTGCAGCAGGAGGAAGAGAGAAGGACCAGACATCTAAACCTTGCCAACCAGCTGTGTAGCAAGGGGAAGGGAAGGCAGAGGCAGGACAGGACCAGAACAGTCTTCTTGCCCTGAGCAAAACACTCCAAAGTGTCTCCTGAAAGAAGACAACTACCTGCAAAATGCTTCCTTGGAAGAGTCCTCCAGTTTTTATGAGAAAACCTTATGGGCTTGGCCTTGAAGGGTTTGATTTGAAGTTCAGTGGAGCTGATGGGAGTTTCCATACTGGCTTCAACAAGGCAGGTCACCATGTTCCTTGTTTAGCCTTTAGTAAGCAATACATTCAGGGGGACAAACGCCCCTGCTATCCCCTTGGTTTCTGCCCCCCTCCCACAATACCCACCTAACCATTAGGTTCTCCTCTCCCACCGCTCCAAAACCACAACCCACTTCCCTCCTTGCAGCACAGCTCCCTGCCCATCAGCCTTGGTGGTGAATACATTCACAGATCCTGGAGGGAAAGTCCCCTCGTCCTGGGCTGCAGAGCCCCAGAACTGCCTCAAAATGAATTAATGGCTTCATGGCAGGGAGAGAAACACATCCCCACTGCTGCCTTCCCAAGCCCAAACCCACAGCACCTCATAGACAGCCCCACTGCAGGATCTGACCGTGCCCTCTGGCCACATGGGACCTGAGCCCTCTGCACCTCTGAAATGCTGTCAGCTTGTGAAACAAAGCTCCAACAGTCCCAAAGTTCTTGATGCCCCAGAAAATGAGTGAGCAGAGGGGCTGGGAGAGTTCCCAAGCACGTCTCCGTGGGCAGAAGGAGGACTATCTAATCAGATGTGGATGGAGAACAAATGAAAACCAGCTGCTTCTCACCAGCTCTTCTCCCAACTGGAAATAAAAATGCACACACATACAAGAACAAGAAGAGGCACTGATGAGCTGTTATCTGAATTTATTGCCATCATCTGACCCACAGTGGGGTCTATTTTTTTTTTCCTTCTTTTAATTTATAACCCAGTTTCTCATCGTGTCATGACATCACCCAGGGAGTTAGATTTCATAAACATGCACACACATCTCACTGGAAACAGGATAAAGCCCTGGGCCATCCTGGGCTCCGTGCAGCATCACCCCAGCAGCAATCCCCAGGCATCTTCTCTTCCAAGAAATCTCTTGGCGTGGCCATGGCACAGCCATCCACCTCCCGAGCTTTACTGGGCTGGGGGAAGCTCGGCGGGGAGTTTTGTGCCGCTCCAGCCTAAGGCAGCATTCACCCCTGTGTCCTCTTGCTCCACCCTCGCTGCACTTTCCCTCCAAGGGCGCCAGACAGCTCCACACTCAGGGATGATTTATTCTGTTTTCTTTTGGCAGAACAATATATCAAATCCTTCAGAGACTGGGTGGAACCAGAACTGCCTCCTCCATCACTCGGTCCGGGCTCGGGCTGGAGAAGCCAGTGGTCAGCGTGTGCGTGACCGATGCGTTCCCTGGTCCAGCGCTGATCCGAGTGCAGCAGTGCCCATGTGGCCGGCCCAGGATGGAGCTCTTGGCTTTCCCAAACCTGGCATTGGAACAAGAGATGTGCCATTCACTTGTCTAAATGCTCTGGTATTTGTTTGTCTGCCTGCAGCTTCCTTGAGGGAGAAATCAGGAGCTGCCCCTCTCCAGGGTGGACATCTCAGCTGGAAGGGTTGGGCCAGATGAGCACAGGGCTTGACTTCCCTCTGCTTTCAGAGGGGGCAACGCAGGCTGCAGCTCAGGAGGGCACAGTGAGGAGCAGGGCATGGGCAGCACAGGGGCATTTGCCTCCAAACTGCTTTTCAAGCCAGTTCAGCCAAACTGGTGATGGAAACCAGCCTTGAGACCAGCTGCAATGGTGCAGACATTCTGTGGATTCAGTAGGAATCACTCAGGCTGCATTAGCCTGATGACTTGTAAAATTAATATAAAATAATGGAATGGGAAACAGGAAGAAAATGAACTTCCCCAGTATATGAAGGCAGGGAAAGAAACACAGTCTCTCCCAGCTATTCCACCTTTCCTCAGCACAGACACACCAGAGCAGGGTCTGTCCTGGGGCTGGACACCAGCAGGACCAGGTGGCCCCGTAGGGCTGTTCAGGAATACAGTTTGACACCTAATTGCTTCATCCTTCTCTGTGCCAGCTTAAAATCCACCTACCCAAGTGCTCAGCTGCAGACTGACATTCCCAGGAACCCCCAGGCTCTCCACAGCAAATTTAACCCAGGAGCTCTGGGATAATCTCCTGGAAGAGCAGGAGCAGCTTCCTCCAGCCCGTTTGCTGGTTAGGATAATTCTTTCTTTGACTGATGATCAAGAAGCTATTATGTCCTGAGAGGGGAGTGATTTGTTCTATAACACTCATGGCATTGCTTCAGTGCTTGGCAATTCTGTCTCGTTATCACTGGTGGAGAATTTTACAGGCCACTGACAGACCTTCAAACGCAGCCATTCCCGTGTGGAAAATCCAATTTGCTTTGGAAGCCTCCTGACACAAGGCCTTGTCTTCATGGTCCCTTGGCAAACCACTTCCAGCACATGCACTGGTTCATGACCCTGTGATTTAACGGACATCATTAAATTTTAGCAGAGGAATCCATCACTTTGAAGGAACCCCTAACAAGTGTGTGACCTAAAAGTGAGACCTAATATACTGGCATCTCCTCACAAAGGGCTCCTTTTCCCTTAACATTTGGCTTCTCTCCACGCCACTCCCAGGTCAAGTTCAGTGGTGAAGCCCTCGCAGTCAATGCACCATTGAGCTGCTCCAGGGAAAGCGAAGAGCACCAACTCGAAAAATGTAAATGTGCATTTCTTCGCGGCATCCCCCACTGCCAAACTGATAACAAGTTTATGTAGGCCCAGAAAAAAATCCCTATTTGAATAATTATTGTTTGCTTATAAATTAACCCACAGAACTGCGCCGCATGCCGTAAAACAATTTTACATTACATGGGCTTAAACGGTGGGGCTGGGATAATAAACTCTATGTTGAGTCACCAAATTCCTCGCATTCTTTGACTTCCCATTGTGTCTCAAATGTCAGATATCTCACTGGGGCAACACGAGCGGCAGCAAGGGCCGGAGGTTTGCGTGGATTTTAATCGTGAAGGCAACATTCTCCCAGGGAATGACAGACGAGGTTCACAACCCCGCTCTGTGGCTTGGGCATTCTGGGGGAGCTTCAAAGGCTCCCCATCTCCCCACTGGGTTGTTCTGGGGTTTAAGGCCCCTCCAGTCTGGTTGAGGGTCTCAAAGATGTAGAGCACCCAGAACTTTGGGTCATGGAGCCTCTGCAGGCTGCTGCCTTCTCTTGGAAAACACGCATGAGAGCGGCAGCAGCTTGGGAAGGCTCCTGGGTTTGGGCAAACCACCAGTCATTGCGAGAGCCTGACTCTCCATTCCAGTTGTACCAGCCCAAAGCAGAGGCAGAGTGAGTCACACCTGGTGATTGTTCCGTAAGATCTAGGCTTTATTATAAAACTCCAGTATTTAAAGATCCTAAGATCTTGTGGATTCTCCTCCTCCTTTGTGTCCTGTTGCAGAGGAATCCAGAATGTATATGGAGATCATTTATGTTTCATATGCTTTTTATTGCTCCTTTGTCTTCAGAGAGGACCAAAAAAGATAATGCACTTTCTCCAGGGAGCCAAGACCAATCTGGAGGCAATTTTGACACAACCACACTTCCAAAAATGCAAGTGATGCTTAGACCTTGTCCATGTCCTTAAGCATTGATGCTTTATGGAGGCAGCTGGCAGAAGCTCAGGAATAGCCTGGGAGCCCAGAAATACCCTGTGACGTTCCAAAACACGTGTATGTGCCTGGGTTAAGAGACAGATTGCCCAGAGCCAGCGCAAAGAGCTGAATTCCCCTTCCCTCATCGTGGAGCACAGGCTTGGCTGGTGTCTAACAGTGT
This sequence comes from Sclerurus mexicanus, assembly GCA_013396755.1. Taxonomy (NCBI): domain Eukaryota; kingdom Metazoa; phylum Chordata; class Aves; order Passeriformes; family Furnariidae; genus Sclerurus; species Sclerurus mexicanus. The sequence continues at coordinate 1,172,188 of VWZF01006099.1, read as the reverse complement.
TGATCCAGGGGTTGAAGCAGAGCTCAAGGCCACGGCAGATGTGCAGGTTTCACTCTTGCAAGCAAAGTGCGAGCACAGAGAGCCCTGAGCCCACAGCACAGCCCTGTTCCGACCCGCTCCCAGCTCCAGAGAGGACCAGGAACCTTGGGGAGGACAGAGTGCACCTGAGAGCTTTTCATCTCCACGACGTGGCCCCGTGCCTGCAGTTTTGCAGTGCTGACAGAAAGGGGCTGAGGGTGAAAAGCGAGCTGGGTGGTTACAGCCGGCTCTGTGTCCTTCCTCCCGAGACCTCCTCGCTGTGCTCGCCCAGGAGGGCTGTGCCTCAGCCGGGCTGGCAGGGGCTGGGGTGGGGAGGGAATTCTGCCATCAGAAAATGTTGGGAGGTCTGGTCACTGAGATTCACTTTTTCTCTACCTACTCTCTTATACAAGCAGGGAGGGAGTGAAGGCTGCACTCCCCAGAGGGACGCTCTCCAAAGGACCCCCACCCCAATGGCAGGAGCATCCAGCGAGCCTTCTGCCCTGTTCTGATGTAAACAAGCCTAAAAACCCCACAAATGAAGCACATGGATTTAGCATCAATGGTCTCACCCCAACTATGACCAACAGAAAACATCTGTAGGGGGAAGGAATTGCTCTTTGACTATCCAAAATGCCAGTGAAACCCAAGAGAAAAGGAACTGAATGCAGCAATTACCCAGGGCTCTTCTAGCCCCCTGCAACAATCAAATCTAGCTAATTTGCAGTGACTCTTTTCGTGCTGACTCCAGGCACGAAACAGAAAGATCACAAAGGAAAATCACTCCCTATTCCCCAGTCTTTACTTAAAGCTGGGAGCCGAGACTAACTAACCCCTCGGAGGGAAAACACTCAGCTAGAAGGGCAGGAGCTTAAAAAACTTAATCCTTTCAGACAAATGTGAAATACTTGTGTTTCAGCTGGAGCATGAATCAGAGAGGATTCCCAGCAATCCCTGATTTAGTAACAGCAGGGGCTGGGTGCAGTGGATGCAGCTTTTCCGCCTCCCTCTACCTGCTGAATCCACCTCCAGCTTTTGAGGTTTATTGGGGGCTGGTCAGGGCAGCATTAACTCAAACCTCAGCAGCCTGCTCCCATCCTCGACAGGGAGCCACGGGGTCAACTGGAAACCAGAGAAAATCTGTTTAGTCATTTCTGAAGGCAAAGCAAACCCCGATGATATCACTTACTCGAGCAGACGCCCGGTCTGCAGTTCACTGCCAGAGCACCTGGTCCTGCTGTCTCAAGAAAGCAGTCAGAGACACTTTGGTGAGCCGAGAGGGAGCCCCTTAGACTTTATTAACCAAAGCCCTGGGCTTTTTTCTACAAAACACAGCAGAGCTGATGCACAGGGCTGTGGGTGCAAGCAGGACCACCTGAGGTTGGGGTCAGCCCTCCCTCATCCCCATCCCAAGCAGAACCCCACATCCTCAGGGTCTTTTGTGCTGGAGAAGCAGCCTCCTCCTCCAGCTGCCTCTCCTCAAGGCCAGAGAGCTCCTCCAGCTCCCCCAGCTCCATGGCCAGAGCTGTCCATCCGCCCCCGCTCCAGGCAGCCGGAATGAGCGATAACCGTGCAGAGTGTCTGCTGTGGAGGGAGGACACGGCCCCCGACAGCTCCCGTGGAGCTTGGGGGGGCTGCCACAGGGCCAGGGGGCTCAGGAAACCTCACACTACAAAAAGGCTGCGTCCCACTGCCCTGAGGACTGCTGTGCCTGGGTGGAGAAGCATCCCACAGCCACGGCCCCAGGGAGAGCTGGCCCTCTGCAAAACACTTTGTGTACCCATCGCATGCAAAGGCAGGGTGGGAAGGGGTGGAACAGCACGGTGGGGACAAGGGGGCATGGCCAGAAGCACAGCCACCAGAAACAGCTCTATAAACCAGACAGCTCACCTGAGCAGGGAGGGGAAAGGTGCCTGAGAGCATCGTCCAAACCCTCCTGGAGCTCTGGCAGCCTTGGGGCTGTGCCCTCTGCCCTGGGGAGCCTGGTCAGTGCCCACCACCCTCTGGGGGAAGGACCTTCTCCTGAGATCCAACCTAAGCCTGCCCTGACTCTTGTGCCATTTCCTCCAGTCCTGTCAGTGGTCACGAGAGTGAGCAAAACCATTCTGAAGCAAAGGTGTTCTCTGCTTGAGCCAAGGGGCAGGAGCCAATGCCACCAGTGCCAGCGTGTGACGTGCCACCACGCTCGGCTCCTGTGCTCTGACTGCACCTGCAGGTACCAGCTGGGCTGAGACCTGGTGCAGCACACACAGCCAGCAGCACCTCTCTGGGTGGCTTTAGTACTAAATAAACAGGAGAAATAGAGGGGAAGGGAGGCTCAGAGAGAGGAAACAACTTGTCCCTGAGTCACCGGCAGCCAGAAACGGATTGCAGGTCTCCTCCTCCAGACCTGTTCTGCTTCCCCTCCTGGGAATGTTATTCCATGGCTGTATCACCTTCTTCCAGCCTCTCCCCCAGCACAGTTTCACTCCCCTCTCCTCCCCAGCACTGAATTATTTAAGCAGCAAGCCCAGGGTTGGTGGTCCAGTAAGAAATGCAAGCAGGGAGGCAACCACTCTCCTGGGACCAGACTAGGTGGCCCTTTTTTAGTTCTTGAGGAATTCAAGGGGGAAAAGAAAAGAAAATAAAAAGAAGAAAAAGAAAAAAAAAAATCCATGTCCAAAGCTTGGGGTTTTTTTCAGCAACTGCAATTGTTTCTGTTTCCTAATAAATCATGTAGGCCAGGGAGGACCAATCTGCACAGCATTATTATTGTCTCACTACATTTGTTGAAAGAAAAATAACTCTGCGGCTTTGCTGAAGCAGACAGGATCTGCTTTTCCAAAAGGTTTGTTGATATTAGCCCACAATCTTGTCGGGCTCCATGTATACTCTGGACTGAAAGAGCTTTGCTGCATTCCCATCTCCAAGATACGGAGAGTCACCAAACCCAAATATTACCCTGAGCAGCTGAGACCTCAAAAGGTCTTTCTTTATTTTCCTCCACACTGTTTCCCATTAACTCTTCAGCAGCATTTGTATGTATCAAACTCGCAGAGCCCAGGGCTGAACTCGGCTCCAGGCTGAACTATCTCACATCCATCTAAACAACAGCAACCTTGCAACCTGCAGGATTTACTCCGGGAAATTTTCTGCTGGATAGCAGCAGGGCGAGTCTGTCCTGCTCAGGGGCCAACCAGCGGCAGCCCAGACTGCGTTTTGTGCATAAGCAGCACTTCGGGACGTGCTGACCCTCATATCAGCAAGTTACTGCCATCAAACACCCCCAGGAAGTGATTCTCAGTCTTCCCAACCCCAGGCAGCGCTAAGGAACTGTGGGCTCTGCTCCCCCCCAGCGCAGTCCTCTGCAGCTCCCCATCCTTGCAAACAGCATCAGCACCCTGGGGACTGTGTGGACAGGCCATGTGCTGCAATCCTGTGTTTGAACAGGCCCACATCTTATATCAGACCAGAGTAGGGGCCACCAGCACCCCTCTGCTGGTCCTTGGTGTCCCCAAGAGAAGCAGCTGGTTGGACTGGGTGAGGAGAGCAAAGCACTGGGATCAATGATGATCCATCCCTTGTCTGTCCGTGCTTCACTTGTGCCATTGCTTATCTCTGAACGACAGCCTGCATTTTTCTGACTTCTTTTCCTTCCATAGCACACAGAAATCAGGAGAGTTCTCCAGCATGTCCAGGAGGATCCAGACAGGGCGTTTCAAGGGCAGACACAGCTCATGTGGGGACAAGGATTTACTCACCCCACCATGAAGTGTGCCCACTGTAGGATGCACGGCCCCTGTTTGCTGAGCCACAGGGGTCTGATAAGCAAAAGTGAAATGCCTGATTTGTGATCTCCCCCAGCCCAGCCTCATCTGCCAGGAATGGCCATGTTGTCAAAGGGAGTCCCGAAAGGCTTTGGGTAAGGACCCACAGGGGGCACATCAGCTCAGGTGTGCCCGTTCATCCCCGTGGCAGGGCAGTCCCCGTCTGGAGACATGGAAAGAAGGGAAACACTGAGCCAAAAGAGATGACAACAGAGAGTGCTGCCCCAACCAGAGGCGCAGCCCAAGCCAGAGCTGATGGTGCCCATCACGTTATGGCAGCCACTGCCCATCTCTACAGCCAGTGAACGGTGCCACTGCACCCAAAATTTACCTCCTGGTCCTTCCAAGTGTCCGACATTCTGCTACCCTTCACTTTGAGGAAAACAATAGTCTAATTTTGGATGCTAAGCTAAGGCTACATGGGGTTTGGAAGTTCAACGAGCACAGAGGGGTTTTTCCACCCAGCTTCACTTCTGCTGCCTCTGCAGCAGTTCCCCAAAACCAGGCTGCTTACACAGGGCTTGCTTAACATCATGGCCCATGCCCTGCTCACAGAGGGCCCTGTGTCATGAAGGGGGAAGGAAAGGGCATGTGGTGTCACAAGGGAGATAAGGCAGCGAGCCAAAACAACCCTCAAAGGTGGGCAGACACAGCTGGCCTGGCTCAGGGCTGAGCCCATCCCTCCTGAAAGGCTTCAGAAACAGTGGGGGGAAAGCTAAAATAAAAGCCAAGGCTTAGCTTCAGGTTTAGCTGCTTTTAAAGGTCTTGTAAGCGTGAGTAATACACGTACCAGATCCTCTCATGCTCAGGAGCCAGTCCTGCAGTGTTTATACCCATGGCACAAGGAGGCATTCGCACCCGTGGGTGAGCAGAAGGAGTTTGTCTCCTTTCAGGGCAAAGGGACCCAAATTGAACAGCTGAGCCCAAGCAGGGGCACATCCCCCTGACCATGGCTGCAGTCAGTCAGTGCCTGAGCAGTCCAGGTCTTCCACCATTCATACCCAGCTCTCCAGTATCCAGCACCATTCAGCCTGGCTGGGATGTCACTGTGACCCCCCAAGCACTGACAGAAATTCAGATTGAAACATCCCCTGGGGGATTAAATAAAACTGATGCAGGGCAGCAGCATTTGCAGGGGATTTTGAAAGCATTTTTTTCCACCCTGGGAAAGACACGAAGTCTTTTTGCATTTGGGGCACAGTAATAGGCAGATAGGATTTCTCTGGAGTAAGCAGATTAAGAACAACCCAAGGAAGAGCGGTAACACTGCATAGTGAGAAGGAAAAAGCCCAAGGGCGAGGCAAGCTTGGCTTTGCTGCCCCAGCCAACGCTACACACGGCTCGGGCTGCTGCCACCACTGTTTATGTCAGCAGCTGCTCTAGCCTTGTGTGATGATTTCATGTCCATGCTGCTCCTGAGGTGTGTCCATGCCCGAACGTCACTGTCCCATCAGCACAGGGGGCTCGGGGGAGCCGTGTCCCCGGCACCGTCAGCTCCCCGCGGCACGCGGCTCCCGTGCGAGGCACTGCCACGTCCCCGGGACCCGCCGCCCTCGGATCCCAATGAAAGATGGGTTTGTTTGCGTCTCCTTCGAGTCCCCGTTTGTCCTCTCCAAAAACCACAGAGTCGCTCAGCTCCAGGGCAGGCTCCAGCCCGGCGACAGCACAAGAGCAGTGTGGGGGATGCCCGAGACCTTCTGCCCCACACCACTCCCTTTAAAAACACAACTCTGGGCTGAGGCAACTGAACTGAATTTTTTTTAATTATTATTATTTTTTCCTCTCCGGGCAAATAAAGCCTCTGCACAAACCAGTCTGACTCCAACGCAGTTTGACACTTCCCAAAGGAACCAGAGGAACCGGTTGGTGATGGGGCAACCCCTCCACAACCACCACGGTGCCTGGGTGGGCACCGGTCCCAGCTCCCCACACCTGCAGAGATGGCACCTCATCCACCCCTTCATCATCCCTGCCATTTTTACATGGAATTTCGGCAGGTTTCCATGTGGTCAATAATGCCCTCACCACTGTATGTGGCAGCAGGGCTCTCCTTCCAGCTTGGCCCAAAGCCCTTGTCCCTCAGCCCATTTCAAGTGGGATAAACATATTTATCACAGAAGCGGTCAGGACCAAGCAGGATTCAGCCTCATGGCTCCAGGTTCCCACCTGGAGAGGAGCTCCCACATGGGGCTACTGGAAGCATCAGGAAAGAGCCATTCCCCTTTCAGGACACCGTGGAATTGGCAGTAAAGCTGGTGAGCTCAGAATCCCTTTGGCAAGAGCAGAGTCGCACATCATCTCAGACTCCAGGCTTGGATATCATCTTCCTGAAGGAGATCTCCTCAGGAGCCATGAGAGAGGTGGAAGCCCCAAGGGGGATCCTTCTTTTGACCCCCAGCTCACTACTGCTGCAGGGTGGGGCCGTGGGGCAGGAGGACCGACTCTGCACACCGTGTCCCAGCCAGCACGTGGCACTGCCCGTGAGTGACACGCTGTTGTGGGTCCCAAAGGTGTCACCTGCTGCCGTGGAGATGGAGCCTCTCCCAGCACCCCATGCACTGCTGTTCCAGCGAGATCCCTGGCTGTTCCACACAGCCCAGCTCAGCACTTCCAGCTGCACAGCCACTGGATGTGGAGGGCAGAGCCCCACGTCAGGTGCTGTGAGCCCAGCACAACTCCCACTTTTTCAACCTGGAAGCTCAGGCAGCCTCCTCCACAGCAGGGAGTATGTTCTGACATAAGCATGAGTGATACCAAGGAAAAACCCTGCAGTGAGGCTCTGCCAGCTGGAGGAAGAGCCTCCCTGCCCCGATTTACACCTGCCGTAGCGGGGGCACAGCAGCAGGAGCAGCATTGCTGTCACACACACACACATACCCCAGGAACCAGCCCAGGAGGGACAGCACGTGCTCCCCAGCAGGACTGCAGAACACACCCAGGAGCAATCCTGAAGCTCTTACTGAACTTCTTGGCTGTTGCCCCAAATCAGTCAAGGCGTGACTCTCCCAAAACCAACTAATGCTGACTCCTGCTGCACTGCTATGGCCTCTGAGCCCCAGGAGATGCCTCTGGTTTCCAGAGGAGCCAGTAAAAAGCAAAGCAGCTGAGTCAGCACCCAGCCCTGGGGAGAAAGCCCTGAGTCAGCTCTGCTGCGAGCACAAGCGGACACTCCTCCCCTCCTCTCCCTCTCAGCACTGCTGGCAGCCCCGTCCTTGCCCTGGCAGCACCGTCAGCCTGCACACACAGAGCACACGTGGGAGGCTCTGCAGGCTGGAGACCTCAAACACGGGAGCAGCCACCACTCAGGGCCACTTAACTCTGTGTGAGGACCGAGGGGTCACCCGCAGACCTTCTGGAAGAGCTCAGAGCAGCACACCCTGGCACCAGCACGCAGCAAGGCTGAGAGGACAGCTCTGAAACGGCTTAGAGAGCACCCGTGTCCTGCAGCTTTGGCTGGGGGAAGGTGGCAAGTGGGGCTCCAGCCGAAGCCGCTCGGGCAGCAGTCACTGCGGGTGCTGCCTTTGCTGTTTCACGGGCACAGGCAGACACTCGGCACCCTGGGAATGGCCCGGCTGTCTCTTCAGAACCCCTTCCATGAGCTGGGCCTCTCTGAGGCTCTGCAAGTCCTCGTGCATGCAAAGACTGCCCGCCACAGCTTCCTCCAGATCCTTATAGCTGGGCGTTCTGCACCTCCTCTGCCAGGAACAGGGAGAGGAGTAGAAGATGAGACGCGTTTCTTCAAACTAAGTCAGATAACTATTGAAAATTGCACTTTCTTTTGTCTTCCACTCTCAGGTAGCTCTAGCTGGGTATCTCCATGGATGTCCCTATGCCAGGTGCTGGCTGCAGCAACGCCCACGTACTGGTTCCAGTGGGTGCTGCTGACTGGTGTGCTCTGAGTGTGCCGTGGGTACCCCTGTCGCCCATGTCAGCTCCAGCACACAGCCCAGGAAACTGCTGGGGAGAAACACAAGGGAGACACTCCATATTTTCTGCCCAGCCTTGGCTAGAGATTTCCACATGCTGACTGGGGCAAAATGAAGGCATTTGGATGATGCCGAGGTAGGTGCATGTGACACTCCAAAAGGAACTTCACAGGGCTGTTTTCCTTTCACTGCCACTGGGCTGTTGGAAAGGGAGGAGGAAGAGGAGGAGACTGCTCACAGTTACTTATGGGGTCTGTCCCTCAGCGTCTCTCAGTGAAGCTCTGAGGCAAAGACTGATGGTGAAGGAGCAAGGATTGACTGGAAAGGCTCCTTTGTTGAGCACCCAAACCATTGCAGACTAAGACTGATGGTCCTCACTAAAAGGAGGATCAAAGTCAGCCAAACAGAGAGGGCTGGCCCCTTGAGCAGCAAGGGGGATCACTTCTGTCAAGCTGGAAAGGAGAAACTTGATTTCTCCTCCCTAACCCCAGCAGCCCAACTCCTCCAGGCCTGAATTTTGCTGCTGTCAAGATATTTCTGCACATTGCTTTGGCTCTGTGTTCCTTCTAGCCCCTCCCAGAGACTTGCACGTGCCTTCTGATGTTTCTCTAGTTCACTTATCAACCAGTTTGGGTTTCCATCTGCTATCTCCTGGAACAGCTGCTCCCAATATTGCCAACCTTATTTACCACTCATCCAGCATCTCTGACACGCATCACTAAGAGACCTTTCCAGTTCCAGAAGTAAGCAACGTTTAATTACTTAAGTTTAGGATGAGCAGGAGAGCTCCTACCTCCCTCGGAGCTGTTGCGCCACGTCGGCTGCTCAGGTTTGGGGCTCACACTTCAAAGGCACGCAGCAAACACCTGCTGCACTGCAGCACGGCCCGTCCCTGGCTGCCCAGCCTCCTCCCCAGGCACTGAACGCTCCTGGATGCTCCGAGGGGTTTGATGCAAGAGCCGCATCGCCTCTCCTGCCTCCTGCCACAGTGGCTCACTTCGAGTCACATCCTTCCCCCTCTCACTTCCAGCAGCACAGCACCAAGCAGGGCTCGGTCTGTGTTGAAGAACACACTGGTGTTCAAGGTGCAAACTGTTCAGCTCGAATGCGACCACAGTGTCCTCCCCCACGACCCCTATGTGTCCTTAGAGTGGGGAGAGGCACAGAGGACCACAATGTGCCCTGACACAGCAGATGAACCAGGGCAGTCCCCTCCTCAGAGCACAGGCTGAGCCACACTGAGCTCTCCTCCTTCCTCTGCACCTCCTTCCCTGCTGGGAACAGGGAGAGGAATAAAAGGTGAGACACACTTCTCTGAACTAGGTGAGATAACTATTGAAAATTGCCCTTTCTTTTGTCTCACTCTCTCCCCACCGCTCTCATGCAGCTCTTCTCATCAGGTTGGAGCTAAAGCAACATCTGATGCTTCCCAGCATGGAAACTGGGATCAGGAGTGGGGCAGCAGAGCTGGGAGAAGGTGGCAGCGACAGAAAAGAGCTTGATGAAAAGCTGCCTACAAATGTGTCTGATCTCCCAGCCAGCCGGCCCGAGGGTGGGATGGGCCATCACAAATCCCTGCAGCCTCACATGCAGGAGGCAAAGAGAATCAGCATGGCTTGGGGAAAAGGGCCTGTTCTTCCTGAACAGGAAGCAAATGGGTGATTAATGGAGATCCTCTGGCCTGGCTGGAGGCAAACAGACTACAAAGACCCTGCTCCTCTCCACGCTGGCACTGAGGTCATGCTGTTTGGAGATGACCCTGTCTCTCCACAGGATGAAGAAAGCAAGCTTTCCCCCAGGCAGGCAGCATCTCACAGACCTCAAAGACACCCTGTAGACACCCACACAAGTGAGTTTCCCAACACACTTGTTTGTCACCACAGCAAGCTCTGCGTGGCTCGTACCTGGGCGGTGACCTGGCTCACCAGTGGGCTCCTGGAAAATCAGAGAAGTAGAGGGTTGCCATGGAAAGTGTTTTCACCAACAACCCAAACCACACACTTGCCAGAGTTCAGAGGCAAGAACACAACACATGCCTTGTGCCTATTTATGGGTAGCGTTGCCCAACTGGAGGGGGGTCTAACAAAGGCAATTCAAGTTCATTAGTTCTGCTTCCTTAGGAACAGATAAGTCAGTGTGTTGCTTTCAAGAGGAACTCAATTATGTTAATTAGGTATCAAGAGGAAGCCCTTCATCTTCAGAGAGCTGCAGTGGTAAGAAGAGCAATGCTTTGCAAGTACCTGCTCCACCTCTGTCCTGAGTCACCTTCAGCCAGGGCCTTTCATTAGGTGGCAACAAGCATGTCCTCACATAACACTGCCTCAATATATCATTTGCTCCTCATTACAGACTGCAGTCAGCCCTTGTGAGCAAACACAGTCATTTCTAACCCATCCCTTCCGACCTCGACTCCTCTGCCAGACTGGGCAACCTGTAATCATGTTTAGACTTCAGGGTGAGCGTTTGGGGACTGGATTTTAGGGCAGTGGGTGGAATGTCTCCATTAAGCTCCTCCTGCACAAAGCGCACCTGGAGATGTGACAGCAGGTCCTGTGTCCAGAGCGAGTGCTGCGGTTGGGGCTGATCGGCTGGGGATGGTGCACACCCGCCAAGCTGTGCTGCTGCCAGGGGGAGCTCAGGGCAGGGACGAGGGCAACGCTGCAGAGCGAGGCCTTAATGCCCCTTGGATTAAAGAGCTGGGCTCTGAGCAAAGCTATGGCTCACCCAGGCGCTCCCTCCTCCGAGGCTCTGTAGATGTGGATGTGCCAGCGCCATCGGTGTGACGGACACGTGGCAACTACAGAGCACCCAACATTGCAGCTCGGCGAGTCATGAGGCAGAGCAAAACTCAGCAGGGTGGTATTTCCCCTCCTGCCAAACCTTTCAAGGCACCTGGGAATGGGGTTAATGCCACTGGAGTGGGGGGAAATCAGGCAAACCAGATGCTGGAATAAAAAGAGACACCAATTCAGTGCTTGCCTTTGGCTCCAAGTGTGGTGCAAAGGGTATAAAAAAATTGAAGAAAGAAAACCTGCAAACAATTTAAACTGCCATAGAAATGAAACTGCAGCCAAACGTGGAACTCCAGGGCCAAAGTCTCCCTGACTTTGGATTTTGCTTGCACCGTCCTCACAAACACTGGCTGAACATTTAATTCAGCCCCTTCCCCCACTCCCGCAGGCTCGCAGAGGAAAAGGAGAGTGGGCAGGTTGGAGACAATTCCAGAACATGTTGTTCTTCTCTCCTCATGCTGCCAGCAGTCACTCTGTGCTGGAAAAAGCCCGTGAAACACAACAGAAGGGGAGAGGAGAGGTACAAGGCTTCTGAAACACCCCCCCCCCAAGATGTGCTTGGGAGTTATCTCAGTGCTAAATGACAAAAGCATTTTTAAAAGGCTGGGTTGAGATCCCTGAAGTAGAAGCAAGGTGACAGAGAGGGGTTGGGGCAGGCTGAAGGCAAGGAGTGAACCACTTTACCCCTCTGCTGGTCCTGGTCCCCTTTCTCTCAGAACTCCAGGTAGGATGGGGGGAACCTCAAGCCGCACAGGACAGGCTGCTGGGCTTGGGGCTTTGCTTGCGGAAGGCTGAAGGCAGCTGGGCTCAAAGCAGCAGTTAGGTGGGTGCTGAACGGGGTTTAGAGGTCTTTGCAGAAATAGTCACAGTGTCCTGGAGCCTCTCAGGATCACCTTAGCACAGCTAAAAGAAACTCTTCTCCTCCCACAGGCCCACAGAATTAATCCTGCTGAGAGGATTCTTGCAGAGGGATTTTGGTCTCACTTCGGGACAGAACTTTGGTACGACCCCGGGTTTTTTACCCCTGATAAGTGTCACAGGACATCTCCACCCCTGCCATCTCAGAACCTCCTGCATCCCCCAAGACAATCCTCCAGGTTGCTCCAGAAGCCCTCCCTGAGCCTCAGAACCAAGTTACATGAAGGAGAAATGAGGATTGAGGTGTACAGAGTCACTAAGTGGGAACTTTTTATTTTAAGAACCTGATGGCCTAAAATAAAAGTTGGAGCAGCAGACAGTGACGAAGAATGAACACGGGCAAGAGGTTAAACCCTTTTGAAGGCACCATTAGAGTGAGGCTCTGCAGGGTATGGAGAATGGTGGGACTGAATGGAGGGGAGGGCTCCTGTGCCTCCCATGGGACACCCTTATTGAAGTGCTTATTTTTCATAAGGTGGCCTGGTCCCGTCCCCTGGGACTCACAGGCACGAACATCCCCCTCGTGCCAAGCTCCCAGCCAGCACAAACAAAAGCTTCAAGCTGAACATGAAGGGGCAGCCTGCTCTTTGGAACCATTCCCAAGATAACGCCATCAGCACCAGAGAGAGGAACACTTAAAGCCTCGCCTGGACACACATCTAAAAATCTCCCAAAATAGCTCCTGCTTCCCCTTTGAAAAACACTGTGGTTTCTAATGCCTCACAGGAACTCTGGGTCTGCTCAGAGAAGCCACAAAAGAAGCGAAGCAGCCCAGAGCTGATCTCTGAGCACATCTGGACTGGCCCAGATCGGCCTTAGGGAGGAGTGAACAAACGAAGATTTTAAACAGCGTGTGTCAAATCCAGGGACCTTTATTTCTCTGGAATGGAAAGAATTTGCCAGCCCGGACCAAAAATTGCAGGCGGCGATTGTACATTCTTCCAAATAAAAATAAAAAGAACAAACACACACAGAAGAGTTTGGCTCCATAAATTTCTGTCATAAGAAACAACTTTGAATTGTACACCAAGCTTTTTACAAAGCATCAACGTTAAGATGTTTTACCGTGCTCTATCACGTTCTTGGCCATTTATACAGAATACGCCATACCAAATGCTACATCAGCTTAAGACATTTTTAAAAATTAGTATTAAAAAGATACAAAGGCATCTTGGCTTTCATTTGGGTTTTTTTATTAAGACGCGGGAGTTTTCTTTGTTTTCCTAAGGAAGTCACTAAAAAAATATAATAACTTAATTCATAAGGACAAGATTGGTTAAAAATCCAGCCTTGCTTGCTTGGCAGCCTTCTGAGCTCGTACCTCTGTTGCTTCCACCAGTCAGGAGGGGGCTGTGGGTGTCCTGTTGGGGTGTCACCTGCCCTCCAGATCTGTCCCAGCCTCTCAGTCACCAGTTCTGTTCAGTGTTCACCGAGGCCAGGAAATATTCCTGGCCAAATGCTAAAAGCGATCTTCAGCCAGACAGGGGGGTTTCAATCTGGGCCAATTTCACATGGGTTTAGCCCTTTGTCTTTTGCCTCTTTGTACATCCTTTGGAAGTCTTTAAAACGAGGGGCACAGCCTAACCTGGCCTCCCCAAAGTGCATACGTCCCGTGAAAAGGAAATCTCCATCTCCTGGCTTCACCCCACACTCCAGCAAGGTCTTTATTTGTCCTCTCCAGTTCCCACTCTCCCCTGTCAGCTGAAAGACTTTGCTCTTCTGCCTGTACAGTTTGTTGACACGGACATGAATGATGGATTCTTGCTCTTGTGCCTCGTTCGTTACGTTCTGGATGGAGCCTCTGATCACTGCAAACAGAGAAAGGTTGTAAGGATGAAATCTGGGAGACCCTGGTCCAAAGCCAGCCCTGTGCAACCAGGGGAACTTACTGCACTACAGCAGCCCCAGCTTTGCTCCTTTGTTGTTTTCAGAGTTAAGCTTAGCAGGTAACCTCGGGTATATATTTGCATTTGTTATCCTTTATATTTGTAATCTGTCCAGCAAAGGGCACATGGTAAATATAAAGAGAAAAATGAGTACAACAGAAAAAAGGCATTAATCATGGAAAAGAGTTCCAACGACGAGATGTAAGCTAAAGGCTCCCTGACAACATGCTCTCTGTCCTTCACCCATCACAGCCAATATTAATACCCCAGCCAATATTAATTCCCCCTTTAAAAAGGGAAGCAGAGACAAATAATTGAAACTTTTGGTCTCTTGTCAGCAGTCGACCAATGCTGCAGGGCAGCAAGGAAAGGCCTCTCCCACATGCACCCAAGCCCTTGAACTTCTTTCTACTTCTTTCTCTGTCCACCCTGGGGAGGTGCCAGCTGGGCAGATGTTCTGAGGTCCTTCAGACCATGCCCTGCTGCCTCTTCCATGCACACCCTTAGGCCACATTTACTGCCAGCGAAGGTTGGAGGTGTGAGGAGGTGTCCCCTGGTGTTTATGGATGTCACACTGGCATTAGGGGCAAGCAACAACTCACCAAAATCACTAGTGCAGACAGCCAGGAGAACCTCTGTGTCGCTGCATGGTCGGCAGGGAGCTGGGGAGGAAGGGGCACAATTAGCACAGGACTAGACAGAAGTAAATAAATAGACTATTTAACATCCCAAAAAAACGTGACACACACACACACAACACAGAGACAAGCAGTTTAAAGACCCGTCAGGCATCACTACCCCTACAAGAAGGGGGGCCCTGGAGCCCCATTTGTGCCCAGGCAGGACTGTGGATCTCTAACACTCCTGCTGGGATATTATGGTCCAGCAAACACCCCCCACACTCCCTGTGCTTATGCCAAATGCATTTTCATCCTGGCTGCACTGGCACAGTGCTCTGCTGTAAACTCAGCGCTCTCAAAGGCTTTAAGGTGGTGTGTCTTTTACATTCTGAGAGCAAAGCTTCTCTCTTAGAGTTTCTATCTAGTGCTGTTGGGCCATTTCACAGCCATTTAGTCATCACCACATCAAAGATCCAGGAGGTTACAGCGTGGGGGAGGCAAAGAGGGGAGGCAAAAACCCCAATGCGTATGTTGGAGGGCGTTGAGGCCAAGCGGAAACTTAAGACGATATCTGTTGGAGCTCAAGCAGCACAAAGACCATTTCCTGTACTGCTGGAAACGTTTGGATATCTGCTCTAATCTAATCAATGCAAGAATGTGGCTCCTCTTTGTACTCAGCCAGATATTTCTGAGGAGAAGGTGCTGTAGTTGCAAGACAGATGTTTCCATAGTACCCTGTTGAGCTCAGGAATTTGCTTACTATCAGGGACTGCCTCGCCTGGCCACACTCAGAGTCTTTCCATGATGCTCAGGGAGCCTGTCCGGGGTGGCACAAGGATCAGAGCCCTGCTCTGTCACTTGGTGCCATCTCAACACTTCAGTCAGGAAAATGGAAACCCTGGACCAGCACAGACTGCAGCAAAGCAGGGCTCCCGCTGGAGCTGGTTCCATCAAGCCTCCACCATCAAACCCCAAACTGAAGCTACCCCACTTCTCCCCACCAATAAAAAAGAATCAGGTTTTGAACCTCAGCATCTGAAAACAGCCACCAGATTCCCAAATTGTCACAGCCTTCCTCTCACCCCCATCTGCCTCCCGGAGAAGTTTATCCACTGCCCTAAGTGGAAGATTTAAACTTGTCCATACAATGTGTAGATGGTGCCTCCGATGCTCTGCTGTCCTCTCAGACAGCACAAGCCACTCTCTAATATAAGACATGGCAAATCTCTTATTTTTTCCAAGGTCCCAGAAAGGCAGTGATCCAGAAAGAAGGATTACTGAACCAAATCCACCATATTTGCTCCAGTCAGATGATTAATACACAGTGTAACACGCTGTTTAAGAGGATTAAAGGGAATGTAAAACGCACATTTCTGGGCAGGGATATTTGAGGGAATAATTCAAGGAGGTTAAAAAGCTCTAAAAGAAATGACAAGGAATAGCCAAAATAGCATCTGGATCAATTGGCATTTCTGTTTAGTCTGAATGCCTTCAGGGCCTTTAGAAACAGTCAGCCTTTCCTGCCTTTTCTTCCCCACATACCATTTCAGCTCTCTTTTTTGGAAAATGTTTCACATAATGAGAAATGCAGAACCAGCTGAAGCCTGGACATAACTGGAGTACTAGAATCAAGTACTAGGCTCAAGATATTTTAACTTTTAGACTCAAGAGATTTTGATCAGTGGCGAGCCCGAACAGCCAACTTTCACCCAAGAGAGAAAATTGTATTAGAAGCCCAGAATTATCAAGGTTGAAAAAGACCTCTCAGATCATTGGTCCAACCTTTACCCACCACCACTGTGCTCACCACTAAACCACGTCCACAAGTGCCACATCCACACACTGGACACTTCCAGGAATGGTGATTCCAGCATTTCCCTGGGCAAGTCTTAGCGTATTAGTCACAAAACATCCTGCTGTGGAGTCATTTCATTCACCATCCATTATCAAATCCATCCAGGGGAAATGTCCCCCTCCCCCAGGCTCCCCCTTTCCAAATCAGGACCCGATTTAGACGAATCCAATGGAGGGAATATGGAAACCTGTGTGAATCCTACAGCATTTCCACGTGGACATAAGCTCCAAAACAAAGCACAGCTGACAGACGTCTTCAAAATCCTGTTGGATTTCAGATATTTTGCTCTGTGAAGACCCAGTAACAAAAAGGCATCTCAGCCTTTTTAAGTCTGAGTGAAAACAGCCTTGGTTTAGACCAGACATCTCTGTAGTTCATCCAACCCCATCGGAAAATTGAAAACACCAAGATGACTAAGGCACTTCTGTTCTCCAAACGAGTGCAACACAAGCAACAGCATTAAAGATGAAAAACAAAGCACTTTAAAAGTGGTTCCTTCCATTTACATAGACTGACACTGTAATAAATCAAATGAACAAACCTCCACGTATACATGGAATCAAGTCATTGTAATTGTGGGGCCTAGGCAAAATCCTGCAGCCTTTTAAATGCAAGAGGAAATTAAAAGGGCTCGGCATTGCTCACACTAGGTCAGTGCCTGGAGCCTGCTTCAGATCCAGCTGACTCACAGCGGCGTGGTGGCATGTGAGCTGCTCTAACAACCATCTTCCACCACCCATCACTGCAACACCAGACAGTCGAAGAGCAGAAATCCTCTTCTGTGCAGCAACTCCCACATCTGCATTCACAGAGTATCAAATGGATCTCACAAGTGGCAAAAGCAAGGTATGCAAGCGCAGATGGAAAGCGAGCAGTGAAGGATTACTGCCGAGGTAAATGGACCATTAAAAAGCAAATAACATCCAGTGGCTACAACCAAGGCTTCATTCCTATCCAGGTTCATAAAAGAAACAAAATCCTTAGGAGGTGGCAGTGCCTACACTTGCTGTGGAATCCCAGCCGGGAGGAGCCTGTGTGTTCACGGCACAAGGTTGGGACCTGAGCAGCGGTTCCAGCTCCAGACCGGGAGGCAGGTCCTTCCCCCCACCCGTAGGTGGGAACCACACACGCACCTCAGGCTAGAGCATCCTTACAGCTCAGAGAAGAAACCCAAGAAAAGCACTTCACTGGTGCACAGCAGGTGAGGATGTTCATGTTCTGGGCAAGCAGGCCTGGGTACCAAACCCCAAACCCGGTGCCTGGGTTTGCCCGATCCCGACTGCCCGGGCACGTCCCGAGGGCTGCCCAGGTTCTCACCCCCAAAACAACTCTTTGAACTTGCAACAGCAACAATATCAACGTCAGCTGCTCTAATTCCTTTCAACTCGATAAGCCAGAGAGCCTTAATTCATACAGCAGCAGGGGAAGCGTGGAAAAAAAAGGAGAGAAAAGCAACATTTTATTGAAGCCCTCTAAAGCCCAGATGCCCATAACTCAACTCCACCGCCGGTGGCATAAAGCCTGCATTGTGCACGTCGGCTGCCGACTCTCCTGGGAATGCCTTTGATGGATTTTGACAGTATCCTGACCTGAAGTAACCTGAGGCAGCCCTCTCCCCCCACCCTCCCAGCCCAGTGCCTCCAAAGGGCTCTCTATTCACCTCCCCGCAGAGGGAGATGTAATTACATCATCCCTCACAAGCCAGCAGTCATGTCCCAGCTGCTTTGAGCGATTTGCCCTCTGAACCTGATGTTACTGAGGAGGACGTGGCCGTGCTAACAATAGACCGCACTTGTTGGCCAACAGCTTTGTCGGACACGTTGCTGGTCCTCTCCCAGACCTCTCCACAGGGAGGTAGAAACGCTGGGGAAGAGAGGGAGACCTGCCGTGAGCCCCAGGTGGTCCCGAGCTCAGCCAGCACCGGAGCTGGGCTGTCTCCAAAGGGTTTCCTCCAGTGCTGGGGATGGTGCACCTCCAGGGCTGCAGTTCAGCACGGGTCTCCTGTGCCTCGAGCGCAGCGGGTGCCGTGGCTGCCCACTCCCAGCTCACACACACTGCCCCAGTCCTTCCTCCTTCGCTTTGTGCCATCTGCACGCAACCCCTCTTTCCATGGAGAGGAGGAGGTGGGGGTTATGGAAGGGCCACCGCCATGGTTTGGGATGACAGCTCCCTGCAGGACACGCTCAACCGAGACGTGCTGGCTCTGGCTGCAGGCGTCACAGAAACCACATGAAGGGGCCTGATCCTCTTTTGAAACATTTGGGTTTCAACAGCCACCCATGGGTCTGACTGACCTCACCTCACCCCAAAACCAGCTCCCAACCCACAAGCAAGTCATCTCTGCCTGTCCTGAAATTTTCTCAACACGCTCCGCGACCTCCTAGCCCTCAAGAACACCAAGAGGAGCCAAGAGGCTGCTGGTCCCTTCACACCGTCCCAAAGCCCCGCTCGGTGAGCCCAAAAGCCCTTCTCCACCCTGTGTCCCTGGGCAGGCTGTGCTGAGCATCCGCCCCCGCGCCGGCAGCGCGCACAGGAAGAGAGACACCCTTCAAGCAGAAGTGAAAATGTTTAACACAAAGCAATTGCAGAAAACCACTGCACCGAGGAATACCCTTTGGTTTCGTGAAGAGGAGGGTGCGGTGGAGGTGTGCACGGGGAGGGAAACACAGGGCTCTTTATCTCAGCTTCCAGCTGCCCCGTGGCACAACATCACCCACACTTTGGTACTTCTGAATAACCCTTTGAAGAGCAATCAGACCTTTTAAGTATCAAAAGCCACAGAGGAGGCCCAGGAAGGGTTGGGGCATTATTTTCTGTTAGTTCTGGGTTTAGATCTTTCGGTTAAGACAAGTAGTCTTTTCTCCTCAAGAAACTCAGATGGGTCTTGTCAAAGGCCAGGCTGTACTGCAGCACCTCCAGTCGTGCTGCTGTGGGGTCACAGACACATCTCCCGGATGAAAGCTCAGCCTGACATCAGCCACAGTTCATATGGAACGAAGAAACCCACCCACACCTTTCGAAATCTTGCTGGCAGCCCTGTGACCGGCAGCTCTTGCTGGCAGCAACCGTACGGGAAAGGGCATCATAGGATGAGTCTCCTTCCTGGAAACACGCGGTACAGACTGACGAGAGCAGGTTGTAAAAACAGCCACGTGGTTTCTCCAAGGACGGCACATTTCTCCATCATTTGTCTGAGTCCTAAGAGAAATTACTGTCTCAACCGATTCCTGGCCCAGTGACTGAGCTGGGAGACAAGAGTTTAAGGGCAAACATCATATGAGCAAGAAAAAAAATAAATCTTGCACTGATCCTGCTTTAACTAATTGTAAATCCTTGTAATTATTTCTTCCTAAGTACGCCCGGGCTTGCTCTCTTGAAGATGCAGTGTTTCCTCCAAGAAACAAACCTCTCGCAGCCCATATCCCAGACAGAAAGGTCTGCTGCTCTGCAGGGGAGGGGGGCAAGAATCTGACAACCGCTCTGGTTTACCAGGCTGTGACTAGTCTTCTCCTTTCTAGTACACCTCAACTTTCCTCACCCCCTCAGAAAGCTCTTCCTGAGCAAGCCAAGACAACATTCGACCTCAAAACCCTCACTGAAACACCACCAAAGCTCCACCAACGCACCTGCACTGGGGGTGCAGTTGTGTTCAAGCTGAGGGTGCAGAGCTGCCTCCAGCACACCTGCATCTCACACAATACCTGCAGCCACGGCGAGGGGCCAGATGACACAGAGCATCTCCACAGCTGGGCTGGAAGTTCCTGCCACCCCGTCACAACATACAGAGGAGCTCTCTCACCACTCCTTTGTTTCCCAAGGTTTTCCTGTCTTTGCACGGGGTAGGATTACAGGGCTTTCTGCAAGCGCTGCACTTTTTTCCAGCGTGTCAGTAGGAAAACACCAAGTCGGGGAGCAAACGGGGGAGTTGGATTTGTGCTGCTCCCAGTCCTCTGGATCAGTAAGACTCAGAAATGGGACCACAGAATCAGCTTGGGTTGGAAGGGACCTTAAAGCTCATCCAGTTCCACCCACTCCCATGGACAGAGACACCTTCCACCAGCCCAGGTTGCTCCAAGCCCCGTCCAACCTGGCCTTGGACACTGCCAGGGATGGGGCAGTCACAGTTTCTCTGCCCAGCCTGTGCCAGGACCTCCCCACCCTCACATCATCCTAATATCTAATCTAAATCTCCCCTCTTTTAGCTTAAAACCATATCCCCTCGCCCTATCTGCCCACATAAAAATTTGTTCTTCTTACTTTTTGTAAGCCCTCTTGTAGTACTGGAACTCTGCAATGAGAGATGGTGCTTCTTCAATGAATAGAAAGCGAATGCTGTACGTTACATACTGAGAGAGTTCAGTGGTCCTCTGAGGACAGAAGTGTTCTTCCTCTGTTTGCTAGAAAGTTAATGTGAGCCCCTGTGCTGAGCAGAAGAGGCAGCTCAGAACAAGGACCACGAGCTCAGACACAGAACTCAGAGTCCCTTCTTCTACAGCCACAAGACAGCCAAGATTTGGTACAGGACAAGATGGGGATTCAGCAGCTGGACCAAGAATGGACATCCTCCCCTGACCTCTCCACGTGAAACAGGGATATTGGTGATTTTAACTCTTCAGAAAAGGAAGTGTCAACTCCCGCTCCATTCCTTTTCTAACACCCAGTTCAACTTGCACATCTGCACAAGTTTCCAGAAGTAACTTGGAAAATACAGACACTGGCCAAGAACAATTTAAACCTGCAACTAAGTTTAATGAAATGCAGACTTTCGTAGGCTGTGGCATAGACTGTGCCAAGACAATTGAGTTAATACCACTTCCTTCCTGCAAAGAAAGAATAAAAAAAGCATATTGTAAACCTCACCATTAGACATGTGATGACCTTTGTGTTCTGAGAAATGTTAAGACAAGAGACCATAAACCAGAAATTTATCTTTTCACAGAAATGTCTTCCAAGAGGGTATTAAAGTCCATAAGCACCAAAGACTGACTATTCATGCAAACAATGTGAGGAAGAGATTTGGTACTAGGCAAGCTAAGTGCAGTGGCTTTCAAATTGAAACTGGGCTCAGCAGCTACAGAGCACATAAGGATCTTTTGGGGTTGCAGAGACGATGTCTTTTTGCTGTTCCAAGATGCAGCACCCATTCTAACAAATGAGCTGAAAGGTCAGCTGGACACAGGAGTAGCCACTTGTTTAAAATTTAAAACAAAACAAAAAATAAAAAAGGAATGAAAACTCCACAGAGGAGTTTTTATTCAAGCAGCATTAGCCACTGTTAAACTCTACCTCCAGGTCCATGCACGAGCAGCATCAACCCAGGAGAAAAGACAAATGTCATGGCTTTGAGACACTCCTCTCTGTTCCCCCCTCCTGCGTGGCAAACCCCAGGGCTGGTGTGGGCAGCCAGGGAAGGGTGCCAGGAGCGATGCCATCTCCCAGCCCAGCTCCTACACTTACCCATTGCATCACAGCTCTATACAAACCCTGTGACAGCCGAGCCTGCACTGCGTTGTGCCCGAAAAGCCGCACTCAGCAGATCAGACGCCCAGTTAAATTCCCCTCCCTGCACTGCCCAGCAAAGGAGAAGTGCCTCTGCAAGTGCCCAGCCCACGTTGCTGGGCAAGCAGCACGTGTGCCCATCTGCCATTCCTTTGCTTTCCCTCTCTCCCTCCCTGACTGCAATCGAAGGCAAAAGCTGGCAGCAAGGCAACTGCTGGGAACTTCTCCTGCTGTGTATGCACCAAGCACCACTGTAAAGCCATGAAGAAGTAGCTCTATGTGTTTATCTCACAGAAAACACCTCCCTCCTTCCTCAAACCGACCAGTGCTGCCCAAGGGGGATTAGGAATGGAAAGCGAGGACAGACAAATTGCTGGAAGTCAGAGGTGCCTCCAGATGGTTGAGGGGCTTCTCCAGCCCCCTCTGAGCTGCAGCAGAGGGGCTGGGGCAGCACCTCTGTCCCCGTCACCTGCGGAGGACCTGCCAGCACAGGCAGCTGCAGCATCGCACCTCCGAGCTGCCCACCCAGCTCCCCCAGCGCAGCACCAAAGCAAACGCTCCACTGACTCAGAGCCCACAAAGGTTTATGGCTCGGCTCAGCCCCTCCCAAAATTCACTCCGAAAATATTTCTTCTTTCTTCTAAAAGGAAGCGTTGCTCGGGAGCCTTGTAAAAGCACGCGCGAGTCAGCTCTAGGAAAACATGAAGTTATAAAGACAATTTTTGACGTCCCGTTTGGCTTTGCCTCCCGTTGCTAACACAGCGCTCGGCTGAGACCTCAAGCAGTGCTCGTGAGGCAGAAAATGAAAAGGTGAGGTGCGTTTTACTCCCATGCCCCAGGGAAACTGAGCAGCCAAGCGCTTCCCTCTGCCCCTGCCAGGGGTTTCGGAGAGGCTGGATGGAGCCAGCACCCACCACCAGGCAGGAATCCTGCCAGGAACACTGAACCTGCCCTCCCTCCCCTTCGGTCGGTCCATTAATGACTTCTATGGAGCAGGGGAACAGAATTAAGTAACGAGTGGCTGGTTAAAGTTAAACCCTGAGAGTGGAGTAATGACAGATCAAAGATTAAGGGAGTCTTTAAAAAAAAAAAAATTAAAAAATAGCATATGTGGACTGGGATCCACACAGGTCCTGCTCCTCCCTGTTTCCAGAAATCAAATTCTTTTTGGTGTGTGGGAGAGCTCTGAAGGAACAAGGCCAGTTTTCATTATAAAATCATGTTTATTTGATCAGCCTCCTCTTGAGGAGGGCTGTGCAAGGGCTACACCTCACACAGCAAGAGCCTGGATGCTTAACATTGTTCAGTCAACCTGAAAAATAAGTTCCTTAAGGTTGCCCATTTGTAACAGGAACTGCTTTAAGATATATGCCCTTTTTGTACTTAGCAGTGCACAGTTCTTGGTCATACTAAGAGCATTCACCCGTTCTACGTAAGAACTTTTTCTTATTTTAAATTTCTCCCATCCACCAGCAGACAGATGAAGCTGGTGTAAAACCACTGACAGTTCTGGGGGGGCAGAGGCGCATCCTGTACAGACAGGGTGAGCTGGATGGATGTGGGTGCCATGGAAAGCCAGGCCATGCTCCATGTGCATATCCCAGCCCTGAGGAGCACTACAAGTCTCCCGGGGCTTCAATACCAAAAGCCAGAGTTCATGCCCATTGCAGGAGTCAATGCCCAAATCCCATGGAGGAGTCAGGAGGTGCCCACATGACCCATACCAAAAAATCCTGCCATGGACCTGAACCAGCAGGTTAACCGACCAAGGCTGTGTATCACACAGCAGCACCTTTTTAAGGCCAAGGATTAAGCTCCCATCTCAGCTTTGGGTCCAGAGCATCTTCCAAGTATTACATTTCCATCACAGCTTTAGGTCCAGAGTATCTTCCAAGTATTAAGCTCCCATCACAGCTTTGGGTCCAGAGTATCTTCCAAGTACCTGTGCAACACTACAGTGAATATTTTCTGGCTTCTAGTTCAGATTAAGGTGAAAGAGATTTTCCGTCCTGCGAATCGAGACCCCGGCACGGGAAAGGTTCGGCCCACGTTTCAGCAAGCGGGAAGAGGAATGCAGCTCCCCCCCCACCCCGCCATCCCTTCTTCAGCTGCAGCCTCAGGAATTAGCAAGCTAAACAGTTTTGCAGAGCAAGCACAGAGCATTATTAAAGACTGCCAAGCAACTGGGCTGGATTGCAGCCCCGTTTGTGGGACCATCTTCCATGGGACGGAAAGGTCAGGGCGAGCGGCGCCCCAGCTGCCCGGACAATACACCTGACTGCTTATTGCTTCTGACTGCCCACTGAGTTGAGAAATAAGCTAACGGCATTCGTGGCCACTCTAGCAAAAATAAGCTGTTTTCTCCCCCCTCTCCCCTGCAGCTGTGTATTTATCACTGCAGCCCCATTGTCACCTCCTCTGCCCACTGCAACACCAGCTCCTGTGCTGGACATCAAAGGACAAGCGGGATCAGAGGAGATGCTGGCAAAGCCATTGTCTGGGGACAAGGAGAGATTAAATTAGGGCAGCCCTAAGGTTTTGCTCGGATTTTTTTTTTTTTTAAGCTCAGGTCCCCAAAACATCGCCCTTGCTGGATTTAAGGTGATGTAAGAGTGTCCCCCGAGCATCAGAACTGCACTTCGAAACCATTTTGCACGGGAAGAAACTTTAAAACTTTGCTCTCAAACTCTCCCACGCAGTCAATGATTCACTGCAAGCCTGACCACTTCAGGCACATGAATAATTGGAGCGGGTTTCCACCTTCTCAAAAGTAATCCCACTGCAGGCGGTGTTACACAGCAGCCAGCCTGATCCAGTTCGACGCTGAGCCGGGACACCCAGTTCAGTGATGTGCCCTCAAACACCACCTTTAAATGTGCTTTTTCTCCTGCACAAAAGGTTAGGGAACGCTGTTCATAGTTTTGCAGTCGCTTTGTGCCAAATTCTGTATGATCCTTTGCTGTGGGAAGGACAAAGCTTCTGTGGCAGGGCCTCCTGCAAGGAGGGGGAGAGCACACAAGAACCCATTCGAAAATCAGGTGTCCTGAACGAGGAGTGTCAGAAGGGTCCCGTATAAGGCCAGCAATTGAAGTGTATTTGGAACAACTGCATCAAAGGCTGTCTCCTGATGTTTTTCTCTTAAAACTTGCTGCTGACCTTTCAGGGAGAGAAGAGGCAAATAAATCAGCAAAGCTTTAGGTGTAGCAGTGAGGCCCCCTGAGCTGCCACCCAGCAAGGTGTGCTCAGGCTCATGGAGCAGATCCCTCCACTTTGGAATGCTGCTCCTCCTGCATTTCAGATGGCTGGGGTTGGAAGGCACCTCAGAACCGCCTAGTTCCAACCCCCCTAACACAGTTCAACCCCAAGAGGCATGAGAGTTTCATCCTATGTGGAAAATAACAGGGAAAAAGGAACAGAGCAAGCCATTATTCTGATCTGATGGGGTGTTTTGGAATAGACCTCCCTACCGGCCTCACAGCACCCAGGGGTGCTCCCACCCCGCCACGTAGCATGGTGCCAACATCTCAGATGGTCACAATGACTCAAGCAGAACCTGTGCTCAGCATAAAGGTCATGGGGACTTCCAGTTTAAGTGTCCCGCGTGCCCCTTTCCATCACCACTCCTGCCCACGGCAGCGATGGGTGCAGCGGGCGCACCAGCTGCTCACCAACACCAGAGCGTTTCCACTGTGACAAGAAGTGACAAACACACCAGTGGGAGGGTGGTGAGACACTGGCACGGGTTGCCCAGACTGGTGGTGGATGTCCTAGCCCTGGAAACGTTCAAAGCCAGCCTGGATGGGGCTCCAAACAACTTGGTTTGGTGGAAGATGTCCCCGCTCTTCGCAGGGGTTTGGACTAGATGGACCTTAAAGGTCCCTTACAATCCAAACCACTCTGTGATTCTCTGATCTGCTGCTTCAGGTTACCAAGCTGAGCAGCATATTCAGCCTCCAGGGAAAGAAAAAAACAAAACAAAAAAAACCAAAAACAAACAAACAAAAAGATATTTGGGAGCAACCAGAGGAAAGCTCGAGATTAGGATCCTACGAGCTGGGATGACAACAGAGCTCTCTCTGGGAGGATGCTCGCAGAGATAGGGCAGAGTGGTGCCCCACCTCTGCCAAACCCACACTGCAATAAAGATCAGAAGTTAAGAGAGGTGCTTCAAAAAGTCATTTGTTAGCAGAAACACCGGCATAGTCCAAATACTTCTGAGCTTTCTGAATTTCCAATCTGTTTTCTCAGGCCGCTGAATTAACAGCGTACAGGAAATAGCTGAATACTGTTAATTCCTTAACTGGATTTATCCGGTTTTGCCTTGTTTTTCACTCCTATCTATTAATGTTCTCAGCCAGGTACGCACATTAATAAAGAAAACATATAAAACAGTTACTAGAAGCTGCACAAGTCAGTAGATGCCATCAAGATAAAGGGACATTTTTGTTAAAGTTTGACTTCTTTACTACACAAAGGCGGGTGGATAATGAAAGGGCTTTCAATTTGCCTCCCGAGCAATAAACAACCAAATTACAGACATCTCCAAGAGCGTGCAATGGGAAAAGCAAACGACACAGCTTGCACAAAGCTGGATCCAGAGCTAGATGCAACACTCCTGGAAAAGTAGCAAAATAAGGGTCCTTTGATGGGACAGGGGGAGAAGATTCACCTTCCCCTCCACAGCCTCTGGCCAAACCTCCAGATTCTTGTTTCAGAGCAGTTGAGCAGAAGCTGAAGGACTGAAAAAGCAAATGACTCTCAAGGGACCTTCACGCTTCCCACCGGAGTTCGGTCCGAGCAGCCTGCTGTGATGCAAGGCCAACCCAGAGCAGGCACATGCTCCAGGACAGCTGAGAAGCTCATGTGGGTCACCACCTCTAGGACACTTCCAGGAACCCTACAGTCCAGCAACACTTCTGCCAAAACCCCCACCTACTTGCCAGCACAGCCAGGATAGCAGACGCTATTTTTCTTCCAGCACAAGCAGGAAAGATTAGAATCAACAGAATTCAACAACTTCTACAAGGTTCTGCTGATTCTCAGCTGGCCTCGGGCCAAATCACCACAGTGCCCCAGGTCTTCAGTTGGGCAAACACCTTCAGAGCCTGGCAGGGGCTGAAGGTATTGGACTGTCATTGTGGATGGGAGTGACACAGGGACTCAACCCCAAAGCTAATGTGACATCAAAAGCACCTTCAGTCACCCATCGCTTTGGGTGGCAAGGAGAACACACCTGTCAGGATGCCTGAATTGTCAAGGTGACCTTTCTTAGGCACTACTCCCATTAAATGGTGACAAGCACTGTTTGCCTTCACTCCTCTTCCCAGTTTAAGAAACTACAACCCCCCAGAAATGCACTTTTTGATTGTTACTATCACAGTAAAAAACCTACACCAGCAATCTGAATTAAAACCTCTCGGTATACTACAAACACTTCCTACAGTTAGACAATCTCAAGAGAATGGGATAAGGCAGAGTCAGAGCCAAGAAAAGGGTTAAACCACCAAAATCTGGGAAACTGTAAGACTGCCCTGTGTCATTCAACCTTCCCAAGAAAAGGGAAAGGCCAATTCAGAACCTGCATGTGTTTTCTACTGAATTATTTGCTAGACTCTGATTAAGTGGGAAAGAATGGCTGTAAACTAATAAAACTTGAGGTTTTCTAATTAAACCACAGGCACCCTGCCAAGCATTGTTGATTTGTTGATGCACCCTGCAATGTCAGGACTCTGAGGACACAACAGGTCATTAAAGCATTAAGCAGATGACTTACACCCTTTAATCAGAGCTGGGATGCCAGGTTAGGAAGAGAGAGTAAACTCAAGGGCAGAGTACAACAATTATCACCAGGAAACAAACACAGCATTAGGGAAAGCGGGGAGAAGTTGTTAGCGAGTAGTTATTGCACAAGGAAAGGGCTGGATTACTGAGCCCCACACCTGGGTCTTTTATGATAGTCACCTTCCCACTCTGCAGCCCGTAAGAACATCATGAAATATTTGTGATTTTCAGTCCTTTGCCATCGGGCACTTCCTCTGCCCAGCACATCTCAGCCCCCACCTACAAGAGCATCTCACATCCTCTCCACACCTACTGCCAGCTCTGCTGAACTGTCAAACTGCAACTGAGACACGAGCAGCCTCGTTTTTCCAGTGTACAGCAGCCAGAAACCACCACGGGCTCCGTTTGTGGCCAAGGGACAGAGGTAAGGTTGGACAGAAACGCAGAACCTGAAACCCAGTTTTCAGCTCCTTTAAGCTCAGCACTTGCCTCTGGCTTGAGCCTCCTCTCTGATAAATCTCCAGTGATTTCAGCGAATTGATTGTAAACTTCCCCTCCAAACGAACAGCTCTGTAAAGGGCATTTCTTCTTAGAAGCAGCTCCAGAAGAAAGCAGGTCCATGAACTGCAAAGAGCCCCAAATATATTGCTCTATGGAAGCCTCACAAGGCAGCAATTTGGCAGTTTTCCCAGACATATAGATATTTATAGGAGAATAAAAGTGCTCATCTAAGTGAGTAGTGGAAAGAGTCATGTATGGCATTTTCATCGTGTTTCCACCCCCCACAGCCCCTCCCCAGAGTCCGGGGAGCCAAAAAAAGGCAAGAGAAATAATTTAAAATACAATAGAGATCCTTGGTTTGCCCTGAAGGCTCTGCTGATGAACTATTAAAAAGCTGCTTCTGGCCAAAGGAGCCTCTGAGAGCACGGAGCGGATTCCCCACCACATTGTTTCATGAGACAGCCCTGAAACTCCACCAGTGCCTGTTGCAGCCCAAAACACAGCAGCCACCAAAAGAGTGGCTTAACGTGCCTATCAAAGAGGAAGGCTGTAATTGGATTCAGTCCTCAGTCAGACTTCTGAAAGTCTCTGCAAGACGCTCCCATCGAGTTTAAAAACCTCCACGATTTTCTGTGGAAAGAAGAGCACTTGGTGCCGAGCACACAGCGGTTGGTGCTGGCTCGTGATAGCCAAGGATGTCGGCGGCACATCCTCTTGGTGTTAGCAAAGCCTGGGAGAAACTCTGTGCACGCTGAACCCAGCAGGGACAAGCAGTGTTTCTCTCGTACCAGTTACTGTATGCAAAAGCAATTACACTGGTTTGCAGCAAGAAAAACCAAAAGTATGACTTTTCTTGGTCAATTTAAGTGACTCCTCACTGGCCTGCCTGCGTCCCCATCCTCACAGCTGCCAAAGAAAGACACACTGAATCTGGGAACATTCTCCAAATAACTGATTCAACAATGTTTTTAATGTCTCCTGCAGTGGAATTTTACTACATAGCTGACATTCTGCAGAGCATATTCATCTCTGCAGAAGCGATCCGACTGGGAAAGCGGCTCTGCGGGGATCCCCCACCCCTGCAGCGCCGGCGTGGAGCAGAGGCACAGCAGGACCCTCCAGAGCGAGCTGCCAGGCGTGACCGCGGCCAAAGCGAAGACGGCGACTTCAAATTTGGTTGGTGTTTATGGTTTTTTTGGTTTTGTTTGTTTGTTTCAATGGCAAAGCCGCCACCTATCAGTTTGCCGGGGTTATTGCACGGGCGCTGCGCTGCGCGGGGCTGAGCCCCGACGTGCCCGTCTATGGCAGCACGAAAACGAAGCCCCGTAGACGCACACACAGCCAGAGCCGGAGCGCTGCTGCGGGAGGGGGCCAGGCCAGGGGACAGCACGCTCCCGCAATCGCTGATGCCGGGGAGGGATGCGGGATGCAACGCCCAGGAGATGCAGCCGCAGCTTCTTCAGCCACACTTCTCAAAGTGCATGTCGGGCAAAGCACCATCAGCACAGAACCAGCCCAGCCTCCAAAGGGCTCCCAGCCCGGGCTGAGTCACCCCGAGGGCGCTGGGAGGACTCTCGTCCCCCTCCCCTGGGCTCTTGTGAGTGAAGGCAGCCCACGTTTCACGAGAGAAATGTGGTTCCCCGCTCAAAACACCCGAACCTTGAAAGCTTCCTGGTCACTGGAGACAAACTACCCCAGATCTGCTGCTCCTCAGGCTGTTCTGGAAATCTCCCCTCTCTGGTTTTGGGGATAAAAGCTACAGGCAATTCTGGATGGATGAGATGCACGAAGCAGATAGGGGCTGTCTAAAGGGAACTCCTTCCCCCTTCTTCTGCCACCCTCCACACATGCCAGTTTTCCTTCTCAAACTAATTGATCAGCACAATTAGGTCCCACCTAGAGCCATCGTTCCCAAATGCTGCCTAGTATCAGACTTGTAAGCTCTTTCAGCTTGTCCACTCCTTCAAACTTTTCCTTGAAGTAAAACTCCTCCCTACAAAACTTGCTTTTCCTAATGGTTGAGAGGGAAGACAACACTGGCCTTGTAAAGTATTGTCATGGTGTTGAAGTGCCATGGCACAGTAATGCTCAGGAGAGTGCAACAAGCAGAGCTAAGGAAAGAACACACCATTTGCCTTGTTGAAAAAAATAAAGAGCAATAATTAGGTCAGCAAGTAGCACTAGTTGCAAAGGGGAAAAAAAATCTCCACGGAAAAGGAGTTCCTCCTTGTTTAAATGTTTATTATTCAAAACATGCAGCGGGGTCTTAAAAACTGAGTTAAAACGTAGTTAGAAAAGTGCTACAGCAAGGCCGAGAAGCCCAGCCCGTGCTGGAGCTCAGTGCAGAGCAAAGCCAGCTCCTGTGATCCACCCCACGCCTGCGAGGGGACAATCCTTCACATTATAGCCCTCCACAAACCACTGGAGCTCAGCCTACCATACCAGCTCCCAAAAATCAACAAAACAAAAAATAATAAACGAATCAATTCTTCCGCAATAGCCTGTTTGTAAAACGTGTCCTTAAAAGCACACGAGACTCAGCCCCAACCGCTTTCGCGCCAACTCGCTGTGCCACGTGTTGCACGCCCGGTGCCCGCACTCACCAGAAGCTGTGTGCAAATCAGCTGCGATGCCCCTGCTCAGCAGCTCGTACTGGAAGCCCGTGATCTTCCTGCTAATGTCCTGCTGGGGGGTGGCCTCCACGAACAGGCCCCCCTGGTCGTAGCCAAAGCAATACACTCTGCCGGGGCTGCGCTCTCCGTCCCGCACCAAGAGTTTCAGTTCTCCAGTTTTTTCCAAATAAATATTTGCTCCTGCGGAGTCCTTGAAGGGCTTGATGCAAACAGTCAAGTGTTTGTAAGAGGCGGGTGAAATATTGGGTCGCAGGTTGACTATGAGCGCTCCCGTGGGATACATCCACTCTATGGAGCCTTCGGAACAGCGGAGGTAGACCTGTTCAACATCCTTCTTGTGAGACTCGTGAGTTAAACCACTGGGGGAAGGAAGAATGAAAGAGAAAGTTAGAGAAATGACAGAGCCAGCAGTGTGACTGCCATGGGCTGAAACCCTCGAAGCCCCACAGCAACAAACGCAGGAAGCCCAGGACAGCACGGAGCGTTGGCTCATCCAGCAACGCAGGTCTCTTGCAACACTTCAACTTGATTATTATGGGACAACTTTCAATCACCTCCCAAAAGAAAAAGTCGAACCACTAGTAATAGGCTCCAGAATTAAAGAGGATATAAGCACATGATCAAAAGCAACGAAATTACTGCAGCCTCAGTTACTGCCCATCAGCTGAGCTGTGGCAAACGAGTTGGCACATACCAATAAAACACGTACACCCCAATTCCTTCCCGGTGGCTCCAACCAGCACGTTCTCCAGCTTCGCAGGTCAGACTCCACCTTCCTCCAAGTACTTTGTTCCCCTTCCAAGTCTATATTCCCAATGGATCTGAAACTGGGAGGGATGCCAAGCTCACCCTGTGAACTGCAGCAAAGCAATGCTCTGGGTGTTACTGATACCCCCGGCCCAGCTGGGCAGCCCCAATCTCCAAACTGGGAGGGAGGGAGAGGAGAGAGGACGCTGCGCTCCCCAGGCACAGCAGGGGAAGCACTTTGCTGCTTTCTTTGGTACTTGTTCCCTCATTACTTCCTAATATGAGGTTTAAGCTTAGCTTACCCTTGTGCTATCCAGCTCTGATGGGCTACAAGCAGACACACGGCCATGGGTGTTCAGCGAGAAAGAGAACACGTGGCCATTTGCTATCACTGGGACACGGGGCCACCACCAGTCCCAGCACCGTGGGCAAAAGTTAACACCCCAACAGCCATTCCAGCGATCGCAGAGATGGGACAGGAGAGCAACACGGGGGTCCCAGGGCCAGCTGCTCATGAAAGGAGAGCAAACCCCCACGGGTAAGCTGGGTGACTCATAAATCTCCACAGCTCCCTTGGCCCCAGCCTAAGCTGAGGGCAGCTCTAAACAACCTGCCTGCCACTGATGCTGCACCAACCCCACCAGTTCCGTCACCCGACGTGACTCAAAGCGCTAACACGACACCGCACGCACTCCAGTCAGGAGAACAAGCTGTGGGAAGCCTGGTTTATTGGCTGCAGTGTTTGGGCCACTAAGCAGAAATCCTTTGGTCCCAGTCCCTGTCCTGTCACAGACCTATTGAGTACTAGCAAACCACTTCACCACCAAGCTGGTTTCTCCTCCTACGCTCTGAGTACCCAGTTCCCAAACATAAGCATCTTTTACTCTGTGCCTGTGGAGCACTACCCAAAACCAGACTCTTCCTCACAGCCCATGAGTCTGCTCTGCAGGACTTTGGGAAGCTTCACAACACTCCCACTTGTAGGCAGGTGAAAAAAAAAAATAATTAGAAAGGATTAAGTGACTCGTCTGAGGTTACACAGGAAATCTCTGGCAAAAACACATTTTAGCGCAGTGCAAGTGATGACATCAAGTTCTGGTTCCTCAACAGAAACCTCCAAACACACAGTTCCTCATCCCAAAGATATATTCAGGTGCTGAACTGGGTCTAAATTCAAGTCAGCATTTAGAAAGTAACTAGAAGCAATGTGTAAAAGGAAAAAAAAAGAAACAAACATATGGTTTGCATTTACTTGTTGACGTGACTCATTATTGTAAGTGTTGGTGTGACCCACTTGATAGAGGTTACATGAGGAAGGTCAGAAAGAAAAAAGTCATATTTAATAACAATATGGGATTCAAACATGTGCTTTTGAATAATCTTGAAAGCCACATCAAGAACACAGATGAGGAGAAAAGAGGGACAAGTTTTTAACCTTTAATCTCTTGCCCTCAAATTCAGTAGTACTTAACACACTCAGGAAACTTAACTTGCAATGGGATATTTCAAGTTGACTGTAAATCCACATCTGGCCCACTAAGTCAGTTTTCACCACAGCACACACATGATGCCACTCAACAGAAAACACAGAAGTCTGTTCATGTGCAGGCTGTAAGTAAAATTAATCAGTGTAAAGCTTCTCCCTCAGCAAAGGGGCAGAGAGTCACCCTCGCACAGCAAGGCACCAAAACAATCTGCAGAGGTTTTGCAGGACTTCCACTGGCACATTCCAGCCTGAGTGCTTAAACAGAAGGAAGATAGCAGGGGCAAAACTCTGAACTCATGCAGCGAAACTGCTGGTGCAAGTGATCCCAGCAACACTGAGGCAGTGAATTTCTGCCAGAGGAAAAAAAAAAAAGTCTTAGCATTAATTTCGTTCAAACGAAAAACAGGGTGGACTCTGAAATTATCTTCTGAAAGCCAATTATATCCCACAGGCAAGAGTGATGCCATTAGACAGATACATCAAGCACAAGTACCTGTACACATTAAGCCTTATAATAAAGGATGACTCAAAACTTAAGCAGATTTCAAAATACTTGTTCACATTACTTAACAGCAACCACCATCAGCCAGTAAAACCTGTCGCTTTGCTTTGAGTCAAAATGACATGTCACCACACCGGGATGGTTTAACCCCAGGTTTAGCTCTCACTAGCCAGGCATCAGACACACCACATCCATACAGTAATGGAGGTCCAGGAGACTTTTTCCCCCCCCCTCAAACTCATTTGAGTTTTGGGTTGGGGATTTTTTTGACTACATAGCAAGGAGACAAGGCAGCTGTTTCATGGGTACAGTGATGGATGAGCCATCCATCATCCCTTTTAAATCTGTGCTGTTTATAGGGACTGACTTCTCCAAGAAGCACTAGTTCCTCATACCAATCCATGAGGACACCCTGAATCATTGTATCTGTCTCCTCACTCTTCTTCCTTTCTGGCTTCAGCCACCCCTTATGTTTGCCCTTGAAGACCTGTTACAGTATTGCTGCAGAGCTGTTGTGCTGCAATGTGCAACAGGTGTTACTTAAAGAAAAAAGTTATTTACTTTATTTACTTATTCCAGATGTGCTGAAGAGCCCTTGGAAGCACCAATGTCCTCCCTGCACCTCACAGTGAATGCAGGGAACTTTGCTCCTAACTTGGAGTTTTTAATTAAAGATGACAACCTAGAGAGCATCAAGAATTCCTCAGAGCATCCCCCAGTACCAAGGGCAAGATCAGTGGACACAAGGCAGCCACATCAGAGCTGAATTCTGTCTCTACAGCCTCCAGTCAAACACACCAGACCAGGATATTCTCAGCCTGTCGCTGAACCACTTTTGCCCAAAGCGTCAAGAGGTCATTGCAGCACAAAACCCTGAATGTACAGCAAAAGTAATAACCAGACACACCGTAGTGAAGTGTCTGCCTTCTCCTGGACAGAGCTTTCCTGGAAGCTCTCTGCCAAGCTACTTATTAAGATGCTGCTATGGCCTACTGAGCGTACTTAAATTGCAGGTGTCAAGCTGTGCATTGCATCAGATTTCCCTGGAAGCAGGAGGGAGAGCTATAGGAATCCTGGTGAAGCTTTTCATCCTACTCAGGGGTATAAGCTCATCACTTCTCCACAGCCAATGAGGAAAAAATCATATGCAGAATACCCTGTTTCTAAGATTGTTTCTTTTAATATAGACATGTATGTAGAGGTGAGAAAAGACCTTCAGGTTTACTGTAGGAGATGACATGAGTCTCAAATCCACCAGCACAAGACAATCTAGGACTTCACTGTGGGAAGACAGACTGTTTTGGCATTCATAACTTTTTTCAACAGTTAAGGTAAAAAGCATCACATGACTCAAAAATATTAAATTCACATTAAAACAAATCCTTTCTAGCCCATCTAGCTATTAGTATTAGTATCCAGGCTGCAATATTTAATTACGTGGTATTTACTGGTACAGCAAATCACTTTACTTCTCAACTGCTACTCTTTTAGGACAGAACAAATGATACTTAATGGCCTTAGGGCTGCCAGCATTTCTGACACCTGTTTGCTATGAGCAAGGCCAAAGTCAGCCTGGGTTACTTTATCCCCTCCCCAGACTCCAGTCCACCTGGACTCCGGAATTCTCTCACACGAGTGAAACCATCCAGACTGAGCCGTGCGCTTCCTTCCCTGTGCGTCCAACAGCATCACCACAAAGCTGTCACCACTTTGGCTCGCCAGAGCGACAGGTGAGTGACTCTGAGCTTGCAGCACCAGTTCTCTCCAAACTCAGTTACAGCAAAGGAGATTTCACTTCCCAATCCCCCCCTCGAAGCATCACCCCCTTAGCTGTGCTCCAGTCTTTGCTCACTCCAGCCCTGATTAGGTGACATGAGTGGTCACTGCTTGCTCTAAGAAAACAGGACAAAACTATGAGCCAAACAGGACAGGATTTCACGGGTTTGTCACCATTCTTTTAAAAAACACACTCCAGTACCATATGGTAGAGTCCAGGTAAGTGCATGTGGCTGGGATGCTCAGGGATGAAAGCAGCTTCAGGGGTCTTTTGGTTGGTTGGGTGGGGTTTTTTTGGTGGGGAGAAGTTGGTAAAGCAAAATGACACAATTGGGATTTTGCCACAGAACTGAAAGGTTTTGTCTCTCTCAAACAGACTCGCCTTCAAGTGGATTCACTGTTATTAACTACACATCAATTGTCAAGAAAAGTTAAAAAAAAAAAGGAAATACCAAGCATTTGCATGTTTCAGACAATAACAGACAAGAAATTATGATGCTGAAAGTCAATCCAGCTGTTTCCTCACTTCAGATTCTCTCTACTCCAAAACACTCCACCGATAGAGGCCAGACAAACTTTTATGTTAAAGAAACGCGGATTTGAGGAGCATGTTAGAGTTGAACTGTTTCACTCTCCAAGTCTGTCCCAGCAATACTTGTTGGTCGAGCAGAGTCGCTTTTTTAAACCCATGAGGAGTGGAGTGGAGAAGGTCACAGACCCAACCACACGCGTTAAACATATTACAAGCAATTAAAGGAAAGATAATTTGGGAGATAAACACTTGAGAACTGGAGAGGTTTCCCAACCGGTGCAATTAGAATAAATCAGGAGCGCGGCCGCCGTGCCAGCCCCTGCTCCCAGGGCTCCTCCTCATCGTCATCATCATCATCACCATCATCTCCGCGGGACGAGTGCCCGGGCGCAGGGAGTGACCGCGGGCGCTGAGCGCGAAGTGCGGGAGGGAAGGGGATGGAGGGGAGGGAAGGGGATGGAGGGGATGGGATGGGATCCAGGCACGGCCGTCCCGGCTGCGGCGGGAGCTCCGCAGGTGCAGCCGCGGCGGAGCCGGCTCTGCCGGGGCACGAAGGAGACTGTCGGGCGGAGAAACTTCCCCGAGCCGGGCTGGGCACCGCCCTC